>JAEQBH010001523.1:0-309376 GCA_016808115.1 Tetrastigma voinierianum
GAAGATAATCGGGAGAAAATAAAGAAGCAATGACGGAAGAAGAAATGCGAGGGAAGGGAGAAGAAGGGAAGAAGTGGAGTTTTAGAGTGACAGAAGCTTTGAGCTAGTCTTTGGTTTTATAAAATCCGAAACCGGCGTGAGTGCAGTTTGAGTTTTCAAAAAATGAAGAACCGGCGTTAAGATAGCTTTAAAATTTATAATTTACCCGAAAGCGGCGATGGGAATCTAAACTTCAAAATTTATATTCACACAGAAAGCGGCCGATGAGAATCTGAAGCTTTATATATACAACATTACTAGTTAGAGTACAAAAAGTGGCATTACCTCTGTTTTTATTTTCGGTGACACCATCCATACAAAACTACAAAATGAAGGCAAAGACTCAATAACCACTAACCCACTATTGATGACACTAACCAAAATATTCACCATATCCATAGCCACATGGCCCATTACATAACGAGATATCAATTCAAGCCCATAATAAAATAAGCCATAACTTGGACAAATCCATGATGATTAGGGTTTTATAACAAAATTAATAGAAAAAATCATTGGGATGAAGAATTTAGAAGGAGAAGCGACTTTAGAGTCCATGAAATCTTCGGTTGGTATGAGGTATTGTGGAAGAACTCCCACGCACGGATCGAAACCCTAAGCCTTCCCGTAGCGATGAGCACGTCAAAATTCGACACGACACGATTACGCCGTACGATTGCCGGCGGTGCGGGTTGGGTGAGACCTCGCGAGTTGGTGATCGCCTTGGTCAACCGTTTAACCGCGTTTAATAAATGGTGTTCGGGTGAGACATGCTTGCCAGTTTATAGCGGTTGCGTTTAACATTGTTTCTCGCCAGTTTCGCAATGGTGTGACTAAGGCTGTCAAATTCAACTCCAGTACGATTAACAGAATGCGATTAACAACGTTAAGCGGGTTTTGATGAGACTACAGCGAGTTAGATTCAGCGAGATCAACTAGTTCATACGTTTAACTGGCG
Source organism: Tetrastigma voinierianum (assembly GCA_016808115.1). Lineage (NCBI taxonomy): Eukaryota > Viridiplantae > Streptophyta > Magnoliopsida > Vitales > Vitaceae > Tetrastigma > Tetrastigma voinierianum. The sequence goes on from JAEQBH010001523.1 coordinate 998, forward strand.
AATTAGGTGTTCGAGTTTTATGTTTTCCTTTGTCTGGTTAACCCGTAACCGTTTAACCATTTAACATATTGACACCCTAATACTTGAAGTATCGATAATGAAGAAAGACAATCTTTATCAAAATTAAGTTACGCATGTAGGAAGAAAGAAGAAAAAGGGGTTGTGAAGAAGAAGAGAGCCACCACTTGAGTATCGGGAAGTAGGCGGTTGAAGAAAAAGTGGAAGAATTGGGTTGAAAAGACGAAGAAGCGACGAAGAATAGGGAGAAGGTGTATCCATTAGGGTTAGGAAAATGAGTTTATATAACTATGATGTATTTACGTGAATCAACAAGTAGCTTTAGAGATGCATTTCACTTAAATATATATTAGCAAAGGCGGCAAGCCTGGGTTGAGATTAAGCCATTCAAAGATCTACGCACCCGATTCAGGTTCCCAGAAAAATTATATACTCGATTAAAACCCGGCTCATGGTTCTATTGCTACGTCCCAATAGATAATAAGGTGAGTTCACGTAGTGACCAAATTGTGTCTTCTAAATTGAGAATGGCAAATTACCATTTTTACCTAAAAAAATGAATAGCTAGAAGATAAAATTTATAACTATTGTTTTCTTATACTTGACAATTTAAAATTTTCTATAATAGAAAAAGCAAATAATTATGCAAGCTAAAAATAAATTATATAATCATTAAAAAAATAAGAAAAAACAAGTTATTCAGTTAGGTTTCAAACCATGGAGCTCTAAACTTATTTGTATTAAGACGATATGATTATATTCGAACCATCATTTTTAACCCGACCTCTAGTACTGAATTAAAAGTTGGCGAGTCATCAATCCATATTATACCTCTATTGAGAGGATGATATTTGAGTAGTTCTATTCACACCCCTTTAATATCTCTATGCACCCCATTACTAATTACACCTCAAAATAAACTCTTTACACCCCATTCCTTTAAACAACATTCCCATCCTACCCTCCATACACCCCATAACCCAACCTCCATCTGTATTCCCCAAACCCATCCTCCGGTTTTACTAAAATCATCAAAGAACCCCAAATCCAGAGATTCAACAAGGCCCCAGTTTTTCCCTACAAAACCGCTAAAGAACTAAATCCAGGAGATTCAGCAGAACCGACCTCGGCCTCCGTCCTCCACTTTTATTACATATAACTTTGTTACCCCAGAAAACCCATCGACAACCCCAAATCCGAATTAGATAATCAAAGTAGTTTGCTTTTTGTTGTGTTTATTCTTGCATTTCAGATTTAAATATCAAGAAATGATGAAGAAGTTTGCATTTTTTTTTTTTTAAGTCCGTGGTTTTGGTTCGGATCTATGTTGCAGTTCTCAAATGCGAGTTGAGCTTCTACTCTAAGTTTCATTGAATCACGAGATCTTATTTTCTCGGATTTCATGATATGCGGAAAGCGATTTCAACGGTTCATGATGTTCGGAGAAATTCCATGTTATCAGATTTCATGATGTTCGGATGAAGTTTTTTATCCGGTTCCATGATGTCGGTAATATGATATCAATTACTCCACTTCAGCGGATTTCTGATGTCCGGGTTACTTGGGGCGATACTTGGGGCGGTCGGATTTCATGTGTGTTTAACCACACTATTTCTTGCATTATTCACTTGCTGTGGGCTATGGCAACATGAGGATAGATGAAATGGAATGGATAATTACAACTGTGACAAGAAATGGACCTGGCTATTAACTTCAGATGGTGTATCAACCTCCATTTTTTTTCACAACTAAAGCAACAAGTTCCTGAGAATACTCGACATATTTCTAGCCAAATGGATGTTTTAACATGTTCCACATTCATGTTGCAGATCTTCACAAATAATCATAGTTGCTTAAATTCCTCCAGAATCTAAAGGCAAGGATAGATTTGATAATTTCATTTGTAAATTTGTGCTCAATGTCAAAGCACAGAATGAATGATACACATAACTGACAACATGGTCATCACAAATATATATCTAAATCTTGGACTCCTAAAATTTGTTTCTGTTATGCAGCCAACTGCATGTTCTTCTCCTAAGCCTAAGCTGGTAGGTACTCTGCCCAAATGCCTCATTAAATTGATTTCAGCCGTCCAATTCCAAATGTTCCTCTCCAACCCCGTATACATACGCCCCTTAAACCATGTTTATTGTGTGGAAACATTATTTCCAACTTGACATTCATCCCAAATTTTCATTTCAAATAATCACCAAATTTTCATTTCCCAAAATATTTTCCCTATTCTGGGTGGTTGTTCCTTTTCCCAAATTAAGAACACAAATCTTTGTTGATTGGTTTGCGCTGGCTATGATTTCAAAAAAATTTTATGATTATATAATTTAAGATTATGAATATGAGTATTTAAAAATAATGATTATGAGTATGATTATATTAATTTAAGTTATCAATGTTTATTTTCTTTGAAATAGATATGCCTACGTATAGGGAGGATATACATCTAGTGCACCTCGCGGGCGACCTCTTGGATCGGGCGTAGGCAGCGAGTGCAATTGAGAGAGGTTGAGCGGCGTGATTCGAGATCGGTTGAGCATCTACGATTGATACGTAAGTTAAATATGGACGTTTGACCTAGTAATCTAAATTGTACATAATTTCATATATTGTTTTATTATATTGCCCTAATATTAAGTTCACATATTATTTATGTAGCGTAATGCCCGAAGCATTGGCTTTATTGAACATGATATACAGGGGAAGAACAGCGAGGTCTCGATCCATTTTAGGGTGCCTTTGAACTGGCGCATAAGCATATTCTTTGAGTCGAGATAGAGACTTGACATCTCACGGCACTCCATCACGCTCCAACATCTCTGGCACTCCATCACTGCTCTGGCGTCCATTTTAACCTCCCACTTTTGTCTATCCTCCGCTGGCATCTGTTGATCCTCGCCACCGATAGTTAATCCCTCCTTGGTGGCAGTTGCTCCTCGGCTGTAGCGGATCCTCCGGCACACACATGAGTCTCACTCAATCTACCCTTTGTATATGTTCATTGAGAGGAAAAAGAACAGTTTTATGTTGTGTATTGAGTTGTTAGACTTTATTTGGTGAAGCTACAGGAGACCATCGCCTTGAGCTTTTTGGGAATTTTCTTGTATTTTTCTGTCGTGAAGGAAATACCAACTTGTTTGTTCTGTTTTTTCTAAATTTGCTTTTATTTCCCTCTTGGGGTGTCTAACAAATATATTTGTATTTATTTTATTATACGTAACAACCTCATATGGCGCTGACCTCAAGTAGAGGATGTGCAAGAGTGATAATAAAGAGAAAGTAAATTTGCCTCTTTTCCTCAAGGTTAGTTTGATGACTAAGAATCCATTTTGTTTGCGATCTTAGGATCGTTCACTACTTTTATAGCACTTAGCGTAACGATGGTGAGTGTTAGAAAGGCTATGGCTAAGTTCTGTATGTTTAATAGTACTAGTTGTTGTGCCTCTTTAAAGTTGACCCCCATACATACATTTGTTTCTCTTGTAGGGGCTTCTTGAGTGGTATACTTTGAGTAGAAAGGAGAGTTTTAAGGTTTTCAAATTTTAATGTTTTTCCATTAAAATAGTAATATCCACTCATTTATATTCTTTATGACATAGTAGATTTATTCTCCTTTTAGAGTCTACATATAAACCTACGTGTTCTTGTTTCATTTTCTTGTATCTGTTCTTTCTAATAATATTTTATAATTTGTTCCACATTTTTCAAAAAATAATTATTTAAAAATTAATACAACTTGTAGTAGGGTGGAAAATAAAAGATGCAAGGATAGCCACTTGAGATGTTGTCCCATAAATGGGATTCCAAGAAAAGAAGACACATTAATAAGCAAAAATGATTGTTTAAAAAAATATTTATCATGTAAATATGCTCTTACCAGATTTGTAAATCCGGGGAACATAATAATTTCCGGATTTTCAAATCCGGTTGCAACTAGAAAATCTGGATTTCCAAATCCGGGTTATGTTCTATTTAACGGATATTTGTCGAATCCGTTTAGCAATCTTCTACGTAATTTTGCTATCCAGTTTTGTCTATAATGGGATTTGTGCATCGGTACTAGAGCATATTCGGTTAAATATCCCAGGACAATATTTAATATCGGTGCGGTCCGGATTAAGTGATCCCTATGCGAAAAAAGCAGACACATTACTTAGTTGTTGGGTGCGAGAGAAGTAAGAAGAAGCGAAATAGAAAAATTAGGGTTAAGGGTAAATATATATTTTCGTGTATGTGTTTTTTTAATAGGGTGTGTAGAGAAATAGAGGGGGTGTAAATAGAATTTCTCATGATATTTTTTTTGTTTTGTTTTGTTTTTTTTATTGAGAGAGGGATGATATGTTTTTTTGTTTTGTTTTGTTTTTCATTTATGTTTTCCTGTTAAATGGACTAAGAAATCCGCAACAGAAGACAACATGGGTTTTAGGAAGGTTTTATCATCAACACCATCTTCTTCCTTCTTCTTTCCCCTCTCTGTATCAAAACCCTAGTCCCGAAGCCATGGCTTCCACAGCTGTATTCTCGCCAATTCCCCATCCTAAAATCCAGAAGCCGAGAAAGCTAGACCACCGTAAACCCCAAACAACCCTCCCTTTCCTCTTCACTTCAAACCCGTCTCCTCAGTTCCACACCTCCTCAATTCCCAGAGCTTCAATCTCTTCATCCTCTTTCCGGCACAATTTCCACTCTCCTTCACCCTCTTCAAATTCCGCAGCCCAATGCCATGCTCTCCCACTCTCACCCACTTCCAATTCTATCGAAACCCTCCGAGATTCTTCAAGCATCCCGATGGAAGAACCAATTCCAAGAATATTTGTGCAAGAACCACCATGGATTTCCTCATTTTGTTTTAGGATTGGTGCGAAAGAATAAAACGGGCAAAGCATGAAATTGGGTTTCGAAACCGGAGGAGAACTATAGTTTTATGAAGCGAAGGCAAGTGAGAAACGGAAACGGAGGCGTGGGAGAGGATGGTGGAAAGTATAGAGAGATAAGAGAGGGAGATGTGTGAGAAGAGTTAGCCCCAGGTACCGTATGTGAAGGCATTGTTTCTGGGGTGGTTCGAGCCACTGAGGGAGGCGATTGAGAAGGAGCAGAGAGCTCAGAGAACAAAGAAACAGAAGGCGGCGTTTGCACCACATATTGAGCTGTTGCCAGCCGATAAAATGGCCGTTATCGTTATGCATAAGATGATGGCATTGGTGATGGTGGGGCATGAGGAAGGGTGTGTTAGGGTTGTTCAGGCTGCAGTGCAGATTGGTATGGCAATTGAGCAAGAGGTGAGAATTGAGTTTTTGAATTATGGGTTTAGTTTCTGATACTGTAAAACCATGGGGGATTTAATAGGATTTAAAAAATTTCCATGAGTATTGCACTGAAGATAATATTACTTACGATGAGTTAGTGACAACATATTTTGATGCACGCACTATAAACATATGGCTGTGTTTGGTTACAGGAAAATGTGAGGAAAATAAAAGGGAAAGAAAATAGAAATGAAAAGCTGAAAGCTAAGTAAATTATTTAATGTACTCATTTCACTTATTTCCCCTATTAAAGAATTTAAAAATATAAGTTTTAATTATTTTTAATTATCTTTTATTTTGTCACGTACTTTGATATTGAAATCCTACATGAGAAAAATATTTTTTGAAACATTTTTTCTTAGTAATTTCTGGAAACTAAAGTTAGACATATACACTAACTCAGGGAAGCCTTGAATCTCTGCTACTCAGAGTCGGCCTTTACCATATTACAATCTGAAATAATGATGTGTCAAATTCTGTAATAGGCAAACGATAAGTATATGTTGAGCGCACATGTTTTTCAAGTCTCAGATGTATGAAACAATTTTAAAGTTTTAATCAAATCAGTGGACAAATTTGATGACAGTGCCGTATCTCATCACTTGCTGAAGTGTTATTGTCATTGCAACTTTTATCATCGTGTGCCATATTCTCCCCACTGTGTTCAGCTGAGGTGTCACCAGGTCTTCAGTTAGGGAATTGGGTCTCTCGGTAGGATAACTATCAGATCCAATCGGTTTGAACTTTATCTACCATTTGAAGATTGGTATAGTTGCACAGATATATTATTGTTTCCATTTTAGATAGGTTATTGTTAGAGCTGATGATTTTAGAGCCTGCAGAAAATTGGCCTTTCTCTGTTGGCAGTTCTCATGGTATTTTGTGTTGTCTTTCAGTTTGATGCCAGCCAGGAATTCAGCTCAATTACCATATGTGACATTTATATTTCAGATATACCATTCTTATCAACTAATGGCTTTGAGATTAGTATGCATGCTCATTTAGTTCTTACGAGTGAAATAAAATTATAGGTGGAATGGTGTTAGGTGTAGGATGAGAAAAGTTATTTAGCAAAGTTACAATTTGTGAGTGAAAGCTACAGAAAGATTGGAAGTGGAAGGTCCCTGCATGGGTCTATCTATTGAAATCGTGGATGTAGAGACATGATGGATGGGAGGAGAGATTTGCCTATTTACGTTTGTAAATTCTTGGTTTTTTGGTTGATGGTTGCGGATGAAATCTTTAATCCGATGAGCAGTATTTGTGAAAAGGAGATCAACGGTTAAAAAGTAAAGGTTCAAGAGATGTAAGTTTGATAGAAGAGAAAAAGAAATGAGAATGGAATGAAGGAGAAAGAGAAGAAGTAGAAAAGGGGTTCCTGGCAGAAGAGGGCAAGACACACTCCCGGGTTGGTAATAGAAGATCAAAATTCTTTCATGGAATGTAGAAGCGAATGATGTTTGAAACTCAGTAAGATGTTTCTTAAAACTCAAAAGTAGACATGGTACGTATTGGGAAACAAAGTAAATCTTATTCAGAAGGGGTTGGAGTGTTAAGGTACGGTGCCCAATAGCTTTGTGGACTGGAAGTGGCTTGTTTTGAGGGTGCTTAGGAGGGGTTGTTCTTTGGGATATAGGTGATTCTAGTGGGTAGATCAGGAAAGCATTGCTGTCTTGCGGAGTTGAAGCTGTATTGATGATTTTCTTTGGATCTTTATGAGCGTTGGACCCGAGGAAGCCGGGGAAAAAATTATGGAGGATGCAGGGGCTATCTGGAGGCATGTGGGAAGATCTTGGTGTATGGGGTGATTTTAATGTCTTAAGATTCGAGAAAGAAAGCAAGGAGGAAGATGGAATGGGAGCCATGAAGATTCATACAAGCATTGATAGGTTGATTTGAAAGATGCTGCCTTGAGGAGGTGTTTACTTGGGTGTGGACGGAAAACTAAAGAATTGCTAGGTTGGACAGTTCATGATCACAGATATTGGAAAATTACTTTGGAAAGCGTTACCCAAAGCGCTACGCCCAGACCTCTATGGGACCAACTATAGAGTACTATTAGTGAAAAGTGGTTGGTTCACGACCTTACTCCTTTTCGTTTGAAAACATGACAAGCGGAAGGGTTTTAAAAGTGATGATGTTGTTGAATAGTTTCGATGTTAGGGGTGCGAAATAGTTTTGTGTGGTGGCAAAGTAAAAGCATTCATGATTAAGCTCAAAGGATGGAATAAGGAGGTGTTCGGAGGGTTGAGAGTGAGAAAAATGACTTTGAAGAACACTTATTAAAGTGGGGATACAATTGTAGCTGTAAGACCCTTGACTCAAATAGAGATTGATAGAAAAACGGTAGAGTTGGAGGAGTTCAAAAGATAGGCGTTGCTGGAGGAAATAATGTGGAGACAAAAGTCTAGGGAAAATTGGCTTAAGGAAGGTGATAGAAATACAAAATTCTTTCAAAAGATGGAAAACTCCCACATAAAGCACAATGAAATGACAGGTCTAAAAATTAACGGGGTGTGGCACAGGGAAGGCCAAGATATGCAACAAGGCATTGTTAATGCCTTTTAATCCCTGCTTGCTGATCTTGGGGATTGGAGAGCTAATGTGGATGGTCTGACCTTCTCGAAACTAGAAGATTAAGAGAATTTTAGTACAGGAGAAGCCTTACCGAGGAAGAGAAAATTTTGCTCTTCATGAGCTAAATAGGAGAAGCTCACAGGGAATTTAGATATCATTTGCTTTTGGCATTTCGGTTGGAAGACGATTAAGGTGAGGTGATGGGCTGTATTCAGGATTTCTTCCCACATTTACGGTAAATTTGTGATCTTAACTCCAGTTCATAGTGATGGTTCCAAAGAAGGAAAGGGCGGATCGATTTTAAGTTTTAGACCTGGGATCTAGTGGGGGAGTCTCTACAATCGATAGCAAAGGTTTAGCAAATACGGGTGGAAAGGTGACAGATTTAGTTAACAAAGCCCCAAAAATGCTGTGGAAGGCGAGACAAATCTTGGATGCCTCTCCCCAATGTAAATGAAGCGATTGATTCTATGAGGAGGAGGAAGGAGAAAGATCCTTTGTAAATTAGATGTTGAGAAAGCTACGACAAGCAATTGGAAGTTTCTTCTCACGGTACTCGAGGAGATGGGCTGTGGTAGTAAGTGGATAGAATTGGATCTGATTGGTGCATTTCCATAGCCTCTTTTTCGATGATTATCAACGGTAGTCCAGCAGGGTTCTTCAAAAGCACTAGGGGTTTATGGCAAGGGGATCGTTATCCCCCTATCTCTTTGTCTTAGGGATGGAGGTATTTTCTATCATGATAGATAAAGCTACAAGGGGAGGCTATCCTACAGGTTATAACTTTAGGAACTGTTTTGGTGATGTCACGAACATATCCCACTTGTTGTTCGCCGATGATACTTTGGTTTTAATAAAAGATTCGAGGATGAAATGTTATCTAAGCTGGATTGTTTATGCTTGAAGCTCTCTGGGTTGAGAATCCCAGCACGGATAGAGACATCAATAACTAATTGGGTAGGTGATTTAAACCAGCGGCAAGTGGTAGGTTGTAGAGTAGGATCCCTCATCTTGTAGGCTTCCGTCTATAAGGTGAATTCTTAAGTGTGGGAAGGGATTGGGAGAATTCGAGGAAGAGGCTCGCATCTTGGAAGAGATAGTATATCTCGAAAGGGGGGAAGACTACATTGTCGAAGCATGCTGTCTAATATGCCTATATACATGCTGTCTCATGCTGGATGCCAAAGTGTCGAAAACAAATTGGAAAATTCGAGGAGAGATTTTCTGCGGGAGGAGAGCTCTGAGTTAAGAAAAATCCACCTACTAAGTTGGAACTCCATAAGCCAGGGAAAGGAAAAGGGTGGTTTGGGTATCAGAAAGCTTGACCTCCTAAATAGAGCTTTATTAGGAAAGTGGGTTTGGATGTTTGTAGTGGAGGATAACTCTATTTGGAGATTATTAATGTTATCTTTAAATGTATTCTAAAGGAATGGGGCCGTTCACTCCACCTGACTAGAGGAAGCTATGGAGGTCTTTGGAAGTCCTATTGCAAAAAGAGGCGACTAACTTAGAAAAGATTGTGTTTTAAAATGAGGGCGTAGGAAAATCAGATTATGGGAAGACACTTGAGAGATGTGGAAGACAGCACTTTATGTGAAACTCCTTGACCTATATAGCATAGCCGGTTCTAAAGAGCGAGGCTACTAAGATTTGGGTATGGAAGATGAGTGGAGGAGCTTGGGATCCAAAGTTGTGTGGTCTTTTAATGATTGGGAGTTTGAGGCTATTCGGGAGTTCGTAGTGTACTTAACATTAGAATTCCTTTGGAGAAGGATAATATGGTTTGGAAGGGATATTAGCCGAGGTCCTTCACGATTAGCTTATTTCAATCTGTTGGAAGGAGCTTCTCCCCATAAAGTCCCTTGCAAAATTCTATGGAACCAGCATATCCCTTCTAAAGTTGGTTTTTTTGCCTGGAAGGTGTGGTGGGGTAAGGTTCTTACCTTAACTTAGTTGAAGAAACGGGGTTTTTAGTTAGCCTGCATGTGTCCCTTTTGTAGGAAGGAGGAAGAAGAGCTGGAGCATATTCTAATCCACTACCAAGCAATATGGGAACAGTGGACTGATCTTCTCTCTACTTTTGGTGTTATTTGGACTTGCCAGCACTACGGCTAAAGACTACAAATCATTTGGATCTGCCCACTTGTTAGGAAAATAGCTAAGGCTATTTGGAAAGGAGTAACAAGTGTTTTTGAAGACGCTACTTTTTCCCTGAATAAGCTTTGATTATCAGATAATTTGTTTTTACGTAGTGTTGGATTTATTCCAAGGTGGATATCAGCATTTATATGACTGAAAGGGTGGAATAAGGTGTCTTTTGGAGATTTGATGGAGAAAAGGAAAACATTCTCGTGAACATTGTAGTATGCTAAGGGAGCTGGAAGGGGAAGATTTGTATTAGCTTTGTTAAGGTCTTGTACTCCCTTAACTTAGCCAAGGTAGTTAATGCCAAATTTCCTTTAATAATAACATTGGTAGCTGTATCAGCTTCAGTGCTCAGATCCATTTTTTTTCCTTTTGTCCGTTATTTGTTGCTTAGAAGATTGTGCAATTTGTGACTAGCCAGGGCTCATTTGTGAGAGCTTTAGCCTTAGTATAAGCTGGCATAACATACATTATCAGACTATTACCTAGCTTCTTGAGTTTTTGGGTAAAATTAATAGTTTAATTAATTTCAACTATTACCTAGCATCTTTTTGGTGCTTCTTTTTAATGGATTTCTTTTACATATAAAAAAAAATGGTCTTAGAAAGGAGGTCATGAGTTTGAATCTCATCGCATGTTTATTTTCTCCATGTACTTATTTTACTTGTCAAAAAAAAAAAAGAAACTCCATATATTGAATTCTCAGGGAAGTGAGGAGAAGACTTCCTGTGAGGTGGAGGTGTTAGCTTGTTAGGCCCAATGTTCAGTAAAGAAGGCCTTTTCTTTTCCTTCAAGTATCTGTCAATTAGTTTCAAGTGTTTATGTTTCTATTATTGTTTGTTTTATTATAACTGATTTATTCATTTGTTTATTTGTTTTTTTCAGGTTAGGATTCAAAATTTCTTAGAGAAAACAAAGAATTTTGAAAAACATAAAGCTGTGAGTCACAGCCAAGAAGGTTTAAGAAAGGAGAAGGAGATATTAAGAAAACGTGTTAAAAGTTTCATTCGGAAGAAGAGAATAATTGAGGTGCAAAAACTAGTGAAAAATGAAGAGGTTACACCTTGGGGTCGAGATACCCAAGCCAAGGTTTGTAGCCATTGTTATTTCTTATTTCTAAAATCATGGATTGATGAAATTCTTTGTGCATATCTGTTTTGTTTATGTTCTGGCTTTTGAAACCTTTTTCATTAATTTGCAGCTGGGAAGTCGTCTGATAGAACTATTGACAGAAACAGCTTATGTACAACTCCGTTAATCAGTCAGTGACAGTCCACTTGATGTACGACCTGCATTTCGGCACACATTTAAAACTCAGGCTATGATCCAGGGTGAGACTTTTATTCATTCTTTTTTTTGCTTTCTGCAAATTTTCTTCAAAGAGCTTCGGCAATGACTTAATTGTGGTCCACTAAACCATACTTATATATCCCATACATTCAATCATTGGGCATGGAATAGGAATTTTTCTGGATGGATATGCTATGCTCTGTTATAATGCTGAAGTTCTTTTGTTCCAATAAATAAGTAAATAAATAAATAATTATTTTCTTTTGAATTGAGGCCCAACAGAAAAAAAAAGAGGCTGGTGCTAAGTTCCTAAGTTGATTGTGTTTGGGAAACCATGTAGCCTTGCCGACTTATAGATTTGTTTGGAGTAAAGTTGCTGTGAGGAATTCGCATATCACCATTGAGCAGGTTCATTGAGGATGCTGGATGATCCAGCTTTGTTGTTACTGTATTTCTTACTTTAAATTTTTTAGTTCATAATTGTGCTTTGTCATTTTCTTATATCCCATATGACTCAACTATCGGCATGGAATAGGGGAATTTCCTGATGGACATGCCATGCTCTGTTATGATGTTGAAGTTCTTTTGTTCCAATAAATAAGTAAATGAAAAATAATTATTTTCTTTTGAATTGAGGCCTAACGGAAAAAAAAAGAGGCTGGTGCTAAGTTCCTAGGTTGATTGTGTTTGGGAAACTATGTAGCCTTGCTGGGACTATAGATTTGTTTGGGAGGCAGTTGTTGTGGAGGAATTCACATATCACCATTGAGCAGGTTCATTGAGAATGCTGGATGATCCAGTTTTTGTTGTTACTGTATTTTCTTTTAAATTCTTGGGTTCATAATGTGCTTTTGTCATTGCAAGATAAAAACTTGAGAAAGTATGGAGTTGAATGTGATCCCCTAGTCCTTATTGGACTTGATAGGAACTGTAAGTTAAAGGATTTATTATTTTTCTGATCTACCTGTTTTTTCCATTTAATATTAGTATGCAACATTGTTTTAAAAGGTGTGATGAGGCGTGCCTCAAGGCGAGGCAGCACCAAAAAGCTCCGAGGCGTCTCCCAAAAAACGTAGGGCATGGAAGGCACACACCTTCTTTCCTGAGGCTTCTCAGAGGCGCAAAGGTGTACGCCTTCACTTCATGGAAGAGGTGTATGCCCTCATGGGAGGTGGATGAGTGCTTAAAAAATGAAAAAAAAACTTTAAATTGGCAACATATGTACGAAATCGGTTAGATATCACTTAAATTTTATGAGAAATATTGTTGAAAATGGAGGAAGAAAGAAAAAAATTATGTGAACCTAGAGCTCAGGACTCAGGTGTTGCTGCAGAGATTTGAATCTGGAGGCTGGCTTAAGACGACTGTGCTGCGGTGGAAGAAAGGAGCAAGAAGGAGAAAAGAGGGGAAAAAAGAGAGAAAAAATAGTGGGTGTCGAGACTGTGGAAGAAAGGCACTGCATGATAAATATTTTTTGTAATAACTTTTTGTTTTCTAAAAAAACAAGATGTATACATCTAGCAATTTTTTTACTCTTAGAAACAAAAAATGATATATTTTTAGAGAAATAATTTTAGTTATTTTCATTCGTCTTCTAATAATTTTTAAGAATTAATTACATAAATATGTGATATAATTAAAAATAAACATTAGATAAAATTATTTTAAATTTATTAAAAAATATTAAATCCGATCAAGGCATGCTGATTTTTGAATCTGCCAAAATTGTTGTGAAGAGAGAAAAGAGAGATCCCTAATTTTATTATTTTCCACGTAAAATAAGTCTTATCTCTACATTACATATCGGGACTTATATATATACACACCATAAATCTAATAATACAAGAAGACAATAAAGGAAAAGACCTGTGATAATATCTACTCCATTCCCCCTCAAGCCTGGGGAAAGATATATATCATACGCACTAAGCTTGTTACAAATGTAGGTTTAATTCTGTGATTCGGGAGACTTAAGAAAGTGTCTCGTTAATCGATCATTTGAATCGACAAAACTAGTAGCCATACATCCCGATGCGATCTTCTCTCTAATGAAGTGGCGTCAACTTCAATGTGTTTCGTTCTTCATGAAGACCTGATTGATGCAATATGCAAAGCATCACATCACATGAGTTTCATCTGCTCATCATTTCCAAATCTCAACTCTCGAGAAGGTGTCTCAAATTTATATGAGTTCACATGTCAAGCTGCACATAGCTCGATACATCGGCCAAATACAGATTCAACTAATTACATGTTGTTTCTTACTCTTCCAGATATTGTTACCACCAATGAAAACACAAGACCGAAGTGGAACGCTCATTCGCGGTGAACCAAAACCCACCTACATCCGCAGAACCAATAACCCGCCGCGACTTATTCCTCGCATAACACACCTCGCCTAAAGGTACTTTAATATATCGGGTTAACGCAGACACAAAGATTCCAATGGCTATCACATGGCGACCGTAGACCGACTAACAAATACTTTACCGTAAAGGAAATGTCCTGGCCGAGTAATGGCGGTAGATGGTCACTTTTACTCACGACAATGATATCTCCCCGCAGATCTCCCAAAGACCTCTCATTCGCACAAGTCATAATAGGATCCATGTGGAGTGCCAACCGATTTACAACAACATAACGTTTCTTCCAAGACGCTCAGCGCGCTTTCACCCGAACCGATCAGCCATTCAATTCCCGTAGTACTGAAGCCTCCCAAGTCTTTAGTTTGAAAGTGGGTGAAAAGATGTCGCTTTAGTTTCGAATACCATCCCGACACGCCCGCGAATGACGATGTCATCCACATAAACAACCTAGATAAATACACGCCCAAGAGGTTACGATGATCAAAAACTCGAACGGTTCACTGCATCGCAAGCATGGCAGTAAACTCTAAACAAAAGAACTAAAACAAACCAAACCATGCTCGAGGAGATCGCTTCAAGCCATATGTAGAGCCAGAACCCGCACACCCAACCAGACCCTCGAAAGCAACAAAACCGTACAAGCCCATATAAACTTCCTACGAGATCACCATGAAGGGAAGACATTTTTAATATCCAACCTAAAAGCGCCGTGAACACACATACAGCCCACGGAGAGAAGCGCACTGACAGAAGCAATCTGCAATCCGGGAGAAGGTGTCACCATAATCGTAACCATAAACCTCAGTATATCCTTTAGCAACCAAGCGCCTTATGCGAATGTAATTTCATCGGGACCAACCTTTAACCGGTGCACTCCAACGACAACCAACCGAAACTTACCAATCGGGCAAATAACAAGATCCCAAGCGCCAGCTGAGCGCAGAAAGTGTACCATTTCATTCACCATCGTCACACACCTCGACAGAAAGTCGCTTCATCGGCTGGTTTCAGAAAGAGAAACAAGGGAAATAGTGAAACAAATGCGTAGTAGTGGAAGATAACTCCATGGTAACTCAAAAATTGTAACAGATGAGGACTTAGTAGAAATGACATTTTCGAAGAGCACAGGTGACAAGAACAGTAGCCTGGCAGGAGAAGTCAAGTGGAGAGGAAGTAAGTCAACAGGGCCTCGCAGGTGGAAAGGAACAATGGCACGTGACGGCGATGATAAACCCGAAGGGGACGTAGAAGATACATCACCACCCAGCGAGGAGATGATAGGAAGCGGGTAAAACTTTAGTAACTGAAGAGACTCCTGAGGAGGAGAAGAAGGGGAGTCCTCAAGAAGGTGACATCACGAGAGAGTATCGATGAGCTCAGGAATAACAACGATAACCCTTCAAGCTCCGAGCAGCCCGCCGTAAATTCACGACACGATTAACCGACATCGACAATCGACACGATTAACCGACAAACGGTTCGCGAGACCTAAACGTTCTGGGTGATAAACTCAACCCGCTTAACATCGCTAATAAATCCACGCGTCGGCATACGCAACCCGCGCTGAGATCAAGCAATTCGCTAATCGCTTTCATCGGGCCGCTTTACCAATGGTCGCCATCAGCCTCAAAATTCAACGCGATAACATTAACCGATACGACAATCGCCGGACAAACGGTTGATGGCGAGCACCTAAACGGCCCGGTGATAAACGTCAAATCTGCGAACACGCTTAATAAACGTCGCGGTCTTCGGCCATATGCCACCCGCCACCCGCTTAACCCAACCCTAACACGTTGACACCCCTAGCCTGGGAGTAGCTCATGAAGATGATTCGTGGCCTTCGCCGAAGTCATTTCCTTGCCTGGAGTTGAGAATATGAACAAAGCAAGTACAAATTAAAAACACGTAGGAGGAAGGAAATAAAGAGGTCGGGTCGTGAAAAGAAGGAATGAGGAATTCGAAAGCATGTAATACATGAGGGCATACGATAATCAAATAACAAGTCAGAAGAACAATGCCTTCCAAAAACGAAAGGAACATGAGTGAAGGGAGGAGGAGAGTACGAAGCCGGTTTCAATAAGAGTACGAGCCGCTGCTGGGGGAATATCCCCGAGATGTGCAGGAGCTCGTAGTCGCGTACTGAGAATCGTAATCGTAAGATCGGGCCACGCGGTGCGCGCCAGCGGGGAGGCCGCCCATGCACCGGAGCAACAACGATCACGAGTGCGGGCGCTTTATCGCACAAAAATGAGGATGTTGGTTCTCGACTCATACCACCGCCCTCCCCGGTTAGTAGCGAAAGCCAATACGTAAGAATCTAAAGGGTCAGCGATGGCAAAGTCTCGTGGTATGAGAGCACGAAGAGGCGAAGAAACACATCATCCAAGATTCGACCGATGGTCAAGAATCGATTCCTGAGGGGTCTCAAGATCCTGGACGAGGCCAACGAGAGTAAGGACCATGGTTAACTCGGTTTAACCTCGGCTTGGCTGGTACCCAACGCTACTGCAAGTAAGAGGCATCAATGTCGAACTCCTCCTGGGCAGACACCGCCAATACTAGGATAAATCCATGTCTCACTGGGCGATATTAACAATAAAGAAAAAGCCACCTTTATAAAGGCTGAGATTGGTCTGTATAGAGCTATCGATTCCAAAACTTAGAACATGTCTTGTAAGTCTCAAGATGAAGCAAATTTTCGATCAACCGATCACATAATACGCTACATAACAGGTATCTATTTTTCCAAAGGCACCTTGTCAACACTAGGTATAGCATCCTCCGCACAAGACGATCCTCATAACCCGTCCCATGAACCGTAGTTCCATGTGTTTCCACCAGGAGAGATAATTCCTCAATACCAACTCACTCTTCTGATGTGGTTAGTAGGAGATCCAGAGATAAATGTATAAAAATAGAATTTTTAGTTGCCATATCCACTTAACCGAGATCGAATCACGTTGATTCAGAGAGCCCTACTGGGGAGGGCAAATCACGGCCAGGAGCTTGAAATCACTACCAGGAACTTGAAATCACAAATGTGGAACCGGGAGATGAAGAAAAAGAGACCCAAAACCAGAGAGAAGACGATCGACAGGGCGGTGAGGCAAAATGGGCCAAAAGGTGGATAAGGAGAGCTTGAGGTGGACCGCCTGAGGGATAGAACAAAGAAGATTCGCGCCGGCGATCCTCGTGTGTGAGTCCCACACTCTTGGGAAGAGCCACGCGCCCACACGCCGCAAGACCTCACTTCACCTGGCTGCTGGGTGGGACTGAAGTCGCCGAGAAGGCCGCGTGACTCACAAGGCAGCCGGGTCGTCGGCGGGTTGCCACGGCTGTGTAGATCGGCCTCGTAAGGTCTCGGGAATCAGGTCGCTGGCCGAGAAGAGCTTCCTGAGCCGCCGGCCAAGAAGGATCTGCCAAGCACACGGCGGCGGCGGCGAGAAGGAGATCCGGCGGCGGAGAAGGAGATCGGAATGAAACACGATCACTGAAAAAGTAAATTAGGTTTTCCCCTTTGGCTCTGATACCATGTGAAGAGAGAAAAGAGAGAATCCCTAATTTTATTATTTTCCATAGAAAAATAAGTCTTATCTCTACATTACTTATTGGACTTCTATATATACAAACTCATAGGACCCACAATACGCAGCACAATAAATGAAAAGACTGCATAATATCTAACAATCAGGATTTTTGTAACTCATTATCAAATGTAGTTAAGTTTTTAACCTTTTTTGTTACTTCGATTCATATTTTATACTGCATGATTATATAAATTAGAAATAACATAAAACTAAATATGTGAAGTATGGGAGTAGTTTTATGCTATTTAATTTTATTTTTAATATATTATAGAATATTTATTAAATTATTTATGTGATCACAAAGCTTACACCTCAACGCTTCAATGCTGACGCCTCACCTCACAAACATGAAAACGCCTCGTGTTACGCATTTGCCTTTAAAAACAATGGTTTGCCATTCTACTTGTGTCTCCTTCCTAATTTTAATTTGTTCACCACCACTTTAATTTGCAACACCATGTCATATGTAAAATTCTCACATTGAAATTCTAATTCTTTGTATTAACGTTTTAGTATGGTGTGTCTAAGAAATCACTTAATTTCTGTCTTCTACAAGTCTTCATATCTTTAGCTATTTTATGGAATCTTTAATCTTCCACATGGTTTTATTATTCTTAAACAAGGGATGAAACTTCTGTGTATCAGACTGACAACTGTACTGTGTTCTTTCTCCCCTCTTTTATTTTATTTGGATAGTTATGATACATACTGCTATACTTATCAAAAAATTTTATTTGGATAGCTAGTGTGACTGCAATCTTCTGTTACCTACCTGTGCACAAGTCAAATTATGCACAAGAATATTGGGTTGATTTCCATGTTTTGATGTTCTTTTCATATAACAAATGTTGTATATCATTGTTTATATGCAGGCTAAGGCATATGGTGATTCCTTATGCCAATGTTGATACCTCCAAAAAAGTGGAAAGGGTATGCAATTTAACAGAAAAAAAATATATGTTGCAGTTTATTTTAATATGGCTTACTCTTTTAGTTATTGCTTGAGTTGCAGCAAAATTCAACTTAGATTTGATATGCTTTGAAAACACCTTCCCCTTTCTTGAAAGAATTAAAAAACAATGTAAAATAATAGTCTGAAAAAAAAAGTTTGTTGACCATAGGAAAGATGATATAAAAATGTTTAAAAGAAGGTGATATGCTCCATACTTAATTACTTATCAAAAAAAAGAAAAGAAAAAAAGGATATGATCTATACTTAATTACCAGGTATTTTGAATATCTTCTAAAACAACTTCTCCTAGGTACGACAAAGGTGGATACTTGTTCTTACCTTCCTATGTCATGCGGACTCATGGATCAAGAAGGCAGCAAGATGCAGTTAAGAGTGTTCCAAGGAAACAACTGCAGAAAGTATTTGAGGTAAAGCCTAAAGTTATGATTTTTAGTTACTTCCCTGATCTTTATGGTATTGGGTTAGGCTAGAGATGTTATTAGCTTAGATGTTTAAGTTTTGTTAGGAAAGCACCATAGGCATTCTTTCAAGTATCAACTCGGCTGGAACGCCTTTACCTGCTTGAAAGAAAGAACAGTATATCAAGCTAAATTGGTGCAATTGTCATCTAAATCATTTTATACATAGGCTTAAGATCAAATATATTAATAATGTTCAACAAAAGGGTGTACAGAAGCATATGCAATGTATACAAGGGTGCTAAATGACTAAATACAATGGAGGGGTACAGAAAAAACAATTCTCTTTACTTATTTAGAAGTTAGTTAATCAATAAAGCCTCATCAACCTTGAGGCTGTAGCCTTAGTATAGGGCACCGCTTCACCTCTGCTGGTGCTTCTAGCCTTAGGGCAAATTGAAACTTAAAGCCCTCAAATATTCAAAAGGTTTCAATGTTTAGGCCCTCTATGGGCTTTTTTGTTACATTTTATAAGAGGATTAAGCCTCAATATTAAATCGTTTGGTCGAGTTGTGTTGTGGGGGTTTTCGTTGATTCATGATTATTCTACATCTAAAGCTAGGTTAAAACCTTTCAAAAATTAAGCGCTTAGTTGACTATAAATTAATACTTTTAATTGAAATGAAAACTATAGATTAAGAAGAAAAATAAAGGATTCACAGTCAATGAAATAAACTACAAGCTATAACAATCACTATCTTGTTATTGATACATAAAAGGAAAAAAAGATCACTATGATTAATGAATTAAAAAAGAAAAGTGGTGTGAAGTTAATATCGATGGGGAGAGATAATTGAACTCTGATGTAGTTAATGATAATGATGATAGTTTAGTTAATTTGGTGAAGGCATGAGAGAGTTGGATTCTTAAAAAGGACAAAGAGGAACTAAATTAGAAATATTGAATTTGGTATTTAGTTTCTTATTATCTACATTTTCATGTGATTTTATTATTTTTTTCCTCTTTTTAGGTTTTTTGATTTATCTTTCATTATTACTCTTATTTGTTTGTTTAAATTCGAGGCCTATGCCTTGCTCCCACCTCGAGGCTTTTCTGCACTTCACCCCATTGAGTAAAATGCCTTAAGATCACTCTTTAACCTTTTAAGATATCGTCACGCATGTGATGCACCTTCATAATGTCATCCTTCTATTATTATTCATTGGTTAGTCATACACCAACTGCTTCACATATGCTGTGCGAGAACCACGTGAGCTTGGTCCATTTCAGGGTCTTGCTCATTTCTCTTTTTTTACCCCTCGTCATTTCTTTTTTCGCTTTGTTTCTGGCTATGGGTTTTTCATCCCATGTTGGATGGGGGAAAATTAGTTATAATGTGCAGAGACTAGCCTCTTGAATGCTAGACTATTTTTTTTTGCAATAGAACTACCCATAATTTCTAGAATTCTTGCTCAAAAGTCTCAATTCATACCAAATGTGGTATCTGAGCGGTGACGATGGTGAAGAAGAACGTTGAAACTAGCGTAGTGACACGGGTGGACTCCATGGAAGGGGTCATCGGCGGGTTACATGGAGAACCGAGAATTAAGAGGAGAGATAGTCGACTCAGGAGTGCTTATGAATGTGATTCTAAAAATCAGCAAGAGATTTAAACCGTTGCTCTAGTGGCAAGTGCCCATTCCAACAATGACCAAAGACAACATCCCAATCCTCCCCGATGAATCTAATATGGCGAACTCAAGGCCATGACAATCCACCACAAATACATGAGATCGAGCTGCTAATTTTTTACCGTGAGAAAACTTAATCCGTGGAGCGCGTCAATTCTCCAAAAATATTCGAAATCGGCGATGGAAGCCTCACTTCATCGCTGGGCGGGATGCCTTTCTTCGCTATCAATGGTAATAAGGATCGATCCTCTCGGATCGAAAGCCTACGGGCTTTGTTAAAGCGCTAGGCAACAATGGAGGGAAGTCTTCACGAGCAGTGGATGGATTTGAAACAGGATAGCACCATCTCCAAGTACTGCCGGCAGTTCATAGCCCGTGGCCGCGTTTACAAGAGGAAGTCTCGGTTTGCTTCATCAAGTTTCGTAAGCTGCCGAGGCTTGAACCGGCGAGCCGAGGTCGCTTAGGACTATTGCCGGGCTAAGCTATGGATTCGCCCAAAAGATCGAGGACAGTCTGTACCCATCCTATCTTAAGGTTGTGGCATCTGGGACCCTAGTAGCAAGCAAATTGGAAGCCTCAAGTGTTGCTATCGATGAAGGACCATCTCGCACGAGCAACCTTGTTTTCAAGGGAATTTAATCGTCAAGAGTGAAGTTCTGAGGATGACCGACCTGAAGCTACAGTGTCGCGAAAAGTGGCTCGTTATCGCGCACAGAAATTCTTCCCGACATTGCTGCAAACGCCATGAGCTCAAGTATCGTAGTCCAAGAAGAGGAGATCGGGAAGAGGAACTGCGGCTAGCTCACCAAGCCTAACTCTTCCCGACAAAGAGGTCTCACACCTATCAGGAGGCTCACAAACCCAAAAACATCAAGAAGTGTGGGCTGGGTGACTCAACTGGGGCAATAGTGTTGATCGACCTAGCAACGCATAGTATTTCTCTCAACTTGATCGAAAATGAGGATCAAAGGACAACCACTTTCGGGTTTGCGTACAACCGCGTAAATGGAGAAAACATCCCTACGATCGATCTTGTCAAGGGTGTAATCGTGACTACATGGAATCCAGATTATCGAGGATTTTATTCCCTCAAATTAGGTGCCAATCGACATGTCAGCGTGGTCGAGACTATTGCGGCACCTACATTAATCGAAGACGAATCGCTGAAATTTCACTTCGGGCAATGTAATTGTTTCGCTAAGGGGGATCCATCTGCAAACCTTGGTCTCTAAAAGCCACATATATAATCAAGCATGAAAACAAGGTATGTATGTCGAAGCCGAAATAATTAGATGTTGCTGTAGGTACCCTAGAATCAAGAACGTTTCCACATAATTAAGGAATTAGCCGAGGTATTGAAGTTTCAGAAGCTTTTCCATTCGCTCTGGGCTGCCTCCCATTAGGTCATGAGCATGCTATCGTTTCAGAAAGAAGGATTTGAGCTCAGAACATCCGATCGTATAGGTTCCTTAGTTTCAAAAGACGGCGGAGAGATCGCTTAAGGAGATGTCGGAGGTCGAATTGTTCAATCCTAGCAATAAGGGCCCCCATATTCTAGTCCTATGCTTTTAGTTAAGAAAAGGGATGGGAGCTGGCGATTTTGTGTTGACAATAGAGCTCTCAACAAAGAAACTATCCCCAATCGTTTTCCAATCCCAACCATAAAGGAATTGCTGGATGAGCTCCATGGTGCAACAGTGTTTTCTAAGCTGGACCTTAAATCTGGGTACCATTAGATCTTAACCAAGGCTTTGAGATGAGCATAAGACTGCTTTTCGCACTCATGAGGGACACTACATAATTTCGGTGTAATGCCCTCGGGCTTCTAATGCTCCATCAACCTTAGTCATTGATGATGAGGTGTTTCGACCCTTCTTCTCGCAAATTTGTGTTAGTCTTCTTCGACGATGGCATCGTGTCTCACTCTTGAAACGCTTCGCCTACCGCACTAAAGACAGCTCTATGTCAACCAAAAAAGAAGTGTGACTTGGCAAGTCTCAATCGTGTACTGGGGCATATAGTTTTTTAGATAAAGGAGGGCATGGACCCTTAAAGTTCAGCCATGTCGATCGGGCCTCAACCAAGAACCTAACTAATTTAAGGATCTCAATTGGCTGTATTACGTGAAGTTTGTACAAGGCTATGGGGTAACTCACCCAGCAACCAAAAAAGGGTTGCTACTTATGGAATAAAGAGGGTCGACACGGCCTTTCAACGCCTTAAGATTGCTATGACCCAAGTCCTCGTTTCGTCATGCCCAATTTCTCTCAAATTGTTTGTACTCTCGAAGTCGATGCTTCAGCTTTGCGTTGGGGGTCAGGTTAATGCAAGATGAGAGAAGAATAGCTTTTCATAGTCAAGTTAGGCCATGAGCGCCACAAAATTCAGCCTATGAAAAGGGAGTTGATGGCCATTACACTGTCGTATTGAAATGGAGATCTTATCTATCAGCTTAAAATTCCTTGTTAGAACTATTAGAAGAGCCTCAAATTTTGTCAACAACGCGAGATTATCTCTCAATATCAAAATGGCTTATAAGCTGTCAGATACGACTTCGAGATCCATTACAAGGCTGGCCCTTTAAATCGTGTAGCAGACGCCTTGTCTCGTTGACTAGATTTGGTTGAATGCACTTCTGTGCTCCTTACCCAATGGCCAGAATGGGAAAAGTTGAGGAATGAGCTTCGGACTGATGAATTCCTACACTGTATCATGCGTGAATTAGGTGAAGGAACAACTGCCCATGCCGGTTTTCAAATAAGGGATGATCTTTTGTTCTATAAAGACAGTTTAGTACTCCCCGCACTCGCTTCCTTCATACCCCAATTCTGATCATTAACCTTAATTTTCCCCTAATTGGGACATTTCTAGAGACCACAAGCCTTATCAAAGGATTGCTTTAGAGTTATATCGGGTTGGCATGCTCAGATATCACTAAATATGTGACCGAGTGTGACACCGCTAGTGCAACACAAGTTTAACAACCACCCGGGGTCTTCTCTCCAACCTATTCCACTTCCCTTCAGGTTCGGGATGAGATCGCCATGGACTTTATTGGAGGGTTTGGCACGGCTATGGGTTACTCTTCTCCCGGGTTGTGGTTGACCGTTTGAGTGAGTATGCGCACTTCATCCATCTTAAACACCCCTATCTTGCTCAAACAGTAACTGCCATTTTTGCCAAAGAAATAGTCTGATTACATGGTGTGCCAATCTCCATAATCTTTGATAGAGATCGTATTTTTTCAAGTAATTTTGAAGAACCCTTCGCCATGGCACAAGCAAAAAGTACCGCCTACCATCCCCTAACTGATGGACAAAGTGAAGTGGTTAATCGCTGTTTAGAAGCTACCTTTGTTGTTTTACTTCAGATAAACCGCGCCCAGTGGCCCAAGTGGGATTTCATGGTCAATTCTGGTACAATACTTCCCACCATTCAGCTACCGGGTTGTTCTCCTCCTCCCTTTACAAGCACTATATGGTCGTGGACCCCCAGCCTTATTATGCAGCAAACACTAGAGTTGCGGCAGTTCCTTCGGTGGAACAACAACTGCTAGAACGTGACGCTATATTGACTTATCTACGAATGCACCCATTATGCGTCTAACAACGACGAAGAGATACGCTGATACTAAGTTTAGGAGGAAGAGTTCCAGGTGGGGACAATGTCTTTAAAACCCGGCCTTATAGGCAAAAATCTTTAGTTTCACGCCTCAACCAAAAATTGGCAGTGCGTTTCTATGGCCCTTACAAGGTGCTGGAGCGCATCAGAGCAGTTGCTTATAGGTTGGAGCTACTGCCATCCTCCTCTATTCACCCTGTCTTCCATATATCTCAACTGAGGCACTCCAAAGGAGTCTCTCATTCATCTTCCTGCTGCCTCCCAAATTCCCGCCGATTTGGAAGTTATTGTGGAACCAGCAGCCCTGTTGAAGTAATGGCCAACGGCCCAATGGAGAGCTCTGGCAAAATAGAAGTCCTTATCCAGTGGAAAATCTGCCATCATTTGAGGCTTCCTGGAAGGATTTTCACCTACTTAATTCCCTCACCCCTGCCTTCACAGGAGGGGCGTATGAGCACAGTTAAGCCACCAATCTGCTTCACATATGCTAGGCGGAGAACAACATGAGCAGCTGGTCCATTTCAGGGGCCTTTGGTCATTTCTTTTTCTGGCTTTGTTTTATGTGGTTTATGGATTTTTCATCCTTGTGTGGTACTATATGCAGAGATGTGTGGGGGGGATCATCCAGATTTTTGCATTTAGCTTTTCTTGTATGGAGAGACTAGCCTCTCGAATGCTAGACTATTTTTTCTGCAATAGAACTACCATAATTTCCAGAATTCTTGCTCAAAAGTCTCAGTTCATACCATTAGCCCACCAATGTTATTTTCTATTTATCTGAATAGTAGTTATTTGTATTATAGTCCTTGAATTTGATTTGCATGCATCATAATTTTATATAAAATCTAATTTTTTGTCATGACATTGTACATTTGCAGGCCCTAGATACCTAGGGAAACACCAAAATTGAGGATGTGTCAGTGGTTCTAGTGTGGTCTAAAGTATTCAAGTTCGAGGTGGCAAAACTTGCAGGCCTGCTGATCTGGGATGATGTGAGTGCACTATGAATTTCTACTTATTTCAGAAAAATCTCTGTTCAGATTTCACCATTCTATAAGATGACCTACCTACATTCTCATAGTTGTTTATAGCGTATGTTAGCATAGACATCATTTCAGATAACAACAATTGTTTTATAGAAACAAAATATATCTATTTCTAATGAAAATATATACGAAGAAGTACGAGAATTTTCTTATCCTTTGCTGTTTTTAAAGGTAAGGAATGCCTAGGGGATGGAATATCCTCATAAAACCGAGAAACCTAGGAGTCAGGTGTGACGCTCTTAGGTCTTCCAATGCACCTTTAGAGGAGAAGCCCTTTACCAAAGGGAGGGGGGTTAAGGGTTCAAGAACGAGGAACACTTTTGTAGATTTTGTGAGAAAGTGACCATCCAAAGGTGAGTAAATCAGCATTTAGCTTCGGGAGAAGGACGCTTTCACAATATGGGACCTCTAGCATCATTCAAGAAAGAGAGTAAGATTTTTAGAATCAAAGCTTGTTATTTTCTTCCCATGAGCAGGTCGTTTTTAATTAAACTAGAGATTTTTAAAACCGTTTCATTTTTCTTCCCTAAAAGCATGGGGATCAAGTGAAGAATAATTTTTAAACCAAGCTTTCTCATTTTTTATTAGGAACATTTAAATAAATCATCTAAAGGATCAAGTGATGAAGTCATTCTCTTTATGTATGAATTTTGTGACTGGTAAGAGTGTATATAAGAGATTTGAACGCCAAATTGTCAACGGTAGACTTTGGCCGATTGTCGACTTTAAATAAAGGTGAGTGGTTTTTTTCCTTCCTTTGCTTACCCCGGTGCACCTATATGTACGTATGTATTTCGTACATTAGTTCGGGAGCAATTTTAATATAATTGCTGTTTTCTTAAAAGAAGGGGACCATTCTATTTCCCTATCATTTTTAAGAATTGTGAAGATAATGTGTGTTTCAACTGCACTGTGTGTTTATGGTACCACTCAAAAGAATGATAGTGTGGAAGATTTCTAGGAGAGAGCTGTGGACATCAAATTAAGCCTGTGGAGAGAGCCTTGGCATGTGGCCGGGATTTTAACTCGCCGACACTGTAAGAGCTGGTAGAGAAGTTAAACCGATCATAGTAAATGAGGAGATTTTGTAGAGGTGATTGAGGACTTGGGCTAAGGGCTTACCTCTAAGGGGGGCCTGCGATGGAGAGGAGTAATAAATTAATAATTAAAGTCAGACTCCTGCCTAGTCTCCGAGATTGGGGGAAGGTCTTTTCCAAATGATCCAGCTTCAACGATTCTTCCTAGACCTCAGCTTTAGATAATTTTCTTATTCGTTTGATTGTGGATTGAGAGGACCATTACCATTCAAATTTGAGAACATGTGTTTAATGAGGAGGCGTTTTAGTCCATCAGGCGTAATCGTGGGAGGCGTTTAGTTGAGAATTGCAGTTTGCAAGAAGGTTGAAAATCAAGGGCATGAAATTTTTCTTAAAGTCGAATAAGGATTTCTGCATTGGGTAAAGAAAGCCAAGGCTTTAAACTCACAGGGATGTCAGGTACTCGACCCCATTCCCGGAGAGGTGGGAGTAAGGGAGGAAGCAAAGGAAGAGTACATAAAATGTACATTGTTTTTTCTTTTTTTTTGATAAATAAGCACAACGTATATTACCAAAGAGACCAACTTAGTCCACATGGTAGTATATAAATCAAAAAAGAAAACAAAAAGTGGGTCGAACAAAACAAACTAACCTCAATCGAGGCCAACCACTTCAAAAAACCTATAAGGGACGAAGCCTCTTTAGCTAAATATACCCTATTCCAACCTACGTGATTATAAACAACAACTCAGTCTCGGTATTAACAGAGTTCCACTTTTAAATACTATACGATTCCTTTCTTTTCAGATGGACCCGAAAATACACAACGAAACAGTTCTCCAAGCCTTCTTTATCTTCCGTCCCACTAAAGAACCCTTCCAACTAGTTATAGCCTTCTTCACTGTCTTGGGAAAAACCCAATGAACTTCAACAAGGTTAAAAATGATCTCCCAAAGTGCACTCACAATAAGGTAATGTAAAGGTGATATGGTGTATCTTTCTTCTCAAGACAACCATAGATAGTATCTATCGGGAAAGTCACAACCCTTCTTTGTAACTTATCTAGGTTAAAGCCCCACGCTGCTTCCCACGCTAAAAATTGTTTTAATCGTGCACAAAGAACCAAATGCCCTTCGGGTGACAACTGACCCCTGCTTGTAACACTTTGAAAGCTTCCTTAACTGCGAAACAATCACCTTTTACCTCTTTCCAAATAACTTTATCTGTCTTAGAGCTGATTGATTTTTTCTACAATGCCTTAAACAGATTCACAACCAACTCCAACTCCCAATCATTGAAATCTCTCACAAACTTGAGATTCCGGCTTCCTCGCCCAACTGATTGGTCCCACACCTCTACCACCGTTTCTTGTTTGTTGACAACTAGCTCAAAAAGCATCGGAAAAGAAAGCCAAAGAGCTTGGGAGCCACACCAATGGTCAATCCAAAATTTAATTCTGCTACCATTACCAATTCTCACTAACCCAAACTGATTCCTTTAGAATAAAAAAATGAGTCAAAAACGTCAGACTCTCAGAAAACAACATCGCCTTAGTTCTCGCTCCTAAGAGTCAAAAAACAGTCGATGCTCCCTTTCGAGTTAATCCTATCTTGGGAGCAAAAGGGTTTATGTCCAAATAGGTTCCTAACCGGCTTTGTATTTTGTTACATTTGTCGATGATTATTCTAACAACTTGGTTATATTTAACAAAAACCCTTTCGATTTATTTTTCACTTTCATGTCTTTGTACTAAAATTCACACTCAAGTTCATGTTTGTTCAAAATCTAAAAGTGATAATAATGTCAAAGAATATCACCAAAATTTCAAGCATTCATGCTTCGTAATGACATCCTCTCATCGACATTCAGGTCGAAGAATCTTCCTTAATGGAGTCATGGAAAGAAAAAATAGACACCTTCTCGCTCGGGGCTCTATTATTTCAAATGCACGTGTCCAAACATTTCCGCCGATGTCGTTTCCATCATTGATTGACCTGACGCCTTCCCTCTGCTTTGATCAGCCACCCGCTTCCCAAACCCTTTCCCTATAAATCTTTGTTTCCTCGAGCCTCGAAAGATTCGGGGTGTACTTGTTTGTTCGGATGTTCATCCGCATGCGTGTCTAAATCGATCCTAAGTCATCGAATGTATCTTCCTTGGTTTCTCTCTGCCTGTAAAGGGGCATGTGTGTTATCATCCAGTTTTCATAGTACATGGTTTCACTGATGCCACCCTTTACTGAATCACACTTTTTCTCCTGACCGATCCACACCTGTCAGGTGGGAGGATGATGATTTGCTCGTTTATACTCTTGCCTCGCTAGCTCCTGTTTTTGATCCACCTCTGACTAAGCCTCCTATCACATAGGTTTATGCTCGACGCCTACACCCCCAATCTCAAGCTCTCCAACAAATGCTTCGAAGATTGATCTGGGTCATGATGACCTTCCTATTGCTCTCCTTTAAAGGTAAAGTCATCAGACTATCCACCCTCTGCTCTTATAGCCATTTCACATTCCATTCTTGTTCGCTTATTGCATCAATCGGACTCTATTTCACGTCTAATAAGGTTTCAAGCCCTAGCTCATCCCCGGTTAGCATACATATGATGGGAGGAGATGGGATGCCTTCGACCGATAATGTATACTTGGACTAAAGCATTCGTCGGGAAGAAAGCCATCGTCACGATAGTGTTTACAAAGGAAGGTTAATCTGATGGATCGATCGCAGACGGCAGTCCGCCTTATTGTTAAAGGGTATGCTCCTGGGCTGCCGTCGGGCCTCTATTCTATTGCTTATATCTCTAGCAACCACCATGGTCAGAACTCCATTAACTTTGATCTTGGCAATGCTTTTCTTCATGGGATTTTCATAGAAGAGGTTTATATGAAGCAATCCTCCCGAAGCTTCGTCGTGTGGGGAGATCAGTAGAGCTCATTATCTTCCGAAAATCATTATATGGTTTAAAACAAAGTCATCGTGCATGGTTTGGCAAATTCAGTGAAGTGATTGAGAAATTTGGCATGCAGAAGAGAAAATCCGATTATTTTGTCTTTTATAGAAACTCAAATTGTGTATCATCTTGTTAACACTATATCAAAGTGTTGATGACATCATTACTAGGGATGATATGATAGGTATATCTTCACTTAAGTCTTTTCTTCATGGCCAATTTCACACAAATGACTTAAACATGCTAAAATACTTCTTCTGGTCGAGTTATGAGGCAATAAATAGAATCTTCTTATCTCAAAGGAAATATGTGCCGATCTATCATTTGAAACAGAAAATCAAGTGCAAAGCCATGTTAGTCCCTTATGGCACAAATACATCTTACTGAAGGCTAATCTCGCTCAAAGACCTCGAGAGATATAGAAGGTCAGGTCGAAGCCGAACTACCTTATAAGAACACGCCTTGATATTGCATGCTCTGTTAGTGTTGTAAGCCAATACATGTCTTCCAACAGCCAGACGGGCCATCAGAATGCATTCTATGCTACTCAAAGGAGCTCCAGACGGGTATTTCAGACAAGAATCACTGGCATAATAAAGCCGAAGTGTTTCACTGATGCAGACAAGTGTGATCTAAGGAAGATAGAAGGTCCACTTCGGGTTACTGTGTGTTTGTTAGAGGGAATCTAGTTTCATGGAAGAGTAAGAAACAGAGCGTTGTCTTTCGATCTAGTGCAAAATCTGAGTATAAAGCAATGACACAAATGATGCGAGATTATGGCTTTATCAACTCGGGTAAGTCAAGATTAAAACCTCATCCCACAAAGCTTCTGTGTGACAACCCTGGGCTCCTTCATTGCCTCTAATCCTGCTTTTCCATGAAACTAATTGGAACACTTAGAGGACATATTTTGTTTAAGTAGAAAATATAATTCTAAGTTTGATTTCTATAGATACATGAAAACTGAGAACAATTAGTGATATCTTTACAAAGGCCCTAAGTGGAGACTGTGTTGGTTACTTATGTGACAAGTCGGGACATGATTAACATCTATGCTACAACTCAAGGGAGTGTTATGTGATAACATACGTGACCGATGAAACAGTAGCATGTATCATACTATAACATATTGGTTTGTATCTTATTATGATACTTTCCTTATGTGGTTGTAACCCTTGTGAAGAGTAGATCATCTTACTCTAATGGTATAGTCTAACCTTTCAGATATATATGTATGATGACTCACCTGAAAATACACAAGAAATTCCTTTCCTCCAACCCTTTCCTCTGCTCTCTTAAGCAAAAATGATCAATCTAAACAAGATCACTTCTTTTTGAATCAACATTAGTCAAGATCAAATTGTTGTGACAACTTGGCTGATTAGTCTCTAGACCTTTAAATGTATTTGGTTCTTCCTTTAGTAGGAAACCCCAACCACCTCCTTTGGGATCCGTGATGATAAATTTCGAAGGTTGGATGGATGCAAAAACTTGCTCACTTCACATTGGGAAAACTTATATTCTTAAGAGGTAGAATTGCCCTCACTTAGACTCTCAGGTTACATATTTTGAGCTACTTATCGCTTAATTTTAGCTAAAATGGCTTCAAGGATTGAAAAAGTAAAAGAGATTCTATGGTCGAGTTCTCAGGGTGTAAAAGGATCATTTACTGGGCTCCGATATGTTAAAGGTATGATATCTTATTAAACCAAAAATCTTACAAGCGGCTTTTAGATATTGCTCGTTTAACATGGTGACGAGCCTACTTTGGCAGAGGTCCTGTGTTCGAGTCATCTCTCCAAGAATTCTATTCCCTATTCGGCTGACTCAAAGTTCAGCGAAGGACTCTCTGCTTCGGCTTGTTTAACTCTCCACGTATGTATATTCGCACGTGAGGAAGGGTGTTAAATACATGATATTCATATTAAACCCAAATCTTACAAGTTAGAGCTTTTAGGAGAGTCAATGCCTAACAAGATACAATGTGTAGTTTAAGAATTTAGTGATTTGTGGTTTTGGAAAATCGGGTTTGAGAAACTGCTTTACAATAATGGCTTCTGAAGTCACAGAGGCTTTTATCTTGCAAGTAGATGCCTCTATGCTAAAAAGCCGAGGAGAGCTGGGGACCACCTCCCGATTCATCAGTTCAAAGAATGAGGTGGTCTTCTGGGCAGCCCTCATTTCCTTACTAGGAATGGTTTGGGCCTCCCTCTCTTGGCAAAAGATTTAATGCTAAAATGGACAACCTTTCCTATAAAAAAGAAAGCAAGGAAAATTTAGAAGGCAGCCCCCCTAAGTCTTTTCTGGACAATTTGGAAGGAAAGAAACAAAATTATTTTTGAAAATGAGAGTTTTTCATCTAAGAAATAAAAATACTAGCATGCTTAATTTATAAGTGGGATTACTCCATCAGAAGGTTTATTTTGTGTATTCTAGGTTCGTTAGTGGTATATATTTTCTATACATTTTGCTTTTTTTCCAATTCCCTCAGATACCCCCTGCATTACGCTCTTTTCGTTAATATATATTCATCTAGCCACGATAAAAAAGGTACTTCAAGGAAAGTTTCACTTTTTGGAATCTATGAATAAATATAAGAAACTAATGCTTTTCTTATTGATTGAATGATTCAAACATTACAAGCCCTACCTACTTATATACATCAGGAAGACATAAAAAGGTAATAAATCAAGTACAAAAAGGATGAAAAAAATATCAGATAAAGGAAGGAATATCGTGGCGATATTCAAGAATATCCTACGATTCAACACTCTGTGCTCCTGGAAAGATATAGTTACGCATCAAGCTGTTACAAATGAACTAATCTCGACTTCTGAGAGACTTAGCGAAATGTTCACTAGTCGGGTCACCAGGTAAACTAACTAGTAGTCATGCATCCTAGCTCATGCATCCCGAGGCAATCTTCTCTCAAACGGCGCGCACTTCAATATGCTCGTCTTTCCTCAAAAGACTGATCAGCAATGTGTAAGGCTGCTCAAGTTATCACACACAAGCGTCATTTGTCCAAATTTTCCAAATCTTAGCTCGCTAAGAAGGCTCGTTCAGCCTATATAGCTTCAAGGCTGTTTGCCAAAACATAAATGACACGACCAAAGACTACCACCACATCCCGTTTTCTTACTCTTCCGCGATTAAGTCGCTTCCAATAAATACACAAGATCCCGAAGTGGAGGTTCATCTCAAGTGAGCCCGCCTGGCCTCGAGATCACAATATCCAACAATCCTGTGTGACCTTTGTTTTCATATAACACCTTCGGGCTCGATGTCTTCGATATAGCTTAAGGATACGAATCACAAAGATCCCAAAGGATTATCGGGCTGTGCGACTGTAGAACTTACTAACTACACTCATAGGAAAGGAAATGTGTGGTTTGAGCGACGGTGAGGTAGTTTGGCTTCTCCCACTAGTCAGCCGATATTCCTGTGACTAGAGAGGCCTCACCAGTAATAAGCTGACATTCGCATCCATAGAGTGTCTACAGTTTACAATCTAAAGATACCGCTCCCAATATATCCAAGACATACTCTCCGAGACATAACCACACCTAATTAGATCAGCTATCTCAATCCCCTAGAAAGTATCTGAAGTTTCCCCAAGTCTGGTTTCAAAATGGTCGGGGTGAGATACCGCTTGCTAATGCCATCCCGAACACGCCTATTATAATAATGTGGTCCACATAAACAATCGATAGATGTATCATTCCGATGATGTATGATGATAAGACAAGTCATTGATGTACTTCTCGAGTCATACCGAACTGTACTACACACAAAAGGCGCGGCCAAAACTCAAGGGACCGCTAGCCATATAAGGAACGATTTATTCGATACCAAACTGCATCCCTGGCAATAAATCCCAATGGCCGCTTCCATATATACCTCATCGGCAAGGTCGCCATGGAGAAATGCATTCTTCATGTCCCAATGATACAGGGGCCAAGAGCTCATAGCAATCATAGATAAGAGAAGACTAATATGTTTCATCTCTGCAATGAGAAAAGTGTTGTCATAAGAATCGTAGAGCCATATTTAAGTATACCCCTTGGCAACCAAACGAGCTTTAAGACGATCCACTCCACCATTCCGACCAATCTTAACAGTGTAAACCCAATGGCAACTAACAGGGGACTTGTTAGCAGGTAAGGGGACTAGGTCCCATGTGCCAGTAGAATGCGGAGTAGCCATTTCTTTAACCATTGCCTCGTTTCCTGCCTTGACGAGAATTTACTGCAATGTTAGGAAGAGAAACAGAAGACAAGGTGATAATAAAAGAAGAGTATGGTGATGATAAAGATGATAAGATGTGAGTATAAATAGATGAAGATTACAGAGAATCCAGACTCTTCAATGGGGATGAGATATGATCAACGGGGACTAAGACCGGAGCATCGTGAAGGAAGGCGCCAAACGAGCATCCGAGGCTCTGCTCGCACGTGGACTGGCGAGTATAAACTTGTAACGGCCGAGGTGGAGAACGAGACTCGATGAGAAAGCCTAATGGAAAGATGAGAGGTATCCGTGATCGGAAGGCGCTGGGTAGAGAAGATAGAAGAATGTTAGAAAAAAGTGACATCACCGCATCGGGAGAGTAGCAAATGGTAACCACGTCAAGGCTGGAATAACCAAGGAAGATAATTTCAGGGCCTTAGCAGAAGTTTATCTCTGCCTAGATGCAGGGATGCTGACAAACAAGTGCATCCGAAACAAATGGAGGGAGACAAATGAGGGGTTGGTCGATAGAAGAGAGACCATCACCAGACAAAAGAGGGTCATGATTGATCAAATAGTAGACGACAAGATAGTATCCCTAAAAACGCTGAGGAAATGGTATCTTCGAGGAGAAGAGTGCGAGCCGTCTCAACTAAGGACGATTCACGTCACCCACCTATTTGTCAGGGAGGTAAGCACAATGAAGAACTACGGAGGATAAAAAGCCAGAGAAAGGGGCAAAGAGGTATTTCAAGGCATTATCATCACAGAAGATGCTGATTGAAGTATGAAATTGGTCATAAATTTCAACAAAAAAATTTTGGAATAATGAAAATAGCTCAGTTCAACTCTTCAGTAAAAATAGCCAAGTACAACAGGAAAAATTATCAATAAATGTAACAAAATACCAACAACTTAAAGAAGACGCAGTTCGGGATGGACCCCAAACATCGGGCAGGGATTTAGCTTAAAAGGAGACTCGTCCCGACTCTAAGCGCTAGGAACGAAACACCGAACATGTTTCCTGCTTCGGGACACGACTCACACTCTAGGTGAAGATAAATTGAAAAATGAGAAACCATCTTCCTCCGCTTCAAAATGTTCGATACCGAGACGACTGCGGACGAAAAAGGTTTATTTTGTCATGGCGCGGTGGCAAGATAAAGGCTGAATTGAGACATTTGATATGCTCGGTATTTATGTCCTATGCCAATCGCCCTCCCTGCACTGCTCTGCAAGGCGACGTATCATGAGAAAAAGTAATCGAACAATTAAGGTCATGGACTAATTTGCTGATAGAGATAAGATTCACGGAGAATCGTGACAGAGAATGTATAAGAGGTAAAGATGGGAGTGGGGATAGTACTGATTCTTCGCCATGGTTTGAGTCCCATTACTAGCCAAAAAGTAATCATGTGTAAGTGTAAAGTGATAGTAAGGGAAGAGAAGAGATCCTTATTACTGCATGCATGATCGTATGCACTTAAATCGATAATCCATGGATTCAAGAGAGAGGGTAAGATCGGCAGAGGGACACTGGCTTAGCAATAGAAGCAATGGAGGCAGATTTGTTAGCATGAGTGAGGTGAAGAAACTCCTCATATTCACCAAAGGTAGCAGTCACTCCCGAGACGGGAGGCTGAGGCTAATCCTCGCCGAGTGGAGGCAGCTCAAAAGATCACTACATGAGTGCAAGGAGGATGACCATATATTTGATAACACCTACTCCCCGAATGTGACCCTACGACAGGTACAGAGGTCGTCATTCTCCTCGCTCTGTCGCTACCACGACTTCTTCCTGGAATCACCACGAGGGTGAGATGGAACAAGCATCACCGAAGTCTCTTTGGAAACCTCAGAGTGTGGAGACCGAGTTTAGTGGATAAATGGTACAGTGACTGAGCAAAAATGTCATTAAAGGTCAGATACGAGCTTGTGAGGATCTCGTTCCCGCATGTCACAAACTATGTGCCAAGTTTAATAAGAGAGTAAGGATCATAAAGATTCGATCCATGTCGACAAGTATGTCTTGAAGATGCTGGCTTCTGGGGTAGGACAAATAAGATCTCATTTTTCAATGCGCATTTTCCCTAACAAAGGAAGATAATTCCATACCAAATCGCTCCGCACTCATCAACTGAGGAGATGACACTATCGAGGCATCAACATCACATATAAATTCTTTGCTTCGGGGTCCAAAGGTCGATATGTCTCATAATCCTCAAAGATTTTATCGAGTGTTTCAGGGGCTCTACGGATCGCTAGAGAATAAGCATAGAGTAAGCTGCCATGTTTCTTAATCGAGACGTTTTATTCAGCAACATTAGACCCATGGGAGGTCAAATGTGGTCTTCAACACCATTTCGGTAACCATAATGTAACAAAATTGACCCAGATTCAAGGCTATAAGTTCCCTTGAGTCGATTGACAATTATCATGGGATTTCCGCATTTAACGAAGAAAAGCTCAGAGCTTTGTTAGCCATAGTAATAAAATCATTAAAATTAGCAAGAAAACAAGAGTACCACAACTACTGAAGGTAAGAGAAGCTTGTGGAGGGTATTGGGCTTTCGGAAAAAGCCAAGACATATCAGAAAAGTCTAGAGAAGAGTATCACGAGACCTAAAATGGGCAAACACGAAGATGGAGGCTTTCTGCTCTCGATGCCCACGACCGCGCACGGGGACAACCTGGTCAGAGAAGGACACACGCCGAAAGACTGCAGACGGAAGCTCACGCCGACTTGGCCCAAGTGGATAGATCTGGCCATCGACTAGTCGAGACTAGTGGGGATATCTCGCTGGCAGGCGGGTCACATCAAAAGACGCTGAGTGAGAGAGTCCGACGCTGGCAAGAATTTCGATGTTACGATGAGGCGCGGAGTGGCCTAAAGAGATCCGCCACTAGATGGGTCTGGCTTAATTAAAGATTACGACAAACCTTAACTTCGAACCTTGCTTTGATACTCATGTGAAGAAGTATAAGAAAAGAATGCTTTTCTTATTGATTGAATGATTCAAACATTACAGGCCCTACCTACTTATATACATCAGGAAGGCATAAAAAGGAAATAAATCAAGTACAAAAAGGAAGGAAAAATATTATACAAGAAAGGAAGGGAATAAATTAGAGAAGGGAATAAATCAAAGGATATTCTAAGAATATCCTATGATTCTCAATAGAATCGACATATCTTAATGGATGGATTGTCGACAACATACTGGATATCACATTGTTGCTTCGGTGGGAAGACCATCAGACTTTTTTTTATGTGATTTTTTTGATAGGTAAGACCACTGCACTTACTCTAGAGGTTTTTTTCTACACAAATTCACTTTTTGGTGGTTGATGGGACCGTAATTTATTTTTGAGAAGGTTTTTGCTGGGGTGATGGTCACATTATTGCTCTTGGAAGGCCATTGCACTTATTCTCTAGGATCTTTTAGTTTTAAAACCTGAACTTGCTGCGCTGGGTGATAGGGATCGAGTGTTGGGAAGATTTATGATGAGTTAACTTTTGTTCACAATCTCTAAGATTTATGACGGGGTTTTTCCCTAAGACGGTTAGAAGGCTATAACTTATTTGGAGGAACTTTCATGGGCAAGAAGAGGAAGAAGATCTGGAAGTAGTCCTTATGCATTTTTTGGAATATTTGGAAAGAGGGAAATCGAATAGCTTTCAACGATGGGACTCCCGTTGCTCAAAGATTAAAGTTTTCTTTTATTTATAATTTATGGGGTTGGTATAGGATAGTTATAAGGGTAGAGGTTTCTTCTGTTGTTGATTTTTGGATTGGGCGCTTCCAGTTGAGGGGCTGTAGTGATGTTTTTTGTTCTTGTTTTTGGTTCTTTGAGGCCACGCGTATATTGCTTGTGTACTTTGTGGTTTCTATTAATACATTATGTGCTTAATCATTAAAAAAAAAAAAATGGAAGATTTTTTAGGTCACCACAACTAGAAACCTATCTATTTCAGCTGTCTTAGGTAATGACTCCTCTTTGTCTCGAGATCTTATGTTTTTGAAATCTAACTGATGTGGAGATTAAGGATCTTGAGAAAACTAATGTATTTATTCCGATAAAAAAAACTAATGTCTTTACTTTCCTGTGTACGTTGCTTTCCTTATGTTTCATACGCCAATGCTTGGATGACTTCTTCAAGAGTATTTTAGTAATATCTTTTTCTCAGGCTTATCCAACTTATTCCTTTCTTTTTTATTTGTGAAATCAAGACCTTCAGGTCATGACCTTTCATATGGATAGTGGCAAATTAGAAATTAAATACCAATGATATGTTACAGTTAAGAAGGCCTTTTTAAGTCCTTAGTCTAATTGGAGCATCCTATGTATGAGGAGAAGAGAGAGTTAATCATCTCTCCAACATTGTCTGATTTCTTTGGGACTAGGACATAGGATATTCCCACCAACTGGGATAATGTGGGTTTAGCTAGGTAATATTTGTGATCTGATGATTATTTCTTTCAAGTGCTTTGAGAACCCTACTAGAAGCAAGACTCTTTGAAAGATTGCATAATTCACTTTGTTGTGAATTGTGTGGAAAGAAAGAAAAGCTAGGATTTTTGAGGACGCTTCAAAGATGCCAGAGATGAAGTGAGGTTTGCTTCATTCCCATGCTTCCTTTTAGGCCTACTGTAGTGACATTTTAAAAGTCTATCATTCGAGTGTAATTCAGCTTAGTTGGCTTTCAATATGCACACCCAGGATTGGGCCTGGGTGGCTGTAGATGAGTTTCAGGAGATGTACTAGGCCCTTTTGTCCTTTGCATAACCCTCCTTTTTGTAGTGGAGGTTTCGTGGGGTCTTTTGATCAAGTTTGTATATTGTGGGGATAATTTAGCTAGCTTGATCAAACTTGTGAGATACCCTTTGCTGCTTATTATCTATCCTGCCTGTGATATTACCTGATAAATTTATCCTAAATGTATGCTATATGCCTGGACTAGTTCAGTCAATTACTTGCTAGGCATAATTCCTTGGGTTTGTAAGCCTAAACTTGCTGTTATTAGGCTAATTGGTGTCTGGATATTTTAGATCTTACTTTTCTTTATGTGCTGCTTGATATTATCTTTCTTAATTCGTTTTCTGATGGCTGGTAGGTTCCTTTACCAGAGAAGCCATCCACAGAGGATTTAACTGAAATTCAGAACTGGAAATGGACTTCTAGGAAGGCAAAGAAGATCAACCAGGAGAGGCATTCTCTACGATGTGATACCGAAATTAAGCTTTCTGTAAGATCCCCTTCTCATATCATTTTATAACATGTTCATGTAATGAAACATTCAGAAGCTCCTTGAATTGATTCATTCATGGGTTCATCCGCAAGTTGACTTGTCTAGGCCAGGATTAACATGTTGCATATGATTAAACCTGAATTTGAGGATTCAGGTTAACATATTGCTTATGATTGAGGATTCATTAGCTCAAAGGAAAATTTGGAAAGTCTCTGTTAAGTCAAGGCTGTTGTGGTTATCTGGCTAGCTTGCAGATTTCTTACTGCAGATTGATTACGTTTGCCATGACCAGAAATCTGAAAGAACTTTTTTCATTTTGTAAACTTCAGTGCTAAGCAGACTCAGTTTCAACACAGGTGGCCAAAAATGAAAGATGAAGAAACTATTATCCCCACAATCTTGATTTTCGAGGCCGTGCATACCCTATGCATCCACATTTGAATCATCTGAGTTCCGATCTCTGTCGAGGAGTTCTTGAGTTTGCTGAAGGAAGGCCATTAGGGAAGTCTGGGTTCGTGGCTGAAATACAATTAGCAAACAACCTTTATGCTGAGTGGTGTTGAAAAGCTTTCATATGATGGGCGCCCTAGCATTTGTGGATAACCATCTAGATGATGTATTTGACTCAGCAGACAACCCTTTGAATGGACATCGTTGGTGGTTAACTGCTGATCCTTTTCAGTGCTTAGCTGCTTGTATTAATCTAATAGAAGCCTTAAAAGCTCATCACCCCATACTGTCATCTCCTACCTGCCAATTCATCAGGTAAGTGTTTAATCAGATGCATTGAATTGGATTGGTATAATTATATTTTCTCATGCATGCATGCTGAGGATCTTGTTTAAGTTTCTTCAAGGATGGAGTGCTTATTTTTCAGGGGAAAAATTATGTTTTTTCCCTTTTTGAGAGTCCTACTAAACTAAGTAAAAATAACTTAAATATTGCCAGATTCTATTCTTGGGGTGTATATCTACTCCTTTGATAGCCTTGTCACATTTGAGATCCTTGTTTATGCGGGTATAATCAATTATTGTGTTGTTGGCTGTTTGGAAAAATCTCTGATGTTGGTGCTTTGGCGGTCACCATCATCTGAATTGATGCACCATGGCTTTTTAAGGACTTAGAGTAGATGACTTAGGTCTGAACCTATGCTTAAGTACACATTGATACTGAAAGAAACAATCCATGATTGGTGAAGGGACCCAAAGTCCATTGAGATATTCAATATTGTAGAAAGCAAGACAAAAGAATTGGAGGAATGAATTCCTTGCGTTTTTCATTGATCCATTGTGAATATATATATATACAAAAGCCAATCTAACCTTCTGTGATTCTGACTCTATAAGACAAGTTTCCTAATAGATTACAACGCTATTTGTAAAGTAGATATATGTTATAATACTCCCCCTCAAGTTGGAGCATAAATATTAATCATGCTTGACTTACCCACATAGATATTGACTTCGGTCCTTTGTTGGTAACTTTTGTGAGGATAGCACCCAATTGTTCTCCAGTCTTCACATATCCTGCAGAAATCAAGCTGAGTTGTATTTTCTTATGAATAAAATGACAGTCTATCTCAATATGCTTAGTTCGTTCATGGAATACCAAATTAGAAGCAATATAAATGGTAGCCTGGTTGTCACACCAGAGTTTTGTTGGGACTGGTGTCTTAATGCTGACTTCCATCAAGAGTTGATGAATGCACATAATCTCACATACGGACTGTGCCATTGCTTTCATGTTCGGACTACGCACTAGATCGGGGAATAACCTTTGTTTCTTACTCTTCCATGAGACTATGTTCGATCCAGCCGAACACGATCCAAACACTTTGAAGTCTATTATGCCCATCATATAAAATGCCACGTCTCGAGGCTCCTTTCAAATGGCACATAGAATCTGTTTTACAAGCTTTGCCTAATGATCAGGCGGTAGAAGATATGTCTTGACTTACAATGCGGCGTTTGAGGCGATGCTCGGGACCAGTATTTGTGGAATGGTCGAGCTTAAAGCTCATCTTCTATATCTCTCAGGATCCTCGAATGTTTTGCCTTCTCTAGTAAGGTGTGCGCTGAAATATGAGGCTTGCATGGTTTACCCACAACTTTCCTAGTCTCGAACAATAGGTGAAACACATATTTCCTTTGAGATAAGAAGATTCCATGTTTAGCCGCATAACCCGATGCCTAAGAAGTATCTTGTGTCACTAGTCCTTTGTATGAAATTGGCTTTGAAGAAAGGACTTAAGAGATGAGATACCTTTAGAGTCACTTCCAGTGATAACAATATCATCCACATACACTACCAATAGAATGATACTCGAATTGGAGTTCCTGTAGAAGACGGAGTGGTCATATTAGTCTTATGCATGTCAAATTCCTCAACTGCTTGGCTGAATTTACTAAACCACGCATGTGGACTCTGTTTCAAACCAA
This sequence comes from Tetrastigma voinierianum, assembly GCA_016808115.1. Taxonomy (NCBI): domain Eukaryota; kingdom Viridiplantae; phylum Streptophyta; class Magnoliopsida; order Vitales; family Vitaceae; genus Tetrastigma; species Tetrastigma voinierianum. Next base: position 41,942 of record JAEQBH010001523.1, read on the forward strand.
ACAAAGACTTCCGAAGACGATAAAACCCTCCTTATCTCCCACGAACATGAGCCTGGGAGATTCTCAATATACGCCTTGTCTGAGAGTCCGCAATGCGAGAAAGACATTCTTAATATTAAGCTGGTGGAGATCCCAATTGAAAGTGGCAGCCAGGGAAATAAAAAGCCGAACATATGTCATCTTAGCAACAGGGGAAAAAGTGTTGGAATAGTCCACCCCATAGGTCTAGGCATACCCTTTAGCAACAAGTTGGGCTTTCAACCGAGCAATGGATCCATCGGGATTTTAACCTTCACTGTGAACACTCATCAAGAAAGCAATGGCCTTTTTCCCAACAAGTAAATGAACCAAGTCCCAAGTACCATTGTCAGTTAAAGCATCTATCTCCTTTATCATAGCACTATGCCAACCAGGGTGAGCGAGAGCTTCAGAAACCTTGTTAGAGCGACGAAATAGAAGTCGAGGATGCAATGAAAGAACAAGAACGTGATGACAAGTGGTCATCAGAGCAAAAGGAGAAAATTGGATGAACATACTAACGTTTACCTTTATAGAGAGGAATAGAAAGATCATCATTGAGAACTGGATCTGATGTCGAAGCAGTTGGTGGAAGGCTCGAGACTGGGGGGTGTTGTCGCCGGGAGTAGACCTGAGTGATAGGAGGTTTTACCTGAGTAGGGACAAAAGTAGGTTCGGGAGAGACAATTGGTGAGGCAAGAGTATAAACAAGCAAATCTTCTTCGCCCCCTTGACTCGTAACAGTAGACGGAAGGGAAAATGGGGTAGTTTCAAAGAATGCAACATCAGTTGACACAAAGTAACGTCGAAGAGTGGGACAATAACACCTATACTCTTTTTGAACACGAGAATATCCCACAAAGATATGCTTTAAGGACTTCGGATCAAGTTTAGAGACTTGAGGACCCAAACAAAGCATGTGCATCCAAAAACCTTGGGATCAATAGGGAACAACGGGTATTTGGAAACAAGCGGTGGTAGAATTATACAGTAAGAAGCTGATGAGGGCATCCTGTTAATAAAAAAACAACCTGTAGAGATTGCGTCGGCTCAAAAATGTTTTGGGACATTCATTTTGAACAAAAGGGCTCGGGCAATCTCAAGAAGGTGTCTATTATTTCTCTCAACTACCCCATTCTGAAAGGATTTATCAACACACAAGGTCTGATGGAGAATCCCATGTTGTAACATGAAGGATTGAAAAAGTTTCGACAAATATTTCTTGGCATTGTCACTTCTCAATGTTTATACAAAGACATGAAATTGTGTTTGAATTTCAGCTCAAAAGGCATTGTCCCTGACCCAAGGACACAAAATGTTGACCCATGCATAGGGAGTATGATAAAAACAAAGGGGTGTGGCGAAATGTAGTAAATAAAGTGGAATTATCATGTGGTCGGTGGCTCGTCTGATGATCCATGTGGAGGAAGAGGAAATAAAACATGTGTTGGTTTTACTGACTTGAAGAATTATCTTGAAATACAAATTGAAGTGATTTCGATGATGAACATCACGAAAACTCCGATTTTTACATTACGTAGCACCTACAATTATAGGCGTACATGTCTAGATTATGGCAATAGCACCTGACTCCTCCCGAGGGTTTCGTGTTGATCATGAAGCAAATCTTATAAAGCGACTCAATCTAAAAAATACCAGAAAAATAGGATCTTGCAAGAAAAAGAGCACCTTTCCACGAAAAACATTGCATTGGAATAGAACGTGGCTCTACAATCCACAAAACACCTATGGACCTCGAAGAAATCAAGCAAAAAACCCCAGAAAAGAAGGCTGTTGGACAAAAAAGTGTTTGAAAAACATTTGCGAGGATTAGGACAAAGGGAAGCAAGTGGGCAGGGAGGATTGTTGAGGCGACGCGATGTTGGAGGAGGCACGTCGCCGGAGAGTATGTCACATGCCCTCATGCGCAGCCCACATGTGACGCGTGTGAAACAGGGCAAAATCACAGTGCCGGCGCATGTGGCTAATGCACTGGGTTTCCGGGCACCAGACTCCTCCTTAGGTGGGCGGTGTCACCCCATGCCCCCTTGAAGTTGGTGTTTCAAAGAAACACTCTACAGCTTTTCTCCTCTTCTCTGTTCTTCCGAAAATTCTCTCAAAATTTTCCTTTTTTAGGGTAAATTCAAAACCTTGCTCTAATACCATGTAGAAAGCAAGACAAAAGAATTGGAGGAATGAATTCCTTGTTTTTTTCATTGATCAATTGTGAATATATATATAGAAAATGATATAACTTCTTAATAGATTCTGGCTACATAAAACAAGTTACAATAGATTACAACTCTATATATAAAAAGTAGATATATGCTATAACAAAATATATTAGTATATATTTTAGAGACTTTTATTATTGAAAAAATTCACAGGAGGTCCAGAAGAGGATGCAGTGTGATTGCACATGGGTACAAAAAAAAAATGAAAAAAGTAGGAAAATCTGAAATAGAATGGTGAAAAACCTATCTTACAGGCCTTTTTTATATCAAGAAACTCATGCGGGCGCCTACCCGGACAACACAAAACCTACATCACATTTTAACCTAGCTTAAAAAAAATGTCACGGATGTATCAGCGATATAACCTTGATATTCGATTGGTGTACATCGATGCAAAATGCGGGAAAGATATTTCGAATGACCCGATATTGTTGATTTTTGTTTAGCGATTGTGTGTGTGTGTGCTTGTATTTTTTAGTTTTGGGTTCCACTTGATACTTCATTGATATATGAGGAAATTTCCAATTTTCGATTGGTGGCTTCAGTGAAATATGCAAAATTGAGTTGATGGGGTGGGGACCTAACCTCGTTTTCTGGGTTTACAAAACAAACCATACACCACTGTGGCGATCATGCCTTTAGTCTGTTCAAGGGTCTACAATTAATATATTTTATGTACATCTCAAAAAATAAAATATTAAAACTAAGATTGATATTGTTTTTTGACTATGCGAAATTTGAATAGCTTTCGACGCATTAAATGTTTGTTTTTAAATTTTCACGACTTATTCTTGAAATTTTTAAAAGTTACGAATGAAAAAGTGAAAATATCTGAACTTTACATTCGAGAAAAGTCATTTCCACAAAAATAAGAAAAGCTGTCGTTGCGCGACAAAGGAATGAGTAGCTATGATATACACTACTAGGGATGACAACGGGGTTTGGGGCAGGCGTCCATCCGTATAACTGTTATTTTTTGATTACCAGCTTTGTCTGTTAAAGAATTAAGCGAGCGGAGACGGAGATGGAAAAATTCAGCTTCTTGGATTTTATTTATTTTGTTTATTTTTTAATTTTAATTTACATATTTTCTTTTTATTTTATTATATTAAAATTAATATTTTCATAAAAATAAAAATATTATGAACCTATATATTATTTATTAAAAACATTATGATAATTATTGTGTTATAAAGTATAAAAAATAAAATAATAAAATTATTTTTTAAATATAATCGTAGAACATTATTATTTTAATTATATGGTTCATATTGCTTTATTCGGGTCAGTTTACTGGCATGATTAATTTAACTTTTTAGTTGACTTTATTTTAAATTAACTTAGCGTCGTTCATGACTTTTCGAGATTTTAAGTAAAAATCTGCATCTCTCAGAATCACTAGCAACTTATCGCGAGAAAATCGAAAAAATTTCCTCTTGTCGCGAGAATTCGATGAAACTTTTGAGTCACTAGATTCCTTGAGAGCCAATTGTATTGCCAATCCATTTAGATCATCAGAGGATCTAGAGAATTTTATGAAACACGCGAACCACATGACAATTTATTTTTATTAACATTTTGCCATTTTGAAAATTTTTAATTTTCTCGGGTTTCTGATAACAATACGAGCCGTCTTGGTTGAAAATAAAGCTGAAATAGATTAAAAACCAGATTAAATTAAATTAAACATGTGTTATTAAGAGCGAGAGGCCAGACGGAACTTGAAATAATCCGTTCACAGATTATCATCACTTACTAAATTCTTTGTGTTAAAAACAAACAACTTAATACTTAATGCTATTAAGTGCTATTCAGCATTAAGCTCAAAAAAAGTTATATTCAGCATTAAGTAAAAAAAACAAACACCACCTAAGTTTTTGTAACCTATCCAATTTAAATTTTATTTTCAAATTCTAGTTGTTAATTTATTATTGAAAGCACAAAAAATAATGAATTAGATACAAATTTAATAATTATTCATATATTATAAAGTAGATAAATGTCTTCAAATAGTACCTATAAATTATAGATTGTTATAATTTATACCATTCGCCTTCTTAGTTCTTCACATATCAATTATAATATGTATTATTACTATTAGTATAAAAAGTACATGTGTGTACTTTTTATTTCATTTCTTGAAGGCTTCATTTATAGTCAATCAATATTATATCAAATATCCACTAATATTTTCAGTATATCTCGATATGTCCAAAAATTGAAGTGCGATATATCGTAAAAAGATATTCATCATAGTACCTACAAAAACAGTGAGATTGTCAGGTTGGCATGGGAGTTTTATTATGAGAGGAAGGAGGAAGCTGTGGAGTTCAACAACACTTGTTTGACTAGGTGGATTTGGAAAGAATACAAGGGTTGGGGGGATGGGAAAGGCAGCACCTCTCCAAACCAACCTAATGGGAGTCTCAAATAGGTGGTAGGCAAAGAACTCATTCTACAACTTGACACCCTTTCTAAATCCTCAAAATAAACAACTTCCTAAATTTGAATTAACTAATTTTCTCCAAATTTATTTTTAAGCACAATGTATCTCAGCTTGCATGGAATTACTATTTGAGTGCACAATACCCCTTAATGGAATCATATAGAATCATGGTGTCATCAACATGTGAAAGATATGATATTTCCATGCCTTCTCCTCTTTGTGGTTTTAAGAATACCTCAATAAAGTCTTTTTCCTTGGTGTCATACACACAAAGTTAAACCCCAAATTTTTGCGTACATGTGGTGTTTAGACATCCCTCATGACCAACCTTTCCTGACCCACAAATTGCTCACAGAGATTACATGGCTCTTCCCAGCTTTTATATCATTGATCAACAATACAATACAAAACTCACACACAAGGACTCTCATGAAAAAACCAGGCAGTTCACTTGCTTTTTGAAGGTAGGTAGACCCTCTCTTTATGCTGGCTGTACCAAGTAGTCCTATCTAATGAGGGGACCAATGTTAGAATCAGACTTGAAGCTCAACCAATGCTTCTCAGATTAGGTCAACTTTTCTGGAAGTCTTGTATATTAGGACTTGTTCTCCTTGTGCATCCCACCACTTTCTCCCACTTGGACTATGAATCTTCAGGCTTCAAGAGTTCGTCTCCTACTTTGACTAGGAGTCTGACCTATGTATGGATGCATCAATCCACTCTTCTCCTCATTCAAGAAGCAGTGCATCTTGCTCATTCTTGCTCCAATGCCAGACCCTCATAGCAGTCTGACTCAGCTCTGGCCTGGTTGCTTTCTTGCCATTCATGTAATGAAATCAACACACTTCTCCTAAGTCAGCTAGCACCTAAGTGTCAATTGGATTGAATACCTCATTGTGAGAGTTCCTCTCATCATATAGAAGGTGATAGAGTATAACAAGACTGAATTCCAGCAATTACAACAATTAAGTCTAGCTAAATAAGGAAGCTATAATGTAGCTGCTACAACACAGCTATTACTATTACTTTACAATATATACATAGCTAGAATACAAGAATCATGCCTGGAAATTTCTGGCTTGATATGGCAGCACATATCTAGCCGACATCCCCCTCAAATTGATGCGAGTGGAGTCAAGAGCATCGGTTGCCCTCTAACGAATTGATGATGTTATCGTGTCATGCCTTTTGTAAACACATCAGCTATCTGGAGGGTAATAGAAATATAGGGAAGAGAAATAATATGAGAGTCCAAGGCTTCTCGAATAAAATGACAGTCCACCTCAATATGCTTTGTGCGCTCATGATCGCGAGGATTAACGACAATCGAATAACTGCTTCGGTGTTGTCGGTAATAGAGAGGAGTAGGATCATGCTGAGAAAAACCAAGCTCAGATAGAATTCCACGAAGCTAGACAATCTCAGAACATGCAGCAGACATTGCACGGTATTCAGATTCCGTAGAAGATTTAGACTAGAGCCTGCTTCTTACTTTTCCATTAAATCAAAGAATCACCAAGAAACATGCACCAACTTGAGATAGACCGTTGAGTATTAGGACATCCGGCCCAATTAGCATCATTGTAAGCGACAAGACGAAGAGGAGAACTAGTTAGGAAGAATAATCCACAGCTAGGTGTCCCACGAAGATACTTAATAATACAACGAACATCAACTAAGTGAAGATGATGGGAGTGTTATGAGTCAAACTAACTTGTTGAGTGCAGCTGCTAAGTGAGTAATGGTCGAATAGTTGGCGCCACCAATTGTCAAAGGCAGGTAGGATCTAGGCAGATCACCCTCCTCCGCCGATGCTTAGTGTTTACTTCCAATGGAGTATTAGAAGAGTATCTGGCCAGGCCAAAGCCAATCAAATCCTGCGTGTGCCGTGTTGGTTAAAAATGCAGTAGAATCGTGTGAACTCTAAACACCATAAATAGGTAAGAGGACCAAGATCCTTCATGTGAAAGGAAGCTTGAAGATGTTGCTGCAAATGAGTAATCAATGTAGAATTTGTCCCAGTAATGACAATATCATCAACATAAACCAGGAGAATAACAATCTGAGTGCATTTGTTTTGCGAAAACAAAGATAGGTCATATTAACTCAACGAAGACGGGGTTGATTAAATTTATCAAACCATGCGAGGGCTTGTTCAACCCATATAGAGATTGTTCGACTTGCATACATCGAAGAGGAGGTGGATGATAAGCCATGTGGAAAAACCATGTAAAATATCTTCTTTGAATCACTATGAAGAAATGCATTTTGACATCCATCTGTTAATTAAGCCAATACATTGAAGCGATAATGAAATAACCATTTGCTGTAGTCATTTTGTGATTAGACAAAGTCTCCTCATAGTCGACTATACTCTTGTTTGTTCAGAATGACCAACTGTATTGCCTTATATGATCGAATGCAAGTCGGAAAACTGAGAAGCAATCGAATAAATCATTAGAATGAGGCTTTAACATTAGGAGGGCATTGAACAACATCCCATGTATGGGTTATCCGAAGAGCTTTGAAGTTCTTTAGCCATTGCTTCAACGCCAGCAGCCATCAGTTTAACAACCTGCGAATAACATTTAGGTATGGGAATGAGGTCAAGAAATGGTATGAAAGAGATGTGTGAAAAACCATATAAATTGGGAGGGATGAGGCGGACTCACGGAAGGCGTCGAAGAATGGTGTTGGAAGTCCAGATTGATGAGTGGAATGATAATTGGAACAAGCTCGAATGGCGGGTCTTGCTGCTGGAGGCAGCAAGTTGAGCGTCGTCGTTTATACAATCCTGGTTTAAGTAGAATTTAACTCATCAAAATTAGAAGAACATGTATCTCCTCGGGCAGCGACACAACATGAGTAGAGAAGAATGATTGATTTTCAAAGAAACAACATGATGTGAAATACGAAATTTGTTAGAGCATGGATCGTAACAAACATAACCTTGTGAAAGCGTAAATGCTATATCCTATAAATGCACACAATATATTGAGAATGCTTTTATGACGCCTATGGGATGGCAAATGAACAAAAGGAACACAACCGTGAATGTCAAGGTAGTCGAGATTTTATGATGATGACGACATAAGGGAGATGCCAAAGTCCAAAGTATTAATGGGCTGCAATCGACATCAAATAGATTATCAGACTTAAGGCTTCAACCTAAAAATGTAGATGGAACGTAAGATTCAAGTAATAAACTTCTAACGATCTAACAAGTGGCGTATTCTTACGCTTGACAACAATTCATTTTGTCGAGAGTATTAGACAAGAGCGTTGAGAAACAATCCATTGTTTTGAAGAAAATCAAGGAGACATATATTCGCCACCGAATCGACTTAGCACTTTGATTCTTGAAGAATATTGAGTCTCAACATAGGTCTTACAAATTTTAAAGACAAAGGTCTCAGATTAGAACGAAGAAAATAAATCCAAGTATATTTGTTGTAATCGTCAATGAATGTCACAAAGTATTTATATTTGGCATGAGATATAACAGGAGTAATGCCCCACACATCACTATGGATCAAATCGAAACAACTTTCAGCACGACTACCGTGAGAAGGAAAAGAAAGAGACTTACTCTTACCTAGTTTGCGTATTGAACAATCAACAGAAATATGAGAGGAAAATTGATCTTTATTACCCAAGAAACCAAAGTTGACTAAATGAAATAAAACAAATGTAGTTAGATGACCTAAACGCTTGCGCCACTTCACTCGCTTGTTTACACAGTGTGCTTCCGGCAACAAAATTAGAAATGGAAAGTGCAAAGGAAACAATCGTCCAACTTCTGAGCTCTCTACGAGTATTTTCCCACCTGATCCTGACAATACAACCATCACGAAAAAATCGAACATTGTAGTTATTATCAACCAATTGTCCTACTGAAATGAGACTAGTGTGTTATAAATACAGCGCATTTTTAATGTAAGAATTGATGTCCCTAATAGCATGAATAGGTAATCGAAAGTACCATTAGCACTGAATACTGTTGCGCCATTAGATATGTGTACGTAACATTAATAAGAGTGTTTGGATAGCAACACAAGATTGACACCCGAATCAACAAGCCAAATGAAGATGGTAAATCACCCTTACCTGGAAGCCCTAAGGCTGAAATAATCATATGTCAACCATTTTAGAGTAAGTGCTAATTTGTCAACAACTACGTGACCAACAACAACCCGATTACCAACAAATGTTTTCTTGGTTTACATTAGCTTGGTGATTCTGAGATGTGGCAGGGCGTCTTTGATAACGCAAGCCTAGCTTCTTGCAATAGCCGCAAGATTGTTTCGCACAATTAAGCAATATGTCCGTATTCCTTGCAGGAATAGCATTGAACTCGCTGTATATTTGTTCTAATTCTCCCTATGAGCTGCATAAGCAAACTGCATTATCGGGTATGCTATTTTGTCGAGAGTAATAGGGTTAAAGCGCGTTTCACGTAAGTAATTCACCAATGCACGATCCAAAGAAGGAGAAGCGAGCATGATTCATCATATTGGTTTAATTGCCTCAAATTTCGGACGAGTTTCATAAAAAATTGATCTCTCTTGCTTTGTTCATGAACCTCTTGAACAACAGAAAGTGATTTAGCTAGGACCGTTGCATAAACTGTCAAGGAATTCAGCCCATAAGCTCTGAAATCCAGAGAAATAATCTTGAATGGAGAGATTGCCCCAGAGTAATTAGCGTTATCAGTATCTGGAAAACGTTTGGCTTTGTTGTCTTGATTATAGACCTTCTTTAAATACTCCCACATATCTTTAGCTGTCTTGTACAACCTCAGATTTGAAATACTATTGGTCAACAGATGCAAAATCATGTCAGACCCTAGCATCTTTGACTTGCCATTGAGCCAGTTTATAGGCACAGTAGGGGGCTGGATTGCTACCATCGATATGGCCCATAGTCTTTTCCCATGAAAACGAAATTGAAATTCCTGTGAACACTTTTCTTGTGAAACGCACACCAAAAACATCAACGTTGCTAGTTGACATAATGCCTGTAATGACCAGAAAACCAGAAAAATTACCCCACCAAATGCAACCACAACAAACAGTAACCCTAAGAGTTCCAAAAGAACTGAAATAAAGAAGATTTCAGCCCAGAGCACCAGCAGCAGACTAGATGTGATCAAACCCACAGTACAGTGAAAACTGAGGCAGCATGAACTAAAGAAAAGAAAATAACCTAAACTCAAAAAACATTATAGAATTTGAAATGTCTGATAACACATCAACAGATTATAATACTTCAATGTAGAGCTCCTTCCACAGTAAGATTTGATGTAACAAGGCTGAATTCCAGCAATTACAAGACATTTAAGTCTATTAAATAAGGAAGTTACAGCACAGATGATATATACAGCTACTCTAATAATATAGAGCTATAATACAGCTAAAAACAGTTGTATTATTAATTACAATATATACATAGTTAGAATACAATCAGTACCACTTTCTGGTTAGATATATATACAACACATATCAACTAACACTAAGTCCCTTTTTACTGCTGCATCTAGGGTCAGTCTGTGCATATGCTGCCTTGCTGTTGAGGCTATGCTCATCCTTACTACGTCGTCTTCCCCTTAGTGGAGACATCCTTCCTCTGCCCCACATACCTCGCTTCATTGTGCATGAAGTCATCAAACCTATGTGTGTGTGTTGGTCTTCTGTGTTGCTGCGCCAGCATGTTTGTGCACTACTGCTGCCTCTGTGTACTAGCAACTGATATGTGCTTTCAAGTTTTCCATCCTGATTGCTGCAGCTTGCTTGCTCACACGCTCAAGGCCCAGGTCACATGAGGCCTTTGTGTTCACATGCTTAGGTTGAGAGGCTGACAGCTAGCCCTCTTTAGAATGTGGGATATTGTCTCCATTGCCATGATGAAGAGATGAAAAGAAAAGAGTTATCCTGTCTTGGACCGCTAAAACTTTGAAAGAAACCTGATGGATCCTATTACGTTAGAGTTGTTGTTTTGAAGTGAATATATAACTATGTATGTAATCTGCTTTGGCCAAAGGATTCAAAGTCTTCATACGCCCCTAGGACTAATACCAAAATCACTAGATTGGGACTTCTCTTACAAGTATCAACATTCTATCCCTAAATGACATGATGTTTCTCCTTCTTGATAGCATACCAATGATTCTTACAAAATGCCATTGACTTCAGACGTGTCCATCAGACTGGAGCTTTACTCTTCTTAACCAAGAAAGACAACAAAGGTTTGCCTTTAAGCCATAGAAGTTAATCCCTGTACCTGGCGTCCAAAGTCTTGTAAACAACTTTTTCAATGACTTGAAAACAACTTATTCAAAGACTTGAAAACAACTGTCAATGGTAGGCCTCTAGTTACTGGAGTTTAAAAAATAACCTAATGAACTAGAACCCTCTTAGTCCTTAATATTCTAGACATTATTCCGGCCTTCAATGTGGTTCCTCATTTCTTCACTAGTTTTCTCCCAACACTTCGTACTCTTTCACCTTTGTGTCTGCAATTACATGGGAGATTGCTTCATCTTTGTTATCTCTCTCTCTCTCTCTCTCTCTAATGTACTTTGTTTATAGATTTCTTTGTTTGTTTGTACCTGAATATGTGTCCCTTTTCCACATTTTTCATTTTTAATGTTGAGTTTGTGCTGTTTTAGGATGGTTCATGCAATGGCCTACAGCACTATGCAGCGCTGGGAAGAAACAGTGTATGTTCTCTGTTTATTTTCTTTGTTTCTGCTTTGAAGGATGGCTGATCTTCACATCATCATTATTTTTATTTCTTTTCCTTGGCTATCCCATAGAAAAAAAAAGTAAAGTTTCTTGTTTACATATTTCCTAGGAAAAAATTGTGGGATCTATTTTTATGTAAATGTTATGAAATAATGTCCTTTAGTCCTCACATAGAATTTTCCTTTTCATTACAATATTCTCAGTCTCAATGCACCTGTCTAGTAGCGCTTGTAGAGGATTATTTTCCTTTAGCCATCTGGTAAGCATAGTATGAAACTTCCATGAATTAGGTTGCTCAAAGTGATAAAAAATTGAGTTGATCCATACAAACATTGAATTACTTGACTCCTATATTCATTTTATACTTCTGACATTCCATATATTGAGATTTTTAACAGTAACCATGCAATGTATCTATTTTTTAACTGTCACCTTTTTTAACATGGTATTTTTCTAATGATATGAACTTGCAATATGGACTTCAGCAACTTGGTTTTATTTTTTAAAATTTTAAATTTTTAGTTTGGCGGGTTCAAACTCTGAATTTTCTATAGTTAGTGAAGATAAAAGGATTCAATGCAAAAGAGGAATTGACCAATTTTTAGCGAACAAAAACAAAAAGAATTAATTGCTTCAAGAACAGGTCCAACTTTGATGCATGATAATGTTTTCATTTAAAACAAACGGAACATTAAGGAGGAGGGAGCTAAGGGAGTAGTGTAAGTGGGGTGAGAACCTATACCCATGGGACCCATGGATAAATCTCTACCACTTCACAAGCTGTAGAAAGTACTTTAAATTCTAAGTGGAAGCAAGAAGAAAGGAAGGAAGGTTGAAAAAATCGGGTCGCTTTATATATTCAAAAAAGGTCTCAATATTGTAAATGATCCTATCGGGTTTCCATGATCATGCTATCGTAAATTTTTGGCCTGGGTTTGCTTCCATCTATGCATGAATCGAGGACATGGATTCTCAAAGAAGAGGTGCATACCATGATGGAAGAACATAAAAAAGCTTGAAAGCAATATGGATGTTCAATTATGTCAGATGGTTGGACATATGGAAATGGTAGATGTCTTTGACACGAAATATGGGATGAAAAGTGATAAAATTCTATTTACAGCTCAGCACTCCCCCTCAAGCCGAGAAATAGATGTCTTCCACTCCCAGCTTGAATACAAGATCGTGAAACATTGAACTGTTCAACCCTTTTGTTAAAATATCAGCTAATTGATGTTTTGATGGAACATAAGACATACACATTACTCCTTAATCCAATTTTTCTTTGATGAAATGTCTATCAACCTCAATATGTTTTGTCCCATCAAAGTTGCATGTATTAAGAGCAATATTAATAGCCGACTTGTTGTCACACAGCTTCACAGTATCATCCCACTGATTCTCAAATCATCTAAAATAATCTTCAACCAAAGTAAATTTCACACAACCCTCGAGCAATGGCCCTAAACTCCGATTCTACATACTAATCTTATTAATACATTTTGCTTTGATTTTCATGTTATCAGACAAGAAAAGTATACACACTCAGAGCCGATCTTCGATCCACTATGGAACCCACATAGTCGGCGATGTATGCTTCTGTGAGTATATTGCTCTTCGAACAAAATTCCTTTCCGGTTGCCTTTCAAGTAATGTAGCACCCCAGCATTCAGATGAGGTTCTTCGGGATCATGCATGAATTGACCTGACATCACGCTCACCAGCAAAGTATGTCCGGCTCATAGCTACAGAGCATGAGCCTACAATCCAGCTCTCTGCATGCATTTTGATCCACCATTGGTTCTTCTTCTTAGCCTCTCTCAATCCTGTATTGATCCAATGGCAGACCGCTTTACACCTAATCTTCCCTGCTTCTCGCCAATAAATCATTACATACTTTTTAAGGAAGGAAGATCCTCAGGTAGAATATGTCACCTCAATACCGAGGAAGTACTTTAGTTTCCCTAGTTCCTTTATCTCAAACTATTTTGCTAATCTTTGCTTCACATCATGCTTCTCTCTCTCATCATTTCCAATCACTATGATGTCATCAACATAGACTAGATGAGCAGTTACTCCTCCTGTAACAAAGTGCTTAATGAAGAGAGTGTGGTCACCTTGGCTTTGTTTGTACCCAAACTCTTCTACGATTGAAATCTCCAAACCAAGCCCCAGATTGTTTTAGGCCATAAAGCCTCTCGCCGTACACCTGTTACATGTGTTCCCCAACCCGATGGGATGTTCATGTAAAGCTCCCATCTAAATCACCATGAAGAAATGCATTCTTATCACACATAGAGTCAGCTGACACAGGCGCCCAATGACAATGTATTCTTACGAGATTCTATTTCGCAATCGGGAGCAAAAGTCTCTCGATAATCAATTCCATAAGTCTGAGCAGTGTATCCTTGGCTACTAATCTGCTTTATGTCTCTCAAGAGATCCTTCACTTTATATTTTAGTGAAATCCACTTGCAATTAACAATAATGTTTTTCCTTCGATCTTTCAATGATTCCCATGCTTTATTCTTTTCTAATGCACTCATCTCTCTCATAGCATCCTTCCATTCCCTTTTTGTCAATGCCTCGTAGTGTTGATATATGCTAGACTCACAACGAAATTCTTAAGGCCGATAGACAAGCAGAGACACATAGTGTGATAGTGGATAAAGTGGCCTGGCCGCTGCACTCGGGTGCCTTCTAACAAGAATGGGAAGGTCTAGGGTCTAGTCATTTGTTGAGTCATCAAGTTTCACTAGGTCAGGTATGTAAAGGTGGGCTCTGGATCTACCGTGATTTCACCCCAGATCCTGTTCTGATTCTCGATCCGTCTTGCCTAGAATTGGCCTTTCCCTGCGGTACACCTTAGGAAACTATGGAAAATCGCGTTGTTTAATAATCGGGTCGAACAAGGGATGACACTGGACCAAGAGTAGAATCAGGGGTGACCTCGTCTTTCATCACTATGAGTTGAGACATGAGGAAAGTCAAGAGGTTCAAATGACTCACAAGGACTATTTCCATCATTGAAATCTCCCCCTGAAGAGAGGACTTGGGGAAAAAAGGTTTGTTAAGGTGACATCTACAGAGATGTAAAATTTTTTTCGTCGAGGGTCGAACATTTGTAACCTTTGGAGTGGATGGTAACCAAGGAAGACACACACACTTTATGGCCTGGGGTCTAGTCATTCCCTATGTCACGTGGACATGAACAAATGCAAAGGCAACCCGACACCCAGAGGAGTCCGCTTGAGGTTATGAAGCGTGGATAGAACCCGCACCTCACGAGACTTTGTCAGTTTCCAACACCTAGCGAGGGAATTCTATTTATCATATGTATGCAAGAACAACTTCCCCCATCAGACTTCTAGAGTGTTTCCTTGAAAGAGCAAGGCTCTGCCGTGTTAAGTAAATGCCCATTTTTCCTCCTGGCTTACATTTTGTTCTGGGTGTGTTAACACATGATGAGTCATGAGAATGCCTCATGATTGAAAATAAGCATAACCGGGTTGAAGTAATCTCTAGCATTATCTGTCCTAAAGCTTTTTAATTGAACCACAAATTGGTTTTGAACCATTGAGTGGAAATTAGGGATAACAATACTAACATCAGATTTTTGTTTAAGAAGAAAGATCCATGTAACCCAAGTGCCGTCATTAATTAAGGATACAAACCAACGAGCCCTTAAACATAAGGTATAGTCATGGATCCCATATGTCACTATGACCAATGACAAGGATGAGAACTTCTTTGGCTGCTGGCAGGAAAAAGATATATATATAAATGCCACCATTGTGTTTCAATGAAACTGTAAATATCATACAATCTCAACAAATAAGGAAACATTTAATCTTTAAACCCAAGATGGAAGGATCAGACAAGTGATACAACCAAATAATATCTTTATTTGAGGAACTCAGAAAAGACAAAGACAAACACAAATTATTACTAGTTTTCTGAGATAATTCAAGGTGGTAAAGACCGTTCCTTTCCTTAGCAATCCTCCTCCTCAAACCTTGTTCCTAAAAAACACAATAAGAAGGGAAAAAACATAGCATAACATTCATGAGTAAGCCTTTGAATGAAAACAATGGTCGGTTAATTTTTGTACATGGAGGACATTTTTAAGACATGGCATGATATATGTCCTCCAAACCTCGTAATAGTAGTTAAAGAGCCATCACATCAAATTTTCTTGTTATTGGCTCTGAGTATAGGTATGAAAGTCAGATTGGGTGTCATACTGCCTCAGGCACCGAGTCTATTTCCCAAGAATCATCATAAACCTTGCTTGAGGCATTTATGCAAAACGAGAATGAAGGTGTACCTGAAAGAGCCAAAGAACAAGCTCCCGTAGGTTTGTCAATGGATCTCAACAAGCTTCTCAGCTTCTCCATTTCTTCATTGTTGAACCCACCTATTGATGAATTTTCCTCACTTTAGTCGGTCATTGATGTGCCTGAGGCCTGGTCGCCTCCACGATTTCCCATTCTTCCGGCTAACACTAGCTTCCAACACCTCTCTTTTGTGTGCCTTGCCGCACAGTATCAAATATCCCTTGCCTTCTTCACCATTGATTGTCTCACTCTGCTTACATATCATTTTTCCTTTCTCTGGATATTCTGTTTTTGCTAAGAGGGTCGATCCATCCAAGGTTTGTGGTTCAAACATAACACTCTTTCGGCTTTCCTCTCCTTAAATCAGTGCCACCACCTCATCAAAGCATGGAACCTCTTGCTTGCCAAGAATCTGGATTCGCACCTGATCAAATTCTGGGTTAAGCCCAACAAGAAAATCATAGACTCTATCTTGCTCAATGAAATCCTTTAGAACAACTAAAGATCCTTAGACATTTTGGTTTTTTATCACCCTATAATGATCAAGTTCTTTCCACAAAGTTTTCAATTGATCGACATATTCGGGAATTGCTATTTCCGTAGCAATCGTCTCACCTCTCGACCTCATATACTTGGAGTCGCATCTCTAATTTTTGAAAACAATTGTCGGATCGAGTCCCAACATCCTTATCAGCCACAAGAACATATGTCGCTAATCTCATGAGTCATAGAATCTACGTACCACGCCATAATCATAGCCTGATGTAACCACAAAGGCTGCAGAAACTCATCACATAACACGCTTCATTCTGTGTTCAACTTGAGACCACCGACAGTTACGACTTTCAACCATCTCACATACATGTTCGAGCGGTAAAGGATTACCGACACGGCGAGTAGAAGGCTGATGGAAAAAATCCTAAATTGATAAATTTTTGTTTTACTCACAGCTCAGATTAATTTATGAGATATCAGATTTATGTCTTGAATCAATCACATCCAATTCAACAATGAACGATTATAATCCATGAGGTACAAAATTCAAGATGAGAAATCAAACATCATCCCAATTCAGATTTGCTGGATGAGGCATGACTGACGTAGTGGCACTCTTACCTATCGCGATTTGATGTCGGATGATATCGGGGAAGCCAAATGTTCATGCTAACACACTTTCTAAAGCCAGACAAGTCAGGAAGTTTATATACGGACATACTGGCTCAGCTCGATGAGAACATTTACTAAAAATCATGAACTATTCATCCAACAATTACATTAGCTATTACTTCATTTCTTACTCTTCAAAAGATTTGTACAAAAGCAAGTTATCAGAGCAATGTTCTCCTCGTAAAATGGTGTTTAAGCACACAGCCAAAACCCGAAGGTGTTAAAGCTCGGCATCATGTTTACCATCCAAACTTCGCCTCATGTTGCTTGTACAAACACCACTATTCCATTGGCTCAGGTTTTCGAGAGTGTTGATTTGCAGGAAAAGACCACCATGAGTTATATTTCTTATTAGTTAATTGACTCACCAAAGAGAAGATATAACTAATCAGGGGGCGTGAGATAAAATATAGCCCATTTGGAGAAAATAGATGCAAAGACGGATCGCAACTTCATCGACCTTTACATGCAGCGGATTATTATCTTAATCCTCACCGTGCGCTAAAGATAAGTTCTCTAATGTGGATAAAGAGGAAAAGGATTATATGAATGGTTTTATAGATGTCATTTTAAGATTGCTTAAAAAGTCGATATTCAATCGACTATATGACCAAGCAAATGGTGAGTTTGGAAGTCAGATGTTATCAATCAAGAAAAATTAAGAAGTCTTACAAGTTGGTGGATGTGTTTTGGGAGTTCAACACTGGAGTTGTAGAAGTTTGATGTTCGATTCCTACTACTTTGGCAAAGGTTTACGAGAGAAATCGAGTACATTTAAAGCTGTGTTGTTGAATGCACTAGTGTATGTATGTACACCATCAGATTGAGAGAGCGAAGTTTTACAAAGGAAACAAAATGTTGATCTTGGTGGGATGATCTTGATTAGCATGATGAATGATTGCGTAGAAAGAAGATCCCATCCTCCCGCTTGATCTTTTGTCAGTTTGAAGATAATGTGAGTTATTCAAATGTAGATGCTACTAGAGTTGCGTCATTCAAACACCAAGAGACTCAAGTATCACCCGATAACATGGTTTCTTCACAACTAAAAGAAAAACATAACAAAGTAGCAAGTAAGTACTTAAGCCATAAATTTTATTAATTTAATTGTGAACTTATATTATATATTTAATACTTTATGCTAGGTTCAAGTGGAGGTAAAGGCAAAAAAAAAAGATTTCAATTTATCACCAATTCATGAAGATGAAGATTTGGATGAAATGAGAAGATTTGATAGTGGAAATTTTCCTAATATTGATACATTAGATGATGATGATGATGTTGACATTGAAGAGGATGATTTGAGTTGAAAGACATGACTTTATCTGAATTTTTTTTTAAAGTTTGGAATTAATACTATGTTGACTCATTTTCTAATTTATTGTTTTGGAACTATGGTGGTAGTTTAATGTATTTCTTATTGTTTAAGTTATGGTTCTTTATGTGAAGTATGAAAGAAGTTTTATGTTATTTTATTTTATTGTTAATGTATTATAAAATAATCATTAAATTATATTTGTCATCACGAAAGGCTTACGCCTCAATGCTTCGAGGCTTACGTCTTGCCTTCACGTATTACCTAAAAACGTCTCACGTTACGCCGCCTTTGGGGAAAACACTGTCTGAGTACAGTAATGCTTTCTTTGGTGGCTGTGGCTTTCTAGTTGAAGCAGCCGCTGTGAACTTGGTTGCTGGAGAGAAACCTGCTGATGTTTATTCAGAAATTGCTGTTCGGTATAATGATTTCTTTTGTGATGATGGCACTTGTTCATTGTGATAATGTCCGTTTGAATTGCAATTGAAGCTTTTGTTTTTAAATTTTCATGGATATCCTGATAAACGATATATACCAAAGCATTTGTAATTGCATTCTTTATTAGGTATTTTGGTTTCAATGGATGTTTATCTTAGCGAAGATTGCCTATGAATTTTCTTCATCCCATGCTAGAACATAAATGGAGAGCTGCAATATATTGATGATTTAGGAAGCATATTGCTATACATAGTGCTTGATTGGTAATCTTTGTTTATTTGTTTATTTATCAAGTTATGGGAAGAAAGGTAGGAAAAATTTATAGATTTAGTTTGATATTCTTAGGGTGGGGTGTATGATCTTTACAGTCTTGAGAAGAAAACCATACATCAACTTTGAAAGAAACCTCACATCATGCAGAATCAACTGAGTACACTACTCAACTAGCTTCATGCTTATAGGCCTACACACTCAAGCCTGTACTTTGGCATTGGCCTGCCTCAACTTCCTACCTTGGGTTTGAAACTATCCTCACGAAACTCCCTTGCTTTAAGAGGTTTTGGGAAATTCAATAAAGGCATGACTCTGGTAAATTACTTGCCTCACTTTGATATGGATTGTTCGGCAAGATAGAAATGCAAATATTTTTTTGGAATAGAGTGAGGTTAAAAGGGACGTGTGGGACTTATTTTACTTTTATTCCTCTGCGGGCTTCTTTATTGTCGTTTTTTAGAGGAGTTTCACTTTCAGTTTACAACTTAATTGGTTAGCGGTTTGTGATTTACCATATTGAGTAGTGATGGTTGTCATCAGTTGTTAAAAGCTCCTGTCAGTCAGGAAGAGTGAGAATGTAAGGTCATTTGTATTATAAAGTCGCTCACCGCCAATAGAGAGTACCTAGGGCGCTCAAAAACATAAGTCTATTAGTGTGTGGGATGGGGTAGAAGAAAGGTTAAAAAAGATGTTGTCTATCTGGAAAACGTAGTACATTTCCAAAGGAGGAAGACTCACTCTCATAAGGAGTACTCTCTCTAATATGCCTGTTAAACCACCAACTCTCCTAAAAGTTCAAGCTTGTAGGATTTTGGGTTTAATATGAATATCATGCCTTTAACACCTTCCCTCACGTACAACCCTATACTTGCACGTGGAGAGTCACATAAACCAAATAGAGTCCTCGATAGACTTTCAAATCAATAAATGGGGAATAAATTGCAAAGAGATAGCTTGAACCTTGAACCTCCTGTGAAACCAGGCTCTGATACTATATTAAACCACTAACTCTCCTAAAAGCTCAAGCTTGTAGGATTTGGGTTTAATATAAATATCATTCCTTTAACAATGTCCATCTATATTATGTCCCTTTTTCGTCTGGCAAGGGGAATAAGATTAGAAAAAATGCAAAGGGACTTCCTGTGGGGAGGAGGCAATCTGGAGAGGAAGATGCACTTGGTCAATTGGAGCATTGTTTGTTTGAGCAAAGAGAAGGGTGTTTGTGCATTCCCAACTCTATGCTCTAACTCGAGTGAGCGCATGCTGATATATCATATTTATATATGATTGCAATTGATTTGGAAGCTTGACTCAGGTTGTAACCTATGCAGGAAGGATAGATTGGCTTACATATTGTATAGACTAACCCTCAGATATATACAACGATGATTCAATGGAAAATATGAGGAATTCATTCCTCCAATTCCTCTCTTTGTTCTTTTTACAGCCTGTATTCTTGATTTCCTCTTGATTGAAGTAAGAAAGCATAGGATAAAATTAAGGATTTGGTGCACATCCCAATAGTGGTAAGATCTGTTAATGCTTTCTGTAGCTTTGAGTGTGCAGAGTTACTTTGCAAGCTGTCATTAATTCTTTTTTAGAACTAACCCTACACAATCTTTTCCCAAAGTCAGTTATTTGAGTGTCTACAAAAGAATCGCTATTTACTGGATAAGTTATATGGTGCAGCAATTTGTTGCATGATTTGTTTTTACCCTCGAGTATTAAAGGTGCTAAGACATTGGTGGAATGTCGATAGTCTAGTTTTTCTTGAGAATCAAAATCTTCCCATTTTTCTTTTGTTTGATGCCCTAGGGAGAAAAAATGTATTTATGATACATAGCATTGTTGAGGTGGGTAAAATGTTATTTCCTTGAATTTGTTGTTAATATACTTACTTTCGTAAAAGTTTTTAAGCTATTAGGGTTTGGGCCCACAATTTTTATCATCTTCAATGCCCTCCTCATGTGCCGCACACATATCTGCATGTGGGATGCATAAGCAAAAATAGATTTTGACAAATAACAAATTTATGATTTGAGATTATTTAACAAATAAATAACGAGGAGTTTAACTCAAAACCTTCAGTTAACTAAAGTGTTGACTCCCTGTTAACCTTCCGCATTTCTTAAAAGCTTGAGCTATTAAGGTTTGGGCCCATAATGTTTATCTTATTTCAACATTTATATTTATGCAAAATAGAAAGATCTTTGGGAATGAATCTTATGAAAATTTTGTGAATTAGCATTATGTTCTTCCCTTGATGCGTTGCCGGTCTAACAATAAGCAAATACACATGGATGACACATACCATATCTCGTGAAGATACATCATAACTGTCATTCATCATATTTTGCATTTAACGCTTGATGCATTTTGAAGGGGCCATATAACATGTATTGTCCTCACTTTAATGACAAACTACTCTCTCTCTCTCTCTCTCTCTCTCTCTCTCTCTCTCTCTCTCTTCTCTCTATATATATATATATATATATATATTTTTTTTTTTCTGGTAATTAGGAAAATATTCATTCATTGAAAACATGAGTGCCTAAGAGTGAGTAGGTGAATTTCTTTTGAAGAGAATTTCAGCTCTATTGATATTTAGGTAACTTCACGTGGAAAATCAAACATTGGCTTCTCTTCCTACTTGTATATATTTCTAACAAATAAAAATTATGTTTGGAGGGAAATAGTGCAAAGCTAGAAGTTTCCTCTTGTTAAATGACCAACTCTCCTATAAGAAACATAATATTCATATTAAACCAAAATCCCACAAAAAGGTTCTTCACTTTTGTGAAAGTTGGTTATTTAACATGGTATCGGAGCTTGGTTTGACAAAAGATCCTGGGTTCGAGCCACCTCTTTTCAATTTGAATCCCCATTTGTTTATTTCAAAGTCCATGAAGGAATATTTGGTTTTTTTTACTCTCCACATGCGGGTATGGGATTGCACATGAGGGAGGGTGTTGAGTAGCATGATATTCATATTAAACCCAAATTCTACAAGCTTGAGCTTTTAGGAGAGTTGGTCATTTAACACTTCTTAATACCTTCCCTCACATGTGGCCTCATACTCGCATGCAGAGAGTCAAACAAACCAAACAAAGTCGTTCATGGACTTTCAAATGAACAAATGGGGAACAAATTGCAGAGAGGTAGCTTAAACCCCAAACCTCTCGCCAAACCAGACTCTTATACCATGTTAAAGAAAAACGATCAACTCTCTGATAAGACTAGCAATTTCCACACTAAGGTAAACCAACTTCTTTGCAGTTTATTTACCCTTTTCTAGCAACTTTCAATAAAACAGAAAAAGGAATTCAAGTTCGTAGACACTCCCCCTCTCAATTACAAAGCTCATTCATCCTCCCTCCACACCCTCTGCGAATATGACCTACCCACCTAAGGAACTGATCCCCTCAAATTACAAAAAGACCACACTAACCCTCAAAGGTCACACAAACAACACGACTCACAACACACAAGGAAAAACCATAACAATAAGCAGTCACCCGTGGTTCGCTTTCTCCTTCCTCTCTCTCCTTCGTACATGTGATTTGCATTGGGCCTATAATTAATATTGCCTAAACACTAACCTTGTCCTCAAGGTTAAATGAGGAAATCGAGTCCGAATCACCGAAAGGCTCCCAAGAACTCATGTCGGTAACTCATTAGGATATCTGGTCAAGCCACCAAAACTTTGAAGGATTCGACCATTAGGCATGCGCTCTGTAGTCGTACCAATTTGTTCTAGGTCAAGAAAGGAGGAGGAGGTAATACGGAAGAAGTCGATGCTGGGCCCCACGACCTTTTAGAAGCGGCATGAAATACCGATGGATACTCGAGTCAGAATCTGCAAATCTAATTTATGTTTACCAGCCAATTCTTTCCATAACTAAAGGAGTCAGAAATCGAGGACCAAGTTTCATCAACCCGCATGCCAGACATCACAGAAGGGCGTAGTTTGATACGCACGCATTCCTACCTTCCACTCAACATCTTGCCAGTCAATGCAGGTCTTCATTTTTGTCGCGCCAGGTAAAACAAACGCCTCCGCAATGATCGTTTCAACCTCTCGACGCGCAGACCCCCATTCAAAACGAATCACCGTGGCTCCCACGTAGGCTGCTTAAATGTAGTGGTGCCCGCACTGCGGTGAAGAAATGACATGTTGTAATTTTACTCACCTAATGAAACAACCGACCAACGGGAAGGTTTGTCGGGCTGAAAGCATCAAAGAGATGGCCTCTCAGACAACTATCGATGACTCCCGGGCCGACCGTTTGACCGAGGATGATACGCCAGCGCTAAGGCCGCGGTGTCAACCCAAACAACTAAAAGCTCTTGCCTTGAACTGCTGATGAATATTTTGTCATACCTAAACGATGTCGCATGGAACCCATGTAGCCTGATGACTTCGCATAAGAAAATACGAAGCACGTGAAAAGGATGAGCAAGGGCCACGGCGAGCATATTTTGCTAATCGGTCCACCACAACAAAATTGTAATCTCGACCTGATTTTCGTAACCCTTCAATAATGAGAACTCGACATGAGACATCATCCCATACCGCGAGGGATCGATAAAGTGGTCGCATTAAGCCGGGAAGTGAGCCATGCTTCGCTTGCCGCACACACGCACGGCAGCGAAAAACTGGATACTCTTAATCCCCTTCCAAAGAGAAACTGCCAATTGGTTATAGGTGCGCCTAACTCCCCCATACCAAGCCTCCCTCTCTGGCCGTAATGGAACTCTCAAGGAAGGTGTGGAACTGGGGAGGGATGCTTCTGGGGATGATCACCCGCCCCGACATGTGAGTCCCGCCCAAGAAAGTGAGGGTAAGGCACCGTGGTTGGGAGATCGCGCTAGGATATCGGCCCAAGTAATGGACCATCCTCAAAGAACTCGTTCTCTAGCTTCCAAATACAAGCAATGTGAGATAGCTCGCAAAGTAATCGTGGCTAAGTCTGTAGGTGTCGCCAACGCTTTTTCCTTCCCTAGCTTCAGATCAGATATTAAAATGTTACCTCATGAGCTTCTAACCATCAGGGTACCTCCTTCCACTGACCCTTTGTTCCCAGTTAAATACTTAAGGCTTCATTGGTCGTAAGACAGATGATGAACTTGTGTCTGTACTGTGTAAGGCCGCCACTTCCTTATCACAAGCATCGATACCATCAATTCCTTCATAAACTCGACTCCTACTTGAGCTTCAGGGATTGTTTCATGGCTGAATAACACGGCTTCATCCATCACATACTAATCCACTCAGAGGCATCTGCTCGTATTACAAAGTCTTGCAGAAATTTGGTAATGCGCATTTTGGTGAAGGGGGTGGTCATCACTTTTAGAACCGAAATGCTTCATAAGGGCTTCTTCATTCCGCAGGGAAATGCGCCTTCTTTTTAGCTACTTCACGTGGCCGCGGCCGTGCCATTCTGCTATACTCAGCCACAAAAACACCGTGGTATTATCCCTGTTAAAGCCAAGTGTTCACGAAGACTTTCGCTTATGGCCAATCTAGCATTGCTCAGACTCAAAGATCGCGAGACACCTCGACCGATAATACGGCCCAAATATTTAATTCTTTGGTCGTCGAATGCACTTATCGATGAACAAATAATTGTTGCTACTGGAGGATCTAGAACACTACCTGTAGGTGAGAAAGGTGATCAGATTCAGAAATGCTTTAAACTAGGATGTCATCAAAGAAAACCAGTACAAAGTGATGAAGATGATCCTTGAAAATATCGTTCATGAGGGATTGCAACGTTGAGGGGGCGTTGGTAAGACCGAACGACATAACCAAGAACTCATAGTGCCCATCATGCGTTCGGAATGCTATCTTTAGAACATTTGAAGAGGATACCCGAATCTGGTGGTATCTGGATTTCAAATCAATTTTGCTAAAAAAATTTGCTGCATGGAGTACATCCAACAGTTCTTCAATGACTGAATTAAACTCGTCACCATCAGGCTTTACTGAAATTCCAGAATCCACACAAACCTCGAACTCCCCGCTCTTCTTCTTACCAACAACATCGCTAAAGTAAGGCCATGCCCATTGAATACCCTCGCTGCAACATGTCCGCTACCGCTTTTCACCGCCTTCCGGGAAGTGCAGAGGACGCAAGGCCGAACCAAAATTGGAGCAGTTCCCGGTTGCAAAGTAATGGAATGTTCTTTGGATCGAGATGGGGGAAGACCAACCAGCTTTTCGAAGATGTCTTAAAAGGCGCTTAGAAGGAGGTCGAAGACTGGGGAAGGAGGCTCGACTGGAGTAAGTGTTACCCCACTCTTGTCTTCTGTCATTAGTGACTGTAACTGTAACATTATTCCCTGACCTTCTTTCTTTATGATTCGAGCCATATTGTGCAACGAGACTCAGGCCTGCATGCTGTCGATCCCTCAATCAGCCACCTTCTGACTCCATCTCAACCCCAGGCAAAGATTCCTCCGTCATCACTCAAATCTCCTAGAATAACCACCGAATCCAGACTGGCACCACGCTTTTCTACCAACTTTAGAGGGAAGAAATCGCCACAATGGGGCTAGCTTCGCGCTTAGCACGAGCTCCACGGCTAATACCCCCGAACCCTTTATCTAATCACCGTTACCCATTTGAACGTCGAATTCTTGGGTTGGGGTGCATCGAATTTGTAGATCTGATATCAGACTCTCTACGATGAAGTTGTGTGAAGCCCCCGAGTCTATGAGTATAGTGACTTCTCGAGACAACAGTGTTCCTCGGACCTTCATGGAGTGCAGGGTGCAGAAACCTACAAAAGAGGAGACGCACAACACCACCGGTCACCTAACAACGCATTCTTCCTCGACCGACTTTGTTCCTCGGATCGATGCCCTTCCTTCATCTCCTCATCCCTTACCCACAACACCTGTGGTGTCTTTTGCTTGCAACAATGTCCCGGGGAAAAGCGCTCGTTGCAACAGAAACATAGCCCCTTCTCTCTACGAGCCATCATCTCTTTCTCTATTAACTTTCGAAATGGCTGGGAAAATGGATGAAGACTAAGGGGCAAGGAGGCGGGTGGGATCACAAAGTTGAGAAGGAAAATGGTAGAACACCTTGAGGGTAGTAGCGTGCCGCCGAGAATAGTTAACCACAACAGTGACGATGTTGTTCACTGCGGGACCCACTGGCGCGGGCTCAATCATCTCGCCGACAAGCCTTGTAAGATACGTGACCATCACGGCTATTTGTCTTCGATCTTCCTCGGGTCGTCTCATCTTCTCCCCACTCAACTCCTCGTTTCTGGCCCAGCTACTCGAGCTTCACAGATGTCCGACCTGTCCCGACAAAAGCCGCTTCCATGACCGATTGTGGCACTTCACGGAGTGGAGCCGAAATCATCTTGAACTGACATCAATACTCTTGTGCAATAGAGGTTTGGAGGAGGGACATCAATTGTTCGTATCAAGTGCCTTCCTGGCTTGAAAAGTAGCAGTAATTCTTTAAACTCTTCCCAGCAACGAAAGGGATGCTACTCCTTTTCCCATATGTACTAGGCTAGGGCTTCACCTTCTATGCAAACCAGTGTGGCTCTTAATCTCTCTTCGGCTCACAAGCCATTGATTTCGAAACACCGTTCTACTCGAAACACCCGTCAAGTATCATCTCTCCATCAAAGATGTGGAGCTCTAGTCATAAGCAGGTACTTCCACTCGATCGATGTAGACTGTGTCAGCCGGTGAGGAGACTTTCCTCTTTCTCCGTAGGCTGGGCACCTGATTATGGTGGCCTGGTTTGAACTCAAGGGTGAAGAAGACATCGAAGTGTTTAACACCTCTCACAAGAACCTCGATCTCCCGAATCCCTTCATCAAGAGCACCGACTCCGATTGCTCTAGGTGGACAATTTGCTCATTCCTCTATAATTTCTTCTCTAGGTCTACCCAGAACTGTTGAGGGCAAATCATCTAATTCCCGTCTGAATCCTAATTGCAGATTTTCCATCTGAGCTTCCATATCCTTCATTGTCACCATGGTCTGAGGAAGGCGCACTCTAATACCACTTGTTAGACTATCAATTTCCACCCTCAGGTAAACCAACTTCTCTGCAGTTTATTTTGCGGCATCTTTCCAGCAACTTCCAACAAAACAAAAGGAATCTGCACCCGTAGACACTCCCTCCTTTTCACCATACAGCCATCACATTCACACACCCTCCTTCACACCACTCCCCCTGCCACATAATCCACCCACCAAGGAATCACATCCCTCATCAAATTACAAAAAGACCACACTGACCCTCAAAGGTCATGCAAACAACAAGGCTCACAACACAAGGAAAAACCATAACAATAGTTAATATCACCTGGATATATAATGGTTTATGTGTCACCAGGCTACTTCTTCCTCTCTTCCTTCTTAAATGCAGATTTAAAATAAATCACTCTCCTAAAAGCCTGCTTGTAAGATTTGGGTTTAATATGAATATCATGCTTTTTAACACCTCCCAATACAGCTGAAAGAGAAATAAAACAGGGAAAACAGAACTAAACAGGCACGCGCCAATGGATCATGCTTAATCAAATCTCCTTGAGCGAATCAGAGCTAAAAGTCCAAGGAGAAATGCTAATAAGAACTCTGATTTAGCTTAAAGTCTCTTGAACATGAGGAGGATTTATTTCCTTTGGATTTTGTGAGGTTCTATACTGGAAAAGGTTTTATAATGAAACTCAAACTGAATATATATTTATGTTTGCTTGTTTGTTCATCTATTTTCCTTATGCTGGATTTACGCTTGCTTGAAGTTCAGTTTCCATGTAGAAGTATAAAAATGGCTTCAAGTTTAGGTATTTGTGAACAAGTCACAAACATGAGACGAATAGTTATCCAGGCCACCAAAACCTATTGTGACTCAGTTTTTGATAGTTGATGTACTTTCTGGATCAGCTCCACTTTCTCTCCTCCCTCCCTTTCTGTTCCCCCCTCCTCCATTTGTACAAATTGAGTCAAGAAAGGATTGTTATTAGTATCTTTTCTTCTTTTTTTGGGCAGGGTTCACAAAATCATGAGAAGGGATAGCAACAAGGACCCTGCAACTGATCCAAATGCTTTATTAGCGAAGGTCTTAATTGACCAGGTTGGTTATCCTATGTTTTTCTGAAGTCCAACAGCACACCTTGTCCATGTTGAATGAGCATTTTAGTTAATAACTTGACAGTTTTTTTTCTCTTTTGAACTGGCTTCACCTGATACAAAAAGGTTTGGTAAGCTTTCAGGTGGATCGGAAATTAGTTAAACAGACAGTGATGACTTCAGTATATGGTGTTACCTATATTGGTGCACGTGAACAAATAAAAAGAAGATTGGCGGAGAAGGGTCTTATTACTGATGAACGGCTTCTGTTCACTGCTGCTTGCTATGCTGCTAAAGTAAGTGACAAGCCACTAGGTCATGGGCCTTAGATTATTTGGACTCAACAGTGCATTACTGCTTTGAAATCAAAATCATCTTATTTAGGTTATTGATCAGGAAGTAAATGGCCAAGTTTATAAATTGTAAATTGCCATTTGACCATTTGTTCATATGTAATTTTACGTTTGGTTCTCTTCTTCTGCCCTTTTATTTTCTTTTGTTTCAACATTTTCGTTTTCTCCACAGGTAACATTGTCCGCCCTTGGGGAGATATTCCAAGCTGCACGTGACATTATGGCTTGACTTGGTAATTGTGCAAAAGTAATTTTTACAGATCGCACAAATAATGTGAAGGTCCTGTTATGATTAATCAATGTGGAACCTTTTTATGCAAGTACTCAATTTTTGGATTATGGACACTCTACAGGTTATTGCCTCAGAAAACCAATCAGTACAGTGGACAACTCCTCTTGGTCTTCCCGTTGTTCAACCCTACTGCAAAAGTGAACGACATCTTGTGAGTGTTTGAATTTATAACAGACGGATTCATGATTTAGGTTTCCTGATAAAGCTAAACTGAGATGGGATATGAGATATGAGAAGTAACAAACAATCTTTCTTCGCATTCTCTCTGATAACTGTGAGCCATAAATCATGATCACAATCAGCGATGGTTTTTCAAGTTCATTTTTGCAAGCCAAGGAAACTGCCAATGCTTGATGAAGAAGTTTTCAGCGGCCTGTATTTTAATAGGAGACTGTCTAGGGCAATCCATTTGTATCCTCACTGTGAAGCAAGAAGGAAGAATTGGAGGAAAGAATTCCTTGTGTATTTTTCATTGATCCATTATGAACATATATATATATATATATATATCTATAAAACAAGTTTCCTAATAGGTTACAACTCTATATGTAAAGTAGATATGCTACTTCTTTTCTGTTATGAGAAATTTTCTTAGCCATTATTGACAAAAATCTAGGAGGATGTTTAAACAAGGATTAAATATCCTTCCTAAAAAAATAAAGCAAGAATCTGTTAATGGACACGAACTCAAAATCAAGGGGATCTGGGTCCTTCAATGATAATAGCTCTATCTTACCTGAGTTAGTCACCTGCTTATATATGATTTAGGCTGAACCTTCAACCAATCGTCAAGTTGCCAAGGGTTTCTGCTCCCTGAATAGGCCCACAAAATGACAACTGGATTCCTCTTCAGACCTTTCAGCGGTGCCAGAATATCAGTGTCCATGTCCAACCTCATGTGGATGGGTATGTTCCATGTGGTAGAGGCATGAGTAGCATGACAAACCTGCTACCATCAGAAAATTGAAGAACTGTGCAATGTGGTAGCAACTTGAATGTTCTAACTTGGGTGGAAGAATGATTGATTTTACCCCTAAATATGTCAATCATCTTAAAATATTCTGTTATAGGTCAGAAATAAGTTCCCTGATTCATATACAAATTACATACTTTGTGGAGTACCGTGATTTGCAGAAGGTATAAAAAATAAAATGAAATTAAAAAAAGGGAAATATAAAAGGAAGGAAGCCCCTTTCTTGATAAGGGTTTCATAACTTGCAGTCTTTCGAGCAAGCAGCTTGCAGGATGCTGAAACTTGAACCAAAGTTGGAACTGTTGGCATTGTGTATATTTATTTATTAAATTGTGGTGACAATGTGATTACGTCTGTATTGACCTTTGCAGGTAAGAACTTCTCTGCAAGTACTGGCATTGCAGCGAGAGGGTAGCTCGGTGAGCTTATGTTTTGGTCTTAATTTCAGCTTCTCTTTTTCTAACACTTGCAGTTACCAAGAATTTTTCTCTATGCCAACTCCAGGTTGTGATTAGGAAACAGAGAACTGCATTTGACCACTTTGTTCACCACTGATGTTCACATGATACACAGCTGCTGTCTTAGTGATGCTGGTTTATGTTTCTGCAGGTTTGTCTCAAGTCTGTATTAAGCTTAAATCAATCTGAATACAATTATCAAAACTTAAGAGTTAGTTGATTAGCTTTTTCTTCTTTCCTCTCTTTTGGAAGACATGTATGTGTTGAAAAGGAAATGCCAAAAAAGCTCTCCAAAGTACATAGGAAGTATATACTGGAATCCAAAAACTCACTCAAGAGGGAGAGGGAGAAAGCAAAAAACATCACTCCGTCTAAACTAGGAGCTAAGCCAATATATAAAGGAAACAATAGAAGGAGAGTTAGGCCCATATGTTTAGACCAGACCATAAATTATAATAAAAAGAAACTTTCAATCCTGACCAAAAAACCACATCATCAAACGCTACCGAAGCCTCTTCAAATGTCTATATATTAAAGCAGCAGTTATCCAATTCTTTTTATGTGCTTTACCCACAAAAGAACATGCCACCTGAGAAGCACCTGACTGACTGAAGGGGAAAGGACCCAATATACATCAAAAAGAGAGGTCAGCTGCCATAGGGTCCATGTATTTTAGTGAAGAAGTTGATGAATTGATTTAGCTTTGATCATACTTCAGTTGAAGTCAGCAAATAAATTCAACCGCAGGTTAAAATATTGAGATTTGTTTCTGAACTGTGATTGCTGGAGATTCTGCAGTTGTAGCTGTGTTTATCTTTATTTGTATTCGATCAATATATTTGCCTTGACTCTTGTGAAAAGTTCTCAAGCCCAATGATGGCACAATAATTTTTAATTTTTAATTTTTTAAAAATTTTCATTTAGTTGTTTGAGGATAAAAGAATAAGGCAAAAATAATAATAGAAGAACAATACAAAACCGATAGGGCTATTGTCGCAAAGATAAATGAGATGCAATGATTGGCCAAACATTGTAGCCTGTGTTTATCATCTATAATACCTTATCAATATATATATATATATATATATATATATATATATATATATATATATATATATATATATATATATAAATTTATTGTGCTTATGTTCTATTTGCACAACGAGACAACTTCTTTAGAAGTCCAAGTTTATAGTGTTGAAAATAGTTTATTGATGGTAGGGGATTTGAATTCATTGTGTAGAAGAGAGAGGAATTGCTGGACAAAAATCAACCCTATGCAACTATTGTTTATATGAAGAATCTCATTCATGCTAATATCGCCAAATGGTAGAAATTTGAAATTTCTATATTTATATATTGAAGAGGACACAATTTTATTTATGTACTTGAGTATGTGGATTTTTTCTTTATATTTTTTTTTTCCTGATAGGCAAGTTGGTGAAATATTAAAATAGGTGTGTAGCAAAAATGCTGGCTCAACATTCCAAGTTAACCATGTTATGTTGTAGTCCGTCTGTTTGTTTGCATGGATGGGGGCATTTTGTCAAAGCAAATGTTTGTTATCCCTGCTTTAGATTTGTCATGTAGTGGTGGTAATTCTCAAGTCACTTTCTAAAAAATTTACTGCATCTGTTTTCTCTTGACAGGATTGAGTATACAACACATCAGGCCAATACAATAGTGATGATTTTGTATTTATCCACAGAGTAGAAACAAGAGTATGAGTTCATGAGAACCTATTTATAATGCCATAATTTTAATTTTGCATCAGAAATATACTTTATCTATGTCATATGGTAGAAAATGTACTGCAGAATAAGCTATTAATAGCTCCACTTTGAGCAGGAAGGAATTTTTTTTTTACTGTACTCTTCCAACTCTTTAAATTTTGATTTTGCTTATTATGTGTCTTTTTCCTTATTCATCTCTTGATAAGATCGGGCACAGAGCTATATGAAGAGTTGAACTCTTTCTAGCATAATTTTCACATCCTTGTCCAACAAATTTTTGTGCAGGGGTGCATGACTCCTTCTGGACACATGCGTGTGATGTTGACAAGATGAATCGGATACTTCGGGAAAAATTTGTAGAGCTTTATAGTATGCCAATACTTGAAAATGTAAGTATTGCAACCTTCTTTCCCTACATTAATGTTGTGTTGAATGTCACCTGAAGAAGTGTGCCTTTTAGGCTTGGTTATGACAAGAAGCAAGGTGCTCTCAAGCTACATGATATAGTTAGAGGTTTAGATGGTGAGGTTCCAAGTTTGATTCTCAAAATCAGGAATCATATGAGAGAAAATGCGTCACTTGAAGTGAGAAACTGCTTTTTATTGAAACAAATTGCTTGTTGTGTGGACTACCGTTCATTTTCAGCCTTTTGCTTATCATTTACTTCTGAATATGAAGGCACACTTTCAACATTTACCAAAGTAACTTAATTAGTATAATTTTTGTGTTGACTTGAAAAAGGACTTGTTCTACTTCTATTATTGTTGCCTGCTTCTATTATGCATTGTTGATATAAAATTGGTTATGAAATTTTAGGACCTTAATCTGAAACATAATTTGAAATTAATTGTTAGACGGTTTAGGTTGCATGTGAATCTTTTATTGGTTCTATCAACTGATGCTACTTGCTGATAGATATATTGTTACAAGCGAGAGATTTTCTTCATAAAGGAAAGCTTGAAAATGTCCATATAAGAAAATGTAACTTGAG
Source organism: Tetrastigma voinierianum (assembly GCA_016808115.1). Lineage (NCBI taxonomy): Eukaryota > Viridiplantae > Streptophyta > Magnoliopsida > Vitales > Vitaceae > Tetrastigma > Tetrastigma voinierianum. Next base: position 74,818 of record JAEQBH010001523.1, read on the forward strand.
GCTGCTTCCTGGAAGTGAGTCTAAACCCTCTATTGTCTTAAAGATTGGCACTATACACCCAATTATTCAATTAGTCTGAAGATTTTGTTTATGGAGTCCATTGACCTTTTTATAATTTTGTGTCTTTCTTCCAGCTACAGCTTCCAGACATCATATCCAGCATTTGACATTTCCACAGCTTCCAGATAGAGGCACTGACTCTCTAAGAGAAGTTCCCTAGTCTCCCATTCTTCAATTGATCGAGCAAGCAAATAGCAGCATCAATGTTTCTTTTATTCAGAAGCCTTTGGCCCCACCAAATTGCTTTGAGGTGGTGTTTCAGGAGTACAAGTTCAACTATAACGAAACATTTGAAGTTTAAAAGGGGCATGCAGCATCAATGTCCAGTGAGGAGAAGAATGTAAAGAATTTAAAAGTCCTGGGCATTGCCTGCAAGGCTACTGTTAGAGGTCACTGAAACCATCTTAATATAAACAAAGTGAAGTATATGGTTGGTTCAATGGAAACAGGACGATCCAGCTGCTTGTGTCTATCGAGGGAAAGATTCTCGCATACGCTTTGATTAGGATTTCAGAATTTTAAGTCATGTCTCTGAATATGAGTCAGAAGTTCAGTCACGGGACATACATAATAATAATAAATGCCTTTTGATCCAAGAGTTGATAATTCATGAAGATCTTTGCTTGCTTCTTCATGGTGATGAATGAAGTCATTCCTTTATTTTTAGATGAGTTGGTTTTGTATTTTCTTTCATACAGCGGTGTATTCTGTATCTAATAGGTATATAAAGGTGAAGACATTACTGTAATCTATATGGTTTACACAATACACTGGCCAAAGGCCGCCTGAGTTAATAAAATTCATCCTTCTTCAAATGCTGATGATTTATAGTTTTAGTTTCAATAGCAATTGTTCTTAATACATGTTTTCAATATCAGCTTATCTTAATGACCAGGCAGTTCTCTCTCATCATGGTTGGTCGTTATTCGGGAATAACATATCGAAGATGATGACACAGCTGCACATGATTCATTGGCAAGATTCTGTTCTATCCAGATTCCATCCCGGTTAATAGGCCAAACATTTCAAAACACTTGATCAATATATATATGATCATCATAACTTCCTCATATTAAGGTGGCAGTCAACTATATAATGTGGTGATTAATGGGAAAGAAAAAAGTAATATACATGCAAGAACCTCAGCATATCTCGTCTCCAAGACCAAGCAGTTCTCCCAATGTAATCATGGAGAATGGTTTTGACAAAGGTGGCGGTTGGGTAGACAGCTTCTGATAAACTTGTTCCATAGTCGGCCGACTTTGGGGATTAGCATGCAAGCATGCAAATGCTAACTTCACCATGTGGACAACCTCCTCACAGACCTGATGCTGATGCTGATGCTGATGCTGGGGTGGTGAAATCCGATGATCCAACACATCCATCAACAGTAGTAAATTGCAGACCCTTGATGGTGATGATGATGAAGCCGCCATTGACATTAAAGATGAAATAAGCTCTCCGGGATGCCTTCCCATTATTACTTCCATTGTTACCACTCCAAAGCTGTACACTTCGCTTTTAGCATCCACCCTTACAAAGTTCTGTAAAAAATAAAAGCCTGTCATCAGCGATCATACTTTTTGCATAAATCACAAATTATGTTTTCGCTTAAAAGTATGTAATTGTTTGGTCTATGCTTTTAAATACAAAATAATATTATTTTGCGTTATTCAAAAATCAAGTTTTTATTTTCTCGAATTTAACGCTGCATGCTCTTCGTGTTTTTGACAAAAAAAAAAAAAAAAACTTGTAACAAAATATGTTGTATGTGTTTTCCTTGTTCTCCTTATTTTTAGAACAAAAAATAGTTTTGAAAAACTATAAACAAACATGCTTTATTATTCTTTGGTAAAAACCATTAGGTTTTGTTTGGTTCCTAAAAAATAATAAGGAAATAAATAAATACACGTTTTATTCTTGAGATATTTGACAGAAAATGTAAGGGAAAGAAAATGCTGAGGGAATATAGAAGGAAAGGAAAAAATAATAATAAAAGGTTGGCTTTAAACTCTAATTTTATTTTTCTTTCATTTATTTTATTTTCCCTAATATTTTCCAAGAACTGTAACGAGTGCAGAAAAATCACCTGGAGCAGTGTATCCGAAAGTGGGAGCAAAGGAAGTCCAGTTGGATGAGTCAGAGTTCAAAAGTCTAGCAGTACGAAAGTCAGAGATATGTGCTTCATATTCAAAATCCAATAAAACATTGTTGCTGGATATGTCTCGATGAATTACAGGAGGGGAGCAACCATGGTGCATGTAAGACAAAGCTTTAGCCATGCCTTTAAAAACATTTACCCTCATACTCCAATCCAATTGAATAACTTCTTCCTCATTCCCAAGAATGCCCTGCTTCCCTTTCCATATAAACTCATAAACCAAAAACGAATGCTTTGAACCTGAACATGAACCATGTACTACAATGTTCCGGTGCCGATCTGCTAAAGCTCGTAATCCCGCCAAAGCTTCAACCAAATCATTCATTGTTTTCTGTTGTTTAGGCGTTTGACAGCAAAAAAACTGCACTCTGCCTTGTAGAATATTAGCCTTGTAAACACCTCCATGTCCTCCAGTGCCAATGCAATATTTGGAGTCGAAGTCTTCAGTTGCCTGAATGATGTCTTCATATGAAACTTCTTTATCATGACTCCATATTGCAAATAGATCTTCAGTATGTGCCACTCCAATTTTCGCCTTTCTGTTTCTTAACCTCCGGTAAAGGAAATAGGTTCCGATGGCGGAAAATATAGGAATGCTCAAAATAAGAACTAGAATCAACTTAGAAAGTTCTTTCCTTCCACCAGTATTGCATGCCTTAAGGGCAGTGAGATTGCCACACAAACCTTGTTACTGTAGATTTCTAATGAGCTTCCCGGAAGGCCTTGATGCCGGGAACCGGACCCTCTAGTTGATTGTAGGAAATGTCAACAGAAGTCAAGCTTAGCAGATCAATGAATGTAGAGGGGACGGAACCAATGAGCATGTTGTGAGAGATTCAGTGTTTCCAGTGCTTTGTACTTCCAAGTTGTTCTGTATCTCTTCAGTCAACAAATTTCGACTAAGATCAAGATTTTGGAGAGTTTTTATGTTGCCAATCTCAGGAGGAATGCTTTCACCAAAATTATTATTACTCAAATTCAAGTACAATAATTTCGAGCATTCCCCCAGTTGTTTGGGAACTAAGCCACCCAAACTGTTCGAAGCAATGGCAAAGACAGCAAGATCCGATAGCTTCCCATCTCTGAAGGAACCTGGCCTGAAAGTTTGTTGTCACTCAAAATGAGATTGAATAATGCAGTTAAGTTTCCAAGTACTTCCGGAATCTCCCCAACTAAATGATTTGAAGAGAGGTCAAGTACTTGTAACTGAGTTGCTTCCCCAAGCTCAGCTGGAATTGCTCCAGAGATATTGTTATGAGAGATTTTCAAGATTGTCAGGCTCTGACACCGGCCCCATCTCTCCGAAAGCTCCCCGAACAATCTATTGTAGCTCAAATCAATGTAATTCAGATTTGGATATACACCAAAATCTTCTGATATGTTACTTATGAGCTGGTTTCTATCCAGTCTGAACCTGAACAAGCTATCACAATTTCTCAAACTAGTAGGGATTGGACCAGTGAAATGGTTGTCAATTGCTGAAAAGTTTTCAAGCATTCCACCCAAGCATACATGTTGTGGCAAATGACCAATGAAGTTGTTGTCACTCAATTGCAACTCCTTCAAATGTGTAATATCACTGTCTCTGGAGGAAGAATACCATAGTGTCAAGATATAGGTAACTTAATCTCCTCAAGTTTCCCATTGAAGGAGGAATTGAACCGGTGAAACTGTTATTTGACAACTCAAGATTATTAAGAGATCTGAGCAATCCAATTTCTTGAGGAATAGGACCAAACAAGTTGTTGTCAAAAAGAAGCAAAGTGGCTAAGTTGGTCAAGTTTCCTAATGAAGTCGGGATTAGGCTAGTGAGATTGTTACCAGAGAAATCAATTTCAGTAAGAAATCTTAAAAATCCAATTTCTGAGGAATGAAACCGGCAGCGTTGTCAGAAAGATACAACAAAGTCAAGTGGATCAAATTTCTTGAAGAAGGAATTTAATCAATGAAATGTTATCTCGACAAGTCAAGATCATTGAGAGATGTTAGCAATTCAACTTCTTGAGGAATGAAACCTGAAAGCTCATTATCAAAAAGGTAAAGAGAGGTCAATTGACTCAAGTTTCCCATGAAAGGAGGAATGGAACCTATGAGATTGTTATCTGACAGTAGCAATTCATCAAGGGATGTCAAAAGTCCAATTTCATGGGGTATAGAACCAGAAAGTATACATCAAAAAGTGCAAAATGGTTATGGACCAAATTTCCAAAGGAAGAAGTAATTGAACCATTGAGAGATTATTGTCGATAAAGTCAGTTCATTAAGAGATCTTAACAACCCAAGTTCATTAGGAATGAACCAAAGATGGTTATCATCAAAAGCAAAAGGGTCAAGTTAGTCAAGTTTCCTATAGAAGTTGGGATTAAGCCAGTGAGACTGTTACCTGATAAGTCAAGTCCATTTAGGGATCTCAACAATCCAACTCCTTGAGGTATAAAACCCGAAAACCTATTCTTATGAAGGTATAAAATGTTTAAGTTGACCAAATTCCCTATTGAAGAAGGGATTGAGCCGTTGAGATTATTTCTCGAGAGAGAAAGATCATTAAGAGATCTTAACAACCCAAGTTCATTAGGAATGGAACCATAAAGATGGTTATCAAAAAGGTGCAAAAGGGTCAAGTTAGTCAAGTTTCCTATAGAAGTTGGGATTAAGCCAGTGAGACTGTTACCTGATAAGTCAAGTCCATTTAGGGATCTCAACTAACCTCTTGAGGTATAAACCCGAGGGATAACTATTCCATATAAATGTTTAAATTGACCAAATTCCCTATTGAAGAAGGGATTGAGCCATTGAGATTATTTCTTGAGAGCGAAAGATCATTAAGAGATCTTAATAATCCGATTTCATTAGGAATGGAACCAGAAAGTTTGTTATTAAAAAGGTGAAGAAGGGTTGAGTTAGTCAAGTTTCCTATAGAATTTGGGATGAAACCAGTGAGATTGTTACTTGACAAGCTCAGGCTTTAACATTTCAACAATCCACTTCGAGGAATGAACCAGAAAGCTGTTACCAGCAAAGGTATAAGTACAGCCACCAAATTCACTATAAAGCAGAATTGCACCGCTCAAGAGATTGGACGCCAATTCAAGACCAGAGTGAGAGATCTCATGAGAAAAAGCTTTCTCAACTTGGAAGGTATTGAGCCAGTGAAGACTAAAACTCAAGTCAAGAAGGTGACTTTGGAAAGATTACATATACAAGAAGGAATACTCTGATCAGAGGAGTTGTTATAGAGATTAAGGGTGAGTAGGTTGGGAAGCAATGAGAAATTGAGACTATGGAGGGTACCTCTTAAACCCGAACTATGAAGATCTAAAGAGGTAACACTTCCAGGATTATGACAAACAACCCCAACCCAGTTGTTGCAAGGACTGTCCCCAAACCGAGAAGACAGAAAAGACTGACTTTGATTGTAAAGACTGGCTTTCCATGTGAGAAGAGCTTCGGCTTCTTTTGATTCTCCAGCAGCGGCTGCGAAAGAAATCCGAGATGAGGAATGAAGGGAGCTAACAAAGATCAGATAGAAGAAGAAGAACAGCATGGGGAGTTGGATAAGGAAGGAGGAATAAGATGAAGTATGAAATGGCATCACTGGATGAATGAACCAACTGTGTATTGAAGAAGATGAAGCAGCTATTTATGGAACTGAGTGGGAGTATTAGAATAAGTGGACTTTTTGTTGACTTTGAAATCCAGAGTTAGTGATCAAGGTTGACGGATAATTATGAATGGTTTGTTCCCCACAACATCTGCATAAAGATTACACTCAGATTGTAACGTATTTGAATGGACATTTCTTCTCATGTGCTAGTTCTAATTTTTCTGCGAATTGTGGATATTGGTCAAAGAAATAGCATCTAGCTGTTATTGTTTAATACTTTGTGCGCGTATTGATCAACGAGAAATTTAATTTTTGCGTGAGGAAATTGTAGTAATCGACTTTGTGGAGATGGTATCATGGATGAAGGAACAGGAACGTCAAAAACTTGTCCAATTGCTCATCATTGACTTCACTTGTGAAAATTGATCAAGTCAATGTTAGTGGGTTGCGGCCTTTCAACTATATTATATCACACCCAAAGGTTGCATTAATCAACAATTTTAGCGTTGGTTTGGATACAAGATTCACCTTAGAAATTATCTTTATGGACTTAATTTGTAAGTTCATTAATTCTCTTTATATATATATATATATAAACTTTCAAAAAACCTTTTCAGGCCAATCCATATATACAAAAGAAATTTTCAAAAAGAATCAAACAACAAAATAGGTTCCCAACTTAACATGTTAATCAAGATTACGATTTTTGAACAAATTTATCTATTTAATGGTGATCAGTAAGGCCTTAAAGTCACGTTGCCATCTTAGTAGGTTGTTTTTAAGGGATAAGGTGAACAAATGTCCCTGATGTTTGATCATAAGTGATGTAGGGTGTTAAATCAAATCAACCAAAATCTTTATTTTGGTTTTTTTGAGATATTATCTTTATTTTTTGGGATATTATTTTTGTTTCCTATTGTTTTGGTATCATTTGCACCTATTACACTCATAATATACACCAGGGTATAAATGGATGTTTTATAAGTTTGTTTAGGGACTTTTATCTGTTTTATCAATTTATCAAAAATCAAGTTTTGCTTTTTGTTTGTTCTCTGGATTGAGAGTGCATTACCACAGGTGAAACGTGTTATTTTATTGGTAATCATTATTGTTGATCGATTGCAGCTCTGTGATCACGTCAGAATGGGTTTCTCTGTCGATGGCTAATCTTTGAGATGCTAGTATTGGCAATCAATCCACGAATGGTGTCCAGGTTGTAAGTTGTTTGGAGATCAATTAACAAAGCGACAACAATCGAATCTAAAAATTTAACTATGATTGGAAATAGTAAAACCCCAGTGGCGGTGTGTTAAGGCTCGATGGACAAGGGTTTAGGAATCAAGATGAGAAACAAGGCAAAGAAATTGGCGCTGGGCTAACATCCACATTTCCAAAAATGAAATCAAATAAAATTTGTATTATTTATTGACACTTCATCAAGATTGACTTTGGTGAATTTGTGAAGATCATATAGTGAAACGAGAAGGAAAGTATTGCGACCAAACTATAGAGGAAGCGACAAATACAGACTAAAGTAGATATCGCAATTTATTGGTGATCTTGATATTAAGAGGTTTCGATTAGTTGGCGAGGTAGACATGTTCTTTGAATATACCAAAGTTTCCAGTAATGAAGGGTTAAATTTGTTGCTATAAGTTAAAAGGAAGAGAATCGATATATGAAGCAGAAAAAATCTTAATTTTACGAAAAAGGGTAAAAATGGCATTTGAGGTCTACAATCCGGAATTATTTTATATCTCGGATGATGAAACGGACTTCACCGTTGGAATGCGTCTTTAGCGATACATTTCACCCAATGTTGGTGCATACAATTACAGGGTCGTCGGAATTTTCCGTTTGAGACAACGGTAGTGCGAACCTTGTGGCACATTTGATGGATCAGAGAGGTGCCACTGTGTTATGTCGAGAATTAATGGTGTAGAAATCAGAAGTGTGGGGCCGTATGGACATGTGGCATCACTTCTGATCGGTTGTCAGAAAGTAGATAGATAAAGAAGAGGATAAGGGAATCCTTTATCTGATAATTGTAGGCTGACATGTGGCAAGAGGGTACTCTCCCACTTGACCAATTCTCCCAACCGGATTTGGAGGAAAAGAGAGGAAAAAGAAAAAAACAAATTTTAGAGAGTGTCAAACATCTAGATTTGACCGATCGGTATCGAATTTGTGAAGCAATAGTAGTTGCCATGGTAAGAGCTCACGTGTGGGTGGTTTGTGGGTTGAAAACTCAGGGAGAGTGGGGTTTCTCCTACTTGATTTGTCGTTGTTTAAGAGTGCTGATGTGATTTGAGATTGTATGAAATTTGTGGTGGCGGTTGATCGATCAGAAGTTGGGGTGCATGCTTGAAATTTCGGGACCCGTTTTGGACGGTCCCGGACTGATCTCGGACTGAAAATGGTCCTTGTGTGACACCACCACCGGTGGCGGGCGTGCGCCTCCACCAATCCCCGACCGATACCTCCTAACGGTGAAAATCCTGTGACGGCCGTATTCGCCTTAAACCTCACCGCTAGAAAATTTTACTTGTTACGCGATTTGGTAAAATCTTAGCGTAGGCCGACGTGGCGGGCATACATAGTCTAATTCAATCCATATACGCCAATTCTGTATAATAAAATATGGCAGCAGCATATCACATTCCCATCACACACTAAACTATGTACATACATATTCCATATACAAATTCAAGTATATTCTTACAAAATATTACTAATACGCGACACTTAAGTGATGTCGCGGGGACCCAAATCTATTGTGCTCAAACTTCTTAATTTTATTACGGAAAATAGATTTTAAAATACAAAATAATAAACTGTGAGCTCGATGGGTATATGCTTTTGCAAAGGTTTCTTTACAGGAAAGCATCTTTAAAATCTTACAAAACTCTCTTTCTGATTATTTTCCGAAGCTTTCTTTAGCTGCGCTAAAGTTTTCAAAACTTTTCTTTGCTTGCTTAACTTTATTTTGCTTTTCTTTAAAAGCTTGCAAAACTCTTATTTCTTGCTTGGCAGAGTTCTGTAAACTTCTCATCTTTTCTTTTCTTGTTTGAAAAGTCTCTTAAAACCTTTCCTGAGCTTTGCTTTAAAAGTTTCTCAAAACTTTTCATAAATAGGAGCTTGACTCCAGCGCATGCTTTGAAAATGAAGCACGGGAGCTTAGCGGCTCAGCGATCGTTTGAAATACCGCGAACCACGGGGAACCCGACCGTTTGCTAAATCTAGGAAGCCTTGGCGGCGGGGGCAATAGTTGATTTTCAAAGCAGTATCGTATTCTTATCAAACATCAACCAATGGAAATTTTATTTTTGCTTATCATACCCTAGTGAACAGGAACCTATGCTCCACCGTGCGATTGGAAGGACGCTGTCCCGTCACCTTTTTCATTTTCGGTGAATATGGTGATTGAACTTTAATGTCGCCATGCCCACTACTTAGTTAGAGCTCATAACGCCCATATACCCACATCATTGCAGTCTCCCTTTAAATGCATGATGTGTCCTAAGTTTGCCGACCAGGCAAAACTGTCATGTGTAAATCCTAACACCACGGAGTACGCGTCACGGGATACCTCGACCGGTTCTTTCTTAAACTAGGAGGCGCATTTCCTCTGACCTTTCATTGCTTGCTTGCTTGCTTGCTCTTTGCAAAAATGGTTTTACACTTTGAAACCATTTGCTTGCTTCTTTACTTGAAAAATGGTTAATTATTCAAAACCATTTAGCAGTTGCTTCTTGCTTCAAAAATGGTTTAACTTTTCAAAAAACCATTTTACTTACTTGTATGCCTTAATTATGGTTTTTGTTTTGACTTCAGCGAAAAAAACAAATGGGTTTGCTTCAGGAAGCCGGCTTTTTGTCTGTGGCAACTGAGAGTGTTCGACACCGGAAAATGAATAAACGGGTGCAAATGATGACTCAAACAATAACCTCAATATTGAAAAATGGGTTTAGATTTCTGCCTCAAGTTGCTTGTTTTTGTTCACACCTTGTCATAACTGCTTTAACCTGACTCAAAGAATCTGACAAATTAATCAGTAACAGCGTACTTCTAGACTTGAGTCATTCTTCATCTCCTTCAAGAAGCTAAGGTGCTAGGGTTCTATTCAACTGGAATCACCAATTGAACACGAGAAGGCAACTCTGAATTCGTCAGAAACAAATCCAGTTCTACTCTATATCAAAACCCAGTACAGGAATTTCTTACATAGCCCCATGGAGAGTAGATTTTTGGGCCGCCAGGATCAGAATTTGGCGTTCCTATGTAAGTTTTGTTCTCCTTGAAAGTCTATTTTATGTAGCCACTTGAATCACTCAAATCGGATAAAAATGAGGAAGTTACATGACTAAAATACAGCTGGTCGAAACAGGAAAACCAGAACAAGTCCTACCAGTGAGGACTGTAGCCTACCAGTGGGACTCAGCCAAAAATGACCCGAGAATCAAAGTTCTACCAGTGGGACTCCTGTTGTTGCCAGTGAGGTGCAGAAAATGCCCAGATTTTGTTATTTCTCCTTTGAAGTGCCAATTCACTCCCATACAACTTCTATAATTCATAATACCTCAAAACTAACTTGAAATCATCATCTAAAAACAACTCCCCCAACATGAATTGGTGTTTTGAGCTCAAAACAAAACCTTAGGTGAAAAATCCAGAACACTACAAGGTCCACCAATTCTTTTTAAACATCATGTAATTTGATGATTCCAAGTTTCTTTACCCCATCAGTGGGTTTTTACTCCACCTTTAACCATTCAAAGGCTTCATGTGCTCTTTGCTAAAACCTAAATCAAGAGAACTAATCTCATACCCAAGCCCTAGAAATCTAATACTTGATTCTAAGACAAAGGCATACCTTAATCTTTGGACCTCTCTTCTTCTTCTTCTTCCTTCTCTTCCTCTTGCTCATTGTCTCTTCTCCTCCTGTCATTGAACCCCAGCCTTTGGAGACCAAATGAGACATTTTGGTTTTAACATTCTACTTTTTATTAAATTAACTTTCCATAAATTTACAAATGCCCTCTTCTTTTAGTTATTGCAATTCCTCCAAGCATTCAATTTCTACTATGGCCCATCTCTAATTTGTTTCTAATTTCCCTCCATTTGCATAATGACCATTGTACCTGGATTCAATACCATTATTCCGAGTTCCATAAATTTATCATTTCCCAGTCTCAAATATTTGATTGTAACACTTATATGCTTACACCCCTACGGTATCATGTCTTGTAGCCACTCTCCCAAGGATGGGGTATTTACAAAATCCTCCTCACCAGGAACATTTAGTCCTCGAAATGAAACTAAACTCAAAGAAAAGAAAGGAAAGAGACATACCTCCTTAGGAGAATAAGTGAGAGATGTGAGTGGCGCATCACAGGCACAAACTCACAGTGTTTTGCCTCCCTCTCATGATTCTTCCATAAGACTTTAACTAAATGGAATCCACTTTTTGCTTCTATTTTTGTTCCTGATCCTACAGTTGCGATGTCTCCTCATAATCAAATTCTCCTTTATACGATGGATTTGCTCTCTGATACATGTGAGAGGATCAGGATATGTTCCTCAACATGGTACATGGAATGTATCATGAATCTGACAACTACGGGGTAACTTCAATCGTAAGCTCAGCCCCGCACATCACAGAATGTCATAAGGTCAACCACACAGTTCAAAGCACCTCGTTCACGATCTGTGCGCTTTAAGGTGAAATCTCAAAGACTTTATCACCTATTTCAAGCTGCAAGTCTCGACGGTTGTCCGCACCATATCTCTTGCTATCTTTAAGTTATCGTGAACAGCTTTCACTTTCTGCAGTGATCCCCATTACTAGTTCGGGGCCTACGGTCTTCTCTACATGAACCTCGCCAAACATACTAGAGTCCTACATTTCTGCCATAGGTGCCTCAAATGAAGCCACCATATCTATCTTGGCTTGATAGCTAATGTTGGCCAGGCAAACTCCATTAATGCAGTGAGTGTCCCAACCCTTGAATTCCATTACACAAGCTCTCGCATATCCTCTAGCATTTTGAATAACTGTCCTCTAAGGCATCCATACATGAGGATGAAATCTTCATCTGAAATGCTGAGCGAGTACTAACGGCCTTGTAAATAGTGAAACTAGATGTGAACACAGGTCTCGATCGACACTATCGACTGGAACCCATGAAGTCCTTACTATCTCATCACATCTGACTTGGCTGACTTTTCTAAAGAATCTTCAACGTGCTTGGTAGAAAGAAAATGAAATGGACTTTGTCTGATCGATCTACTATCATATATCGCATCATCTTTGTCTAGGAGTCCGTGGAAGACACCAATCTCACAAAATCTAGTAATCTTTTCCCATTTCCACCACAACGCAGGCCAGAATGCATATCACTTCCTGCGAGACTCGATCTCTGCCTTCACTGTGTCAGGTTGAAGCTGGAAACGAGGCTTCGCTATCACTTTCTTCATCCCACTCCACCGGTATGTTCTTTCAAAGTTCTGCACATCTTGGTACTACAGGATGCATAGCATATCTTGAGATGAATGTATTTCATAATTTTTCTCTTCGAGTTCGCCGTACTTTGGCACACACATTCTCTGACCTTTCATTATCATGCCATTATCTCTATTCTGCTTTCTTTCCTTTTCTATCTCTTCCTTAAGCAATCATCATGGGATCAAGCGTATATAACTAGAATACAGTCCCCCTTGGGAGCGGTCTGGCTGAAATGTGGCTCTTGAGGCCTCAAAATCCTCGGCCTCAATATCGACCTGGCTCTCGGATCACCAGTGATATCTTTGATCTCACTGCTGGACAAAAGAACTCTTTAATTAGCCTACTCAAGGCATCTGCTCTGACATTAGCTTTCACGGATGGTACTCGATAGTGTGAAGTAGCGTCCTTAATCCTTCGAGCCGTCTTGCTTTGCCTCGGGTTTACTCTTTTTGGGGTGAAAATATGTTTTTGAGAACTTTTATGATGCAGCAGATCCTACAATGAACACCATATAAGCAATATCCATTCTGTGCGGTGCAAACACGGCTAACGCAAGCTCTGCGTCGATGTGTCGGGTAATTACTCCTCATGTGCTGAGTATCACGAGGCATATCACGATCACTATCATTTTGCATTAAAAAACCTGGCAGGCCTTGCTGAAGCATACTATATTACAAATCCATCTCTTCATTGGGTAAAGCTAGAGCGGGCGATCGTCATCTTTCGCTCTCGAACTCTTTGGCGGGCCACGCAATCATCTTTCTTGTCTTCTTGTCGGGCAGTGGTGAATTTGTATCACGGAGAACCCTCGACGACTTCACGCTATTCCTGCCAAACCAGGAGCTTAGGCCTCTGACCTGCACACGTTCCTTTGGTGGTTTTCCATTTGCGCCTTACATTTTACGGGATCCACACTCACCTGTGAGAATTACATGACGAGGAATGCCATGGCCCAATGGGGCAGCGACACTTACGCTGACTTGCGCATAAATTGTCTCTCCCTTGAGTGCATGGTACAATCTCCCGGTGCTCTGAATGTTCTCAGAACCACTGAATACTAAGATATCATCGATAAAATTATAATGACTATCCAAATACAATTTGAATACTCGGTTCATCAAATCCATACCTTCTTGAGGCATTAGTCAAACCAATGGCATCACCAAAAACTCATAATGCGTAGCGTGTCACCGAATCACAGTCTTGGGTACATCACTCTCTCTACTCTCAGGCGGTATTATCGAGCCACCGAAATCTATCTTGGAGTATATCGAGATCATGAGTGATCAAATAACTCATCGATTCAGAAATTGAATGCGGTGCGGATGGTAACTCACATTGTTGCCTGTAATCTATACATAACACAAACTCCCATCTTTCTTTTTCACACAAAGAAGCTGGGGCTCCCCATGGGGATATGCTCGATCTAATAAATCCACCCTCAGCAATTCTTCTAAGCGACCAAGCTCCTTAACTCTGAAGGAGCCATCTATAAGGAGGAATGGAAATGGGCTCTCGGTCCAGAATCAAATCAATGGTGAACTCACTTCTCTTTTCACGGGGTAATCATGATATCGTAAAGGGAACACATCAGGAACTCTCTAATAAGCGAAATCTCATCGACACAGTCCCCTCCTTCCACATCTCTGCAGCAAAATTTAGATATACGACATCCCTTTACGTGACATTTTAATAACATCGCTAATGAGATATCTGAGAATGCTCTCTACGTAATCTCTGAACTTCACTTCGATTTCACAGCCTGTTCAGCTTTGCTTGCACATGTGGCACCAATCTAATGTGGCTCTGTGTGAGCAGTCCAATCCATCACAAGGCACGTCAGTCCCTCATATCTAAGCTAAAATCCAATGAACTCTTGTCCCCATTAAGAACTCTACTATGGCTACTCTGTCTGTGAGTAATGGATCTCAGTGGAGAAACTCTCCTCGACCCTCTAATGGTACGGGTCTCTGTCGAAAGCGATCTGGAATGGCTTGGATCTGAATGAATCTCGTATCTGGGTCTATAAGGTATGTGCATCATGCTCGAATAAAAATAATACCCGTGACCACATCGGGGCTGCATCTGCATCTTCTTTGGCAGATCCCACGGCATATACTCGGCGAGTGCGGGCTCACCATGCCGTATCTGATGTTGCACCACTGCCTGCCTTCCCCACGGCCGCTCGTGGTACATGTTAGCCCTCTGCTGAAACCTCTTCCCGTCGACTTTGGCCTTGCTCATCTCGATGCTGGGAGGTAGCTAAGTGCCTTGATGTCTCCGCCTGTCAGTGAGACCTCCTAATAAAATGGCCTTCTTGTACAGTCAGAAGCTTACCTGTCTGAATCATGCACTCCCATGGGTGGCGGCGGCCATATGACCATGGGAGGAATACTGCAGGTGCCACTTTGCTTTGTATGGCAGGGCCTCTTGATCCCACGACTAGAGATAGCTCCTCGGCACACTCGGCCTCTATAACCTCTGCTCTTGCGCTTCTTTCTCTTTATCTTTGTCTACGAACTAGTGGATGTGCTGGTCTCCTCTTACTCTTACTTTCATACCACTCGATGCATTCTTGTGGTGCTTTGCTCCCGACTCTCGGGCAGCCTCAACAAGTCCCCAAATAATGGGACCTTGATAAATATACGATCCGGTGCTTTGTAGTCAAATAAAAACCTCTTGCATTTCGGAATTTATGCGTGAATATGGAACCAATCTAACTAGGTTAAATTTCTTCTCATACTCGGATCTCGACATGTTCTTCATTCTAACTTGAAGAACTCCTGTAATTTTGAATCATGTGACTCACGAGGAAAGAATCGATCGATTCTTGGCAGAAGTGGTCCCATGTTATTATCGGGATACCATCTTTCTACGATCCCTGATCTTTAGCCATCTTCCCATGAGCGAAGCAAGACCCTTGCTCATTAAATGCATTTCATAACTCCATAAATCTTGCTTATAGGTCTAACCACAACAGGCTATACGGATTCTTGCGTCATATGGCGCTTTTGATTTTGCTCTCTATTATTTCCCGGTTCTTCCATAACCTCAGGTAGTGATTGGGAACATTCTTGTAATTCATTGTGCTACTATTTATTGCAATATGCCGCCACTGCATAGTAAACAATCCCTTGGCACTTGAGCATCTTCACAGTGGCGCGGATGTTGGCCGAGCACGCTCGTAGGTGGTTACCGTAGATGCGATTGGTGAACTACTACGTGTTCATCCTACCAGTTATCGGGATTTCGAAAGCTGCGCTTTTCTCTCAAACGATACTCCCCGTCTCTTCCGACATAGTCAACATTACCAATCTCTGTTGTTTATGCTTTGGATCGCGTGTGTACTCTAAGTTGGAACACCATGGTTGCCGTGCTTATATACGATACCACAGCCACTTGGCGTCTGACATCCATAAATCTGACCCTTGCCTCTAGCGACTGAAATCTCTGTGACGAAGCCGTATTTGCTTTATAAACCTCCTACTGAAAATTTTCTTTTATTTACCCTTAGTTGTTGTCTTGCGACGGAAAAACTTGGCGTGGCGTTGCCACATAGTCTAATTCGAATCTGTATACATCGATTTACACTATGTCCAAAATATGTGGCGTACCATCACATTCCCACACTCCACTAAACTATGTACATACATATGTTCCATATACAAATTCAAGTATGTTACAAAATATTATAACCCAGCCACTTAAGCCAGTATAAGGACGATCTATTGTGCTCGACTTCTTGCGTACATGCACGAAAATAAATTTTAAATAAAATAATGAGCGACTAAGCGACTCAGTGGTATCTTTTATAAAAGGTTTTTTTCTTTACGGAAAACATCATAAAGCTAAAACTCTTTACAATTATTCCTCGAAAACTTTCCTTTAACTGCTTACTTTAAAAGTTTTAAAACTTTTCTTTGTAACACCTTTATTTTTTCTTCAAAAATAGCAAACTCTTATTTCTTACTTGCTTAGAAGTTTATAAAACTTCTCATACTTTTCTTTCTTGTGAAAAGTCTTAAAACCTCACGAGCCTTTTTCATAAAAACGAGCCTCGTCCAACCGCATGCTTTGAAAATCAAACCCACTGGGAGTTTGGCTCAACCGATCGCTTGAAATCTAAACGAGCCCGCCAACCGCTTGCTTTAAAACTCTCCCGAAGCCTTGGCGAACCAATGGTTGATTTTTCAAAACACAGATCATGCTTTTATAAAACATCAAATCCAATGGAGGCCTATTTTCGCTTATATCATGTCTCAGTGAACACGGAATTTATGTTCCACCGCGTCTGGAAGCGACCTTTGTCCGTCATACCTTTTCATTTTCCTGAATATGGTGGAATTGAACTTGTGTCGCCATCACCATACTTAGTTAGAGCTCATAACTCCATATACCCTGGTGACGCACTCGCCTCCTTTAAATGCACGATGTATGTCCTAAGTCTGTCGACCAGCAAAACTACAATGCATGTATGAAATCCTAACACCACCGCACGATGGATACCTCCGACCTGGCTGTTTCTTAAACTAGTGGAATTTCATTTCACAACCTTTCATTGCTTGCTTGCTTGCTTGCTCTTTGTAAATGGTTTTACAATTTCGTCCATTTGCTTCGCTGGTCATTAAAATTATTTTTAATTATTCAAAACCATTTGCTTAGTCAGTTGCTTGTTTCCAAAATGGTTTAACTTTTCAAAACCATTTTACTTCATTTGCTTGCTTGCTTAATTATGGTTTTACAATTTAAAACCAATGCTTGCTTTTCAAAATGGTTTAACTCAAACCATTTGCTCGCTTTTATCTCTTTATCAGTTGCTTGAAATGGTTTGCATTCAAAACCATAAAATACCAGTGTAAAGCAATTTGTAATAATAATAATAATAATACACTAGTATTTAGAAAAAATGAGCTTGTAACACCTCACCTCTTCGGCTTGCTTAACTCGAGCACCGCTCCACACTCTTATCCCTACTTTACTTTAACCTACAACTCAAAAGAATACGAGACGACAAATTAATTCGTAACTTAACTTACTTCCTAGACTCCTAGTCACATTCTTCATACTCCTTAAAGTTAAGGCGCTATGGTTCTATTCCAACTCTAATCACCCACCCTGTAAAGATCAAATCCTAAGACAAACAAATCCTACTACTTCTATTATCCATAAAACTGACAGGAATTTTTTCGCACACTACCCCACTTTGGAGGAAGAATTTTGGGCCACTTAGGATCAGAATTTGATGATTCCTACTTCTTAAGTTTTGTTCTCCTTGAAGTCTATTTACAGAACCACTAATCACTCAACCGGATAAGAAATGAGGAAGTTACTACTTAAAATACTCTAAAAACCCGGGTCGTGAACATGTGTCAGAACAAGTCCTACCGGTAGACTTAACTCTACCTAGGTGATCATTGAAACGATCAGAATCAAAGTTCACTTAGACTTCCTATTGTACCAGAGTTAATCTCGAAATGCCCAGATTTTGGTTATTTCTCCCACTACGCCTAATTCACTCCATATAACTTTTATAATTCATAATACCTCAAAACTAACTTTGAATCATCTAAAAACAATCACATGTGAATTGGTGTTTTAAATCTCAAAACCCAAAACCTGAAATAAAAATCCTCAGACTACTCTAAGTGTCCACTAATTCTTTTAAACATGACTTACGATTCCAAGTTTCTTTATATCAATTCTGTGGCTTTAATTACATAACCCTCAACCATTCAAAGTACTTCATGAAGATCTCCAATTCCGATTAACCTCTCATATGAACAGGGACCTTCCAAGACTCCAACTTATTAGTGTGAAATTTTCCTTAAAACCATAACAAACCGTGGAGCGAACCCTCTTGCCAATTCTTCACATATCTTTAAAATAATGCGAAGCTATGCAAAAAAATTCTTTTTTCTTTCTTTTCCAACACTTAGATTTCCATGAAAATCTAGCCGTAGTTCTCCTCGTTTTTCTGGATTCTTCCAAATCTCTACAAAACCCGATGAAACATTTAAAACACTCTCTTAAACTTCAATTCATCAACTTCCATATTAGGACTCCTCGTCCACAACCCAATCAAACACAATAGCAAGTATATATATACATTTATTTCCTTTCCAAATCATCCAAAATATTTAAACATTCTTCCTGACCTCATGCATAATTTTACTCAAAACATGACAAAATTATTCAAGAGTATGCTAACATGCAACTGTTTCTTCAATGCGCTACACGCGGCCGCCTCCCGATAGCTCGACTCCACTCCACGTAGGTACTCCCCACCGACGCAGACCTCGCCCTGCGTCCCGAAAAATATTTCATTAAACATATTAAAAAGAGTGAGCTAACGAGCTTCATGAGTGTGCATTTTCATTTATATAACATTTTCAAGACATATCAAAATAATACATACTTATACAATTAAAATCCATTTATACATTAAACATTTATGCCTTAAACTTTCTTTCCATAAATACTTATACCACAAAATCAGCTTTTATGCTTTAAACATTTATATTTTAAACTTTCTTTTCTCTTCAATAAATACTTACGATTTAAAATCCATTTATGCTTTAAGAATTTATGCCTTAAACTTTCTTTCCATAAATACTTATGCATTTAAAATTCATTTTATGCTTTAAGAATTTATGCCTAAACTTCTTTCCGTAAATACTTATGCATTTTTAAAATCCATTTACGCTGCAAGATTTATGCTCTTAAACTTTCTTTCTTATTTCTTTCTTTCATTCTTTTCCTCGATGGAACCTGTGGGAATAAACACACCGAATCAGCTTTCCTGCACCGACTACGTATGCACAAAATAATATCCAAATATAACCACTACGCTGCGAGAAATCACGGGCCAGATAGTGGCTCCAACATAAGCATTTCATCATGTGTAAGGATATTACTCTGTATAATCTATTTCCTCCTCGCTTAAGAATCTAGTAACTTTACCCTTAACTCTTACACGCTAAAGTACTTCGCCGATATCAATACATAATTAAATATGGGTTTAGTGGTAACCATCGCAGAAACATTTCTCAAAATACATTTATAAATACATTTAAATCCTTTACTTATCATTAAACACATATGCATACTTTAAACATTTTAAACTTTCATAATACCTTAACATATGCATACATATTTAATACACATATAAATATACGATTGATTTAAGATAAAACAACGCAATATAAACATTTCCATACGCCTTAACATTTACATAAAATTTACATTAAACTTTCTACTTTAACATTAAACCATTCACTTTAAAAACTAAATTCTCAAAATATCATTTTCACTCACGCTCACCGCCTCAATTCGGGCCAGCCCCGTTGAGTTCCCGCTCTCAGCCCTGATCATCCTTTTCACTCTTTCAAGAAAATCACAACTATACATTAATCATAACTTCCCATTTTAATCCACTATACATTATTCATTTAAAGCCAATGAACAAATTACCCTTAAGACTAAAACTCATTCATTTTGGCCAACCTTTTCCAACCATACCCTATAGACTTTATGACTCAAAATTATTCAAATGGTCTTCAAAATTTATGAAACTTCCAGATCAGTTCTTGATATATCAATAACATCTCTTAAATTTTCAATTTAAAATTCCGTCTCTAAAGCCCCTCAACCATATAACACAATCTGCACAACAAATACTCAGTTTGGCAGAACAAAATCTGCACATAGCTCCACTTTGAATCATTTTCTGGGCACTTTAAGTTTACAATTTGCATGAACTTCCTCTTTAGATAAATCTTTTTCCCCTATAAGTCTATTTCCATCTAGTAATTTTGAATCACCAATTTGATGAAATATGAACTCCACTCTACTACCAAAACACTACAACCATACCCAAAACATAGCAAAATCAGTGAGTTGGCACGAGTCTACCTTGCAGTCCGTATTTGGGAGCCTTGAGCTACCTTACTTTATCCCTCTTTCTTATACTCAGAAATCTATCTCTTACGATTCTCCCAATTAATCGAATCAATTCATTCGATGATTCTAACGTAATCTATACCAAAATACAAACAAGGGTTTTAAGGTAAATTTTACAGCATTCCCTTTACTTTACAACATGATCTTTACGCCTCAATTCATTTCTTTCTAACCAATTCCTACGCATTATACCTCAATTTCATAAATCCCTGAACCACTCAACATATCATACACAATGCATTATCAAACCCTAAACTATTACTCACTTGATTTTGTCAAACCCTAATCTAATCTTACGCTTTCTCAATTTATCTCAAAATCATCATCATTCAACCCTAAATCGCTACTACTTTAACATCCATACGCTAGAAAAATCAAATCATTGTGCAGACAAAAACATAAAATCCAACTTTCCCACCATTAAAAACTTACTGCTTTTTGCTTCTCTACCCTTCTCGATTCCACTCAGATCACTCAAGAAATTCGAATTTATATAAAAATCACATCTCATACTCGCCCTTCTACTTTTTTCTTCTTGCTTCCCTCTCTCCTTTCTTTCTCTCTTTTCTTCCCTCCTTTCTCTCCTACGGTTCTCCTTTTGAGACAACTTAACCTCTTAAATTATATTTTGACTAACTCCTTCCAAAAATTACCCTTCATATCACTTCAGAAAATTACCTTTCAACCAAATAAGCTCATTTATTCATTCTAATTAATCACACAAATCCATTAACCTATTATTTTATTCATAACTTAGTCATTAAGAAAAGTTTTAATTTGGGCTCTCATAATAAAATATCTCCTTATACAGCCTTTATCTCGCTCACCTTATACGCTTTTATATCGATTATATGTCAAAATATTCTACTTTTTGGCCGCCTATATTTAAATTAACATAAAATATTTTAACTAAATCCTTCACATTGAATTTGTAAATTAAATCACCGAAATCGATTTAAAATCATTAAAACTCCAGAATCCCACAATAGCGTATTATTACCCGACTACGGTCGATCACCCCAAACTATCCAAACGGACTCGCTTCACTCTATTTCAGTTTCATACTTACGATTTATTCCGCATCTTTCGTATTTTCTGGCCACTTCCGAAAATTTCAAATAAGCAGTTCCAAATTTCTATCCTAAATCACTATTCACTTAAATCTCCTATTCTCTTGTAAATATCATTAAAGTCATAGGAACTCGAAATTTCTTACCAATTCCTTTGCAAACCCCTCCATTCGGATATAATAAGAAAATCATTATTCCTTGTATATCTTATTACACTTTCGTAATTTGTACTTCATGTCCAAATGACGTCCGAGCATTCTAAATTTAATCTACCCTCGCTTCTACTATCGGACTTCTAATCATTTCAAAAACTATTATTATAACATCTAATAAGGTTAGTTTTACAATCACCCTTCCTTATAAAATTTCGCCCTCGAATTTAAATTCTCATGTTGTTTCCTCTCTACCGTGATTCATCCACAACACCTTTACTAAAGGAATCACTTTGCCCAAAGAACCTAATCATTTCTCGATTATCAATTTGAACCGGTCTTTCTTCATACGGCCAAATCTTCTTTCAATTCAACCGGTTGATTCTCTTAACACATGTGAAGAATCACATACTTTCAAGCATAGAAATGTAAAATATGTCATGTATTCGACAATCTGTGGCAACCTCAACTGTCGCTACCTTCCAATTATTTTCATAATTTACAAAGTCCCATATGTGAGAGGACTTAACTTCCTTTTCTTTCCGAATATAAACACCCTTCCCAGGTGATATCCTCATAAATACCCGATCCCCACCTAAATTCTAACTTCCTCAAGTTATTAACATAACTTTTCCTCGCTAATCTGAGCTATCTTTTTAATCTATCACCGATAACTTTAACATTGACCGTTGTAGCCCGAACAATTTATGAACCTAAAATTTTCTCTCCCCTTCCTCATCCCAACATAATGGAGTCCTACACTTCCTCCTTCCATATAAGGCCTCATAAGGCGCCATTTCAATGCTTTTGCATGATAACTATTATCAGAAAACTCCATTAATGGTAAATGTCTTCCTAACTTCCTTTAAACTCTAAATACACAAGCCTCGAGCATAACTTCCAATGTTCAGATGGTTCTTTCGCATTGGTCATCCGTAGTCGCATAATCTCTTTTATATACAACTCACCAACTTCAACTAAGTCACTATTTTTCCATAGGTAGGAAATCGACTGATTTCACAATCTATCCACAATCACCTATATCACGTCATAACCACTCTCCGCAAAGTGGAAATAAAAATCCATCATGATTCTCTCCCATTTCCACCGAGGGATCTAAGAGACTATAAGAACCCCCGCAAATCTTTTGATGCTCAACCTTAACTTTTTGACAAATGAGATTGAAATAAATTCTCGCAACATCTTTCTCTTTATACCCTCCACCTTTAGTATTCCTTAGTATGATACATTTTAGTGTTTCGGTATCGCTCTATGTAGAAGAGTGGAGCCTCTCCTATAATTCTATTTCTTTAATCTTCCCACATCTAGTACACAACCTCGTGACCTATCATCACTATGGCCCATATGCCCGTATTCAAAATCCTTTTAACCCTGCACTCACTTCCCTTTCAATTTAATCATGATCGCATCTCGAGTCTATACCCTTACCTTGTCTATTAAGACAGACTAATATTCCACTCTAGTCTCGCACCTAAAGACCTCAATTCCATAAATCTAGGAGGTACACAAATTTTTGTGTGAGATATGAACCCGAGGCTTCCCTATCAAGAGCATCGCCATCACATTAACATTTCCTGAGGAAATTTCCACAAGTGCACTCATAATCCTTTTAATGAGTTCAACTCCATCTCCTCTGGCTCTCATATTTAACTTTTTCTATGTGAATAAATAGCCATATGTTCTTGTGGATTCTGTGAAAATTTTTACATGCAACTCCATATCGTAATGCCTCCATATAGCAAAGACTACAACAACCAACTCTAGGTTATGTCTATAATTCGTCACATGCTTTTTTAATCGCTTTAAATCATATGCTATCACATTTCATGTTGCATTAACACACTCTAAGCTCGCCTAGAAGCATCACAATATACTAGATATCCTTGCCCCGACTAACTTGTAAGAACTAGGCTATGGGTCAAATTTCTTAGTTCATCGAATCTTTCTCTGATGCTCCTTCTACCATACAAACTTTTCATCTTTCCTCGTCAATTTAGTCAAAGGATCCGCTTAACTTGAAAATCCCTTTAACAACCTTCCGATAATACTCCCGTTTAACCTAGAAAACTTTGTATCTCTCGTCACATTCGTAGGTGGTTTTCAGCCACAATTTTCTCTAATCTTTTTCAGGATCAAATTTAAACCCCCTCTCTACTCAAATCATACTTGTAGAAGGCAACACACCGTCTAACCGTGAATCTAGAATTTACTGTTTGGCATACTAAGTAAATAGAATTTACTTGATTTCCTCATGATCTTCATTACCGCTTAAATAGATTAAAATGTCATCAATGAATACTAGTAACAAACTGATCTAAATAAGGCCGAAAGATCCTATTCATAAGATCCATAAAAGCTACCGGATATAAGTTAGTCCAACTAGTATGACTAAGAAACTCATAATGCTCTATACCGTGGTTTTGAAAGTTGTCATAGGAACATCCTCCGACCTAATCTTTAATTGATGGTAACTCGAGCTAGATCCATTTCTTCAAAATACCCGCTCCCCGTAATTGATCAAAAGATCATCAATCTCGTGTAAATGGGTGTTGATCATGATTTTCACTTTATTCACCAGACCAATATACAATCTTAAATTTCATCATTTTTTTTTTTTTTATATATACCTAAGATCCTCTCGGGAAATACATCCTGGAATTATTTGACTATCGAATATCTTCCATTCGACTACCATTATCCCTCACTCAATAGCATAAGCCAGTACCTTAATATAACTTTCAAAAGATTTTACTAGCCCACATAACTGGCTTGCTATATTATTTGCAGGTAGTATTTTCCTGCAACCCACATAAAACAACAACCTCTGTCTTCCCCGCTTATAGAACCTAACCTCTTTCCTATAACAACTCTTTGTAGCATGATGTTCAGATAGTAAACTATGCTTCAGTTTATAACATCAAAGTCATGGATATCTAATACCATCAAGTCTCATAAAAACTCCTAGCCTCCAACAATCACTGTCAGAATAATCAACTTTTCCATACTTTTCTGGTGGTGGCAAAATCTCACTACATGACATTCATCATTATGTCTTCAATTTCTTCCATTTTCTTTCAACAATTACTATTAACAATTCACTTAATGTCATTGATTCACTTAAACTAAATTAAAACTCCATGTGCATTTTCAATTAACCATCTCATTACCCTCTAGCCAATGAACACCATGCCTTTCGTGATCTCTCATACCGGTCATAATTTCCTTGCCTCTAATTCCCTCTTACCCTTCAATGGACACCGGTCTACCACCTAGGGCCGATTAAATGTCGTGGCAACATCCGAGCCATCTATCTGGCTCTAAACAGACCGTCTTCCACAAACCTCGGGAGGCGGTGGCGGTTCTGGCCAGATCGCTGGTGGAGGAACATACGCAGACCTCATAAACATGTTCCCGTGTGGTGGTACTACCGCTCAGAGCTCTCCTGTAAGGCGGCCTACCGACGACGCATTTTTCTGTGAATTAAAATTAATATGTCATGTAATGTATATATGATTTTAAATCACATAAATTTTTTTTTTTTTTTTTGAAATCTTAAAAGAAAACATTAAAACAATCATATAAAAATAAAAATTTTCAAATCTTTATAACATTTTCAAAACTGGCTCGATACCATGTTGAAGGATCCCGAATCTTGATTAACTCATTTAACCCGAGGAATCTCCGCACTCCAACTGATATAGAAACTTTTCCTAAACCATAAATTAAAACTGCGGAGCTGTAACCCCTTTACAATTCTTCACATATCTTTTAAAAATAACATAGAGTCAAGTGCTAAAAAAATTTTTCTTTTTCTTTTCCAACACTTAGATTTTTTCCAGAAAATCGGCTTAGTTTCTCCTGTTTTTCGACTTTCCCAAATTTATAAACCTGATGAAACATTTAAAACACTTCTAAACTCAATTCATCAACTTCCATATTAGGACTCGTCCACAACTCCAATCAAACACAATATACATATATATATACATTTATTTCTTTCATAAATCATCAAAACATTTTTAAACCTTCTTCAATTCCATGCATAATTTTATCAAACATGACAAAATATCTACATATACAATATGCAAATTCATTTTCAATGCAACACATGCGCTGCCTCCTCGATAGCTCGACTCACCGCACGTGAGGGTACTCACCGATGCACCCTCGTCTCAGTCCCCAAAATATTTGTCAAACATATGCAAAAGATGAAGCAAACGAGCTCAAGAGTGTACATTTTCATTTATATAACATTTTCAAGACATATCAAAAATAATACATACTATACAATTTAAAACTATTTATACATTAAACATTTATGCCTTAAACTTTCTTTTCTTTCCATAAATACTTATACTCATTAAAATCGCTTATGCTTAAACATTTATAAGTACCTTTAAACTTTCTTTCAATAAATACTTATGCATTTAAAATCCATTTATGCTTTAAGAATTTATGCCTTTTAAACTTCTTTCCATAAATACTTATGCATTTAAAATTCATTTATGCTTAAGAATTTATGCCTTAAACTTTCTTTCCGTAAATACTTACGATTTAAAAATCCATTTACGCTTTAAGCATTTATTACTTAAACTTTCTTTCTTTATTTCTTTCTTTCTTATTCTTTCTCTGATGGAACCTGTAATAAACACATCCTACCGCTCTCTTCGGTAATCGACTGTGAGGGATGTCACATTCCGGGGCCATAACTACTCACGCCGGCTGAGAAACTCACGCTTGTGCTAGGGTTCCAAATACAGATTTTATCACGCTGTAGCGATATTACTCAGACAATTCCATTTCCCCTCCCCGCTAGTAACCTATAGCTTTACCCTCTTAACCTTACACGCTTAAAGTACTTCTACTGATATCGCCTATAATTACCATAGTGGTTTAGGTAATCCATCAAGAAAACATTTCTTCAAAATACATTTATAAATACATTTAAATCCTTTACTTTATCATTAAACACATATGCATACTTTAAACATTTTTAAACTTTCATAATACCTTAATATATGCATACATATTTAATACACATATAAATACGATTGGATGCAGCATAAACAATGCAATATAAAACATTTCCATATGCCTTAAACATTTACATAAAAATTTGCATTAAACTTTCAGTTTAATGATTAAAAACCATTCACTTTAAAAACTAAATTTCAAAATATCATTTTCACTCACAGCTCACCGCTTCAATTCCGCTCGCCTCCCGCTGAGCCCTGCCTCGTCCGATCATCCTTTTCTACCCTTTTCCAAGAAAATCACAACTATACATTAATCATAACTTCCATTCTTAATCCACCATACACATTCATTTGTGCTCAAATTAACAAATTACCCTTAAGACTAAAAACTCATTCATTTGGGCCAACCTTTTTCCAACCATACCTATGTAATTTTGGCTGACTCAAAAATTATTCAAATGGTCTTCAAAATTTATGAAACTCTCCAGACTGGGTTCCTGATATATCAAATAACATCTCTTTAAATTTTCAATTTAAATTCCGTCTCTAAAGCCCTCAACCATATAACACAATCTGCAATAACAAATACTCAGTTTGGCAGAACAAAATCTGCACATAGCTCCACTTTGAACCATTTTCTGGGGCACTTTAAGTTTACAATTGATGAACTTCCTTTAGATAAATTTTCCCCATAAGTCTATTTTGACCTTAATTTTGAATCACCTAATTTGACATTTAACTCCACTCTACGCCAAAACACTACAACCATACCTAAACATAGCAAAATCAGTGAGCTACACGAGTCACCTTGCAGTCCAGATCGGGAGCCTTAGAGCTACCTTGGCTCTTGGTCCTTCTATACATTCAGAAACTCCCATCTCTACGATTCTTACTAATGGAATCAATTCATTTGATTCTAACGTAATCTATAGCCAAAATACAAACAAGGGTTTGCCAGAAATTTTACAGCATTCCCTTTACTTTACAACATGATCTTATGCCTCAATTCATTTCTTTCTAACCAATTCATGCATTATACCTCAATTTCATAATCCCAACCACTTAATACATCATACACAATGCATTATCAAACCCTAAACTATTACTCACTTGATTTGCCAAACCCTAATCTAATCCATGGCTTTCTCTAATTTATCTCAAAATCATCATCATTCAACCCTAAATGCCACTTTAATTTAACATCCATACAAAGAAAACTCAAATCTAGGTATATGAAAAACATAAAATCCAACTTTCTAACCATTAAAAACTTACTTGCTTTTATTCTCGTCCTCTCTCGATTCCACTTCAGAGATCACTTGAAGAGCTTGAATGAGAGAAAAATCACATCTCATACTTCGGGTCTCTCTGCCTTTTCTTCGTTTCCCCTCTCTCCTTTCTTTCTCTCTTTCTTCCTCTCCTTTCTCTCCTACTGGTTCTCCTCCTTTGAGACAACTTAACCTCTTAAATTATATTTGACTAACTCCTTCCAAAATTGCCCTTTCATACTTGCAAAATTACCTTTGAACCAAATAAGCTATTGTCCATTCTAATGAATCACAAATCCATTAACCTATTATTTTATTCATAACTTAGTCATTAAGAAAGTTTTAATTCATTCTCATAATAAAATATCTTCCCTTATAAAGAATTTTTATCTCGCTTTCACCTTATACTCGTTTTTATATCGATTATATGTCAAAAATATTCTACGGTCGTCTATATTTAAATTTGAACATAAAATATTTTAACTAAATCCTTCACATTGAATTTCGTGCTCAAATCACCGAAATCATTTAAAATCATTAAACTGTGAATCCTGGACAATAGCGTGATATTACCCGACTACGCTCGATCACTGAAACTATCCAAACGATCCAAGCCAATTTTATTTCAGTTTCGTTAGTCTTTGCTTGATTTATCTTTGCATCTTTTCGTATTTTCTACACTTCCGAAAATTTCAGCGCAGTCTAAATTTTCTGGGTCCTGGAATCACTATATTCACTGAATCTCTTATCTTTCTCAGAAATATCAGTTTAAACATATGAATCTAAATTTCTTTACCACCCCTTTGCGAACCCTCTCCATTCTGATATAATAAGAAAAATCATTATTCCTGCAGGTATCTTGCTATACCTGTATTCACTTCATGTCTAAATGACGTCTGAAAGATTCTAAATTTAATCACCTCTGCTTTCTGTCATCAATTCCTTAATCATTTTTATAAAACATTATTATAACATTCACAAAGGCCAGTGTTTTATACTTCATGTGCTCTTTGCACAAAACCTAGATCAAAGTAGAACTAATCTCCATAATTCAGTTTTCCTAGAAATCTAATACATTTCGATTCTAAGACAAAGGTACACCTTAATCTTTGGACCTCTTCTTCCTTCTTTCTTCCTCCTCTTCTGCTTCGTTTCTCCTCAACTAGCTCCATAACCCTAGCCTCGAGACCAAAATGAGACATTTTGGTTTTTAATTCTCCTTGTTAAACTTCATAATCATAAATAACTTTCTTTAATTATTGCAATTGTAACTTATTCAATTTCAACAGTAATTACATTCCCCACTTAGGTTTTAATTTGTTATCCATTTGCATAATGACCATTTGCACTCTTGGTTTAATACCATTATTCCAACTATAAATTTATCATTTCCACTTTAGTCTCAATATTTCTGCTGTAACACTTAAGATTTTATACACCCCTACAAAGATCAACAGCAAATTACACTCCTCCAGGATGGGTACAGTATCGTGGTGCCTGTCAGCATAAATTGGTTAGAGGCTTAGTGGCCAAATGGCTCAGCTTTAATCCCTGAGAGGGACCGAACACGTCGGAAATTTTGACATGGCTCTTGACACCCCACGTATTTGTCTGAGACCGTTAAAATAGTCCGGCCGATTGGTCGGACTGAAACGTCCATGTGTATTGTTTGCAAAATAGTCGAGCAGTTGGTTTGAGTGGGGCAAAAACGAATTTGTTGACAGATAATTTGTCGCGGTTAACATGATGGTTGAACGAGGCGAAACACCAGAAACCATTGAATTTGAATTACATGAGCCCATGTGACTCGGTCAATACTATTGCAACGGCATTTAACACTCACACCATCTTAAGAAGGCACAGGTTCCATGTCAAGTTCACAAATGCCAAGGCATTTATGAATACCTGGTCATCCATCAGTTTCACCCAGGATCTCATGATCATCCCATCTTGATCGTCTTCTCGGTCTAACACTGTCCTCAACATCCTTGTTCTGAGAACACTTGCGGAGGAGCCGCTGAGGGCTCGAGACATGGAGGGGTGGGTCAAGCATCTCTCATCCACATCATGTAGACACTTTACAGTGTGATCGGTAATGCTCACTTTGAACGTGCTCTGGCATTACATGACTTAGTGGGAGTAATCCATAGATAATTCCACTTATCGGGTGACGCTCACCCGTCGAGGGAAAAATTATTTCAAAAATCGGTTCACCTGGGATGGACGTAGATCCGAGGTCTTAGAGACGGGTAATAAATGGCCATATATAGCTTTCGTTATATTTGTAAAAATCATAAAAGATCCAATTTTTAGATAATCAAAATTACTCATTTTTTGTATAAAATACATTTTTGTGAGTAGGATGTATGTGGGGCCAATGGCCATTTTATTTGATGATGCCCACATATGAGACACAAAGATTCCAAGTGTGTCGACTTGCACAATCTGACCTCTTGAGTTTGGGTGTCGCACGCATGGTGGGATAAATGGAGGGAGATGAGGAAGAGAGAGAGGTGGTCCACCAAACATAGCGAGGGATGCAGCTTGGGTAATGACACAGAAGTTTTTTGCTTCCATCATGAACGATATATTTTATGCTTATTTAGATGCACAGGTAACAGAGGTAAATGACTATAAGTGCTGAATTTTAAATTGGTAGAGAGGAATCAGTTATCAGAAAGTGAGAACCAACCCAAGGCTTTACAAGCCGAAGTAAGGAACTTTCTAACTATTGCTTATGACCCATCCTCAGTTATGAGCGAGTGTAAGGAGACTAGAGAAGTGAATTTGATGGTTGTGAAGGGAGAAGTAGAAAGTAGAGATTTAGTTGGGGCTCAAATTCCAGTGGAGGTACAGACTCTGTTGGAGGAGTTTGATGATGTGATTCCTAAGGATCTACCAATAGAGTTACCTCCTATGTATAACATACAACACTATATAGATTTGATTCCAATTGTTGCTCTTCCTAATGTGCCTCATTATAGGATGAGTTCCAAGGAGAACAAAGTCTTAAGGGAGAAGGTACAAGAATTGCTAAGCAATGGGCATATTCAGGCTAGCATGAGCACATGTGCGATACCAACTTTGTTGACACCTAAGAAAAATGGAAGTTAGCGGATGTGTGTTGACAGTAAGGCAATCAATAAAATTATCATTGGATATAGATTTCTTATTCCAAGGTTGGATGATATTCTTTGGATCACATATACTGAAGTAGTAAGATTGACTTAAGGGGTGGCTATCATCAAATCAGAATCCGTCTAGGTGATGAGTGGAAGACAACATTCAAGAAAAAGGATGACCATAGCAAGTTTCAACAAAAAAAGTGTGGATCATACCAGATTGTTAAGAAGATCAACAACAATGCTTATGTGGTTGACTTACCAAGTTGGATGTGAATTTCAAAGATCTTCAATGTTGTTGATCTTACCTTGTTCTAGCCATATATGATTTTTGGATATCTAGAAGTAACTCAAGAACGAGTTCTTCGCAAGTGGAGGTGTCTGACACAGGACGTTAGATCAAATCAACCAATATCCTTATTTTGGTTGTTTTGAGATTTTGTTTTTATTTTTTGGGATATTATTTTTATTTCCTATTATTGTTTTAGGATTATTATTTTCTTTCCTATTATTGTTTTGAGACATTATTTTATTTCCAATTATACCCATATTATGCCTAGGGTATAAATAGATACTTTAGAGTTTGTTTTAGTGATTTTTATCATTTTTATCAATTTATCAGAAAAATCAAATCTTTTGCTTTATTTTGTTCTTTGGATTGAGAATTGGTCTCTAAATTGAGACGTATTATATTTATTGATTAATCATGTGTTGATCTATCGTGCTACACAATGTATCCATAAGTCTAATTTGACCCTTAAACTATTTTTTGGGTCTAATGTTGTCCGAACGTTTGTTCCATATCTCAAATATACTTCTATCGGTAATTGAGTGAACAAATAAACAAACAAACAACTAACACCACTAATATGTGTCAAGTCACATAATTTGCTAATTTGTCACACCGTCAAAGGGTGACATGTCAACAGTGATGTCAGATGCTTGTTCTTTTGAAAGTATAATCATGTCATGGCAGGTCTTAGATGGAAGGCAATAATGTAACGATAATTCAAGTGTTTTTGAAAGACAATAATAGAAGTAATAATTGAAACATTTCGGTTTGTATACAAAAAAAAAAAAAGGTTAAAATTTTTTATCTAAGCTATTTTAAAGATATTAAAACTATGTATAATATGTAATTTGGCTCATTTGGTACAGCCCAAGACAGGACTCTTTGTTTCCTGAGAAAAAAGGAGACAGCCTGACAATGAGTTAATAAAATTTTGTTCTGCTTCCATGTCAATTTTAAAAAAAATTTATAATCCTTGTGATGAAGCATCGGATAAAGTTCACTTTTCTCTGGTATTTCAAATAATTCAGATAATTAGAATTAATAATAATAATAATCTTGTTGTAGGAATAATTGAGCGTACAAAAGACATTTGGAAGTTGAAACATAATAGTAGAGAATGAAAATTAAATGTGCTCTCTATGTTTATTTTGTTTTTTATAACATAAAATAGTTTTAAAAAATAAGACTCAAACCGACCTTAACATTTTCTTTGTTTTTCTTAAAAAAAAAAACCCATTTTGAACAAAAGTATCATTCTTTCATGTATTTACACTGTCTCTTCTTTAAAAAAAAAGGTTATTTTTAAAAGAAAATAAAAAAAGGCATTTTAATCAATATTAGGTCAAAAATTGATGAATGATCAAATTTCCAAAATTGAGTCTTCAAAAGTTCTTTTAATTAAGCCACTCTTTACTTAAATCTCTAGACACACAAATGCCGACATAAATTCGTTTCAAAAAAATAATATTCAATATCGTATAAATTATTCTATTTTTTTTCATATATCATATTTCTGTAATAGAATAAGTATATTTTATTATCATTTCAAACACTGAGTTCTAATTTATTAATGGAAACATTGCATGCACTTTTAACTAATATTTTCAATTCTAAACGAATGAATTTATCAGATTCTTATCATATTAGCAAACATTTGCATCTTGTAAATTAAATTAAACATTTAAAAGTGACTCATTTAGCTGGGAAGCATTTTTTGTCAAACAGATTATAAAACATATATTTTAGCCTTTTTTAAATTTTAAAAAAGTAAAAGTACTTCTTCTCATTCAGGCTACTAACTAACAAGGTGTAGTATTTTGATAATCGAGCTCTAATTAATTAATATCTCAAACATTTGTTATGAATTTTTGTTTGTTAAAGTTTATACTACTATGGTCGTTTTCTAATGTTTACAATTTTATCCATGTACACTTCTTGGCCTAAATCATAAAATGTTATATTACTTTTGTATAATGGGTTGCAAAAATAATATATATTAAGATGTTGGGTGTGCCTAAAGCCCCACAATATAGATAGCATTCAATTGGTATGACATTTTTTAGGGGAGAAGCTCAAAAACAAAATCATGAGAGTTTAAACTTAAAATGGACAATATTATATCAATGTAGTGTCTCAATAAGATTTGATTTTTAATCAGATCACATATGTATAAAAAAAAAGAGAAAAAAAAAAAAAAGACAAACAAACAAACAAACAAAAAATGGGTGTAGATAAGAATAGATGTCTAGGGACAAGACAAAGCTACTACTTTCAAAACCTAAATTATTGAATGCCTGGGCTATAGTGTCGCTTAATGCCGTCATTAGGAGGATAAGATGATCTAAGGTGATGAAGGGTACTTCAAAACCTGTGGCCATCAAAGATTATACATTTCAATAGGCTCATGTATTACATAAAAATGTACAACAATTATATATATATTTGTCAAAGTGATAAATCGATTTTTCATTGATATTTTTTTGAGAATATATAATCAAATTTATAGGGGAGAACTTTCTATATCATTCTTAATCATAGTATCAATCAAACTAAGAAATGAAAGAAATAAAAAAAAAAGAATATGGAAAGAACCATGTTCTATCCAAAAAACTCAACATTCCCCCTCAAGTTGATGCATAGATATCACACATGATGAATATGATCGATTAGAGACTACTTTAGTGAGATTGTCAGCCAATTGATCTTCTGACTTTATTTTGGCAACTCCACGATCTTTAAATCTAACTTCTCCTTGATGAAAAATCTATCCACTTCGACATGTTGTACTGGATTATGAGCAATGTCACACGCTGCCTTATTGTCACATAATATGTGGATTGGTTGATTGGATAGGTAACCCAAATCTTGTAAGAGGAGTCTTAGTCATAATGCCCCGTAAAGTCCTAGTGCCATGCTTCTAAATTCCGCTTCTGCACTTGAGCGAGCAACAACATTTTGTTTCTTACTTTTCCATGTCACAAGCTTACCTCCTACAATGGTAAAGTAACTGAGTAGCCTCTCATTCCATCGTGAGACTGGCCTAATCAGCAGGTTTAGTATACACTTTTATGCTCTAGAGATCACATACCTGCAACATGATAATTTTCTAGATGCAGACGAAATACCTCAAATGCGAATGATTGTATCATATGTTGTTTCTAGTATGCTCATATATTGACTTTATGTAGCCTTAAAGCATAAGCAAGATCTAGACTTGTATGAGCTAGATACAACAATCTATAAGTCTCTGATATCTTCCTTTATTAGTAGGTATTTGATTAGGTTCATCCAATAATTTCATACCTCCTTCTATTGGTATCATTGTGCTGACATCCTAACACTCAGCTTGTAATAGATTCATGCATATTTTCCTTTGAGATAGAAAATTTCTCAAACTGATCCCATGTTCCTCAATCCCAAGGAAATATTTTGAAGAACCTAGATCCTTCATTTCAAACTCTTTAGATAAATAATTTTGTAGAGCTTTTCTTTCTTCTAGGTCATTTCCGATAACCACCATGTCATCCACATAAACAATGAGTGTTGTGGTCTTACCATGATGCTTCTATAGGAATAAAGTGTGATTTGAATTGCTTTGATTTGCAAACTGCAGGCTCTATTAACTTTGTGAACCTTTCAAACTATGCTCTAGATCGTTTCAACTGCTATATCTGACTTCAATCACACCTTTGACTTTTGCTTTTTTATAATTAAGCATCCTAGTGGAAGATCCATATACTTCTTCAAATAGCTCACTGTGCAGAAAGGCATTTTTTACATCAAATTGCTGCAAATGGCCAATCTAAATCTACAAACTAAAGATAATAATACTCAATCGTATTACCTTTAGCTACATGTAAACGCCTCATGTAATCAATCCTATGTTTGGAGGCGGTAATGATTAATCATCAATCTTGTTTTATATTGTTCAAGTTTACCATTTGTCTTGTACTTCATAGTATAGATCCAATGACACCCAACTGGTTTCTTTCAACGTGGGCAATTAACAAGTTCCCATGTTTCATTTTTTTTTCTTTTTGCAATGATTTCATCTCTTCATTCATGCCTGCTTTCCATCTTGGATCTACTAAAGCTTCCTACACACTGTTAGGAATAACTACAATAGATAATTGACTTACAAATTACTTATTTGATTCAGACAAACGATGGTTAGACACATATTTCATGGTTCATGAATCTTGTTGCATAGCCTGAAGTTCATACGTGGTTTTAGTGGATACCTCTATTGCGATACGGAAACTGCCATGGATGGCTTAAATTCAAAATTAAGAACACCCTCACTAGACGACGATTGGTGTGGTATGTTGATTGAGGTATTCTTGAATCCAGTTTGTTTAGATGGTGATGATGGATTAGTTTTATTGCTTTTTTCTTTTTCTATCTGATGAGTACTTAAAACACTCAGATTATACTCGCGTCAGTCTTGCATTTTCATGTTGATTTGGCATTATTTATATAATTTAGTGTTGTGATTCCTTATTTAGTTTTGCTTGAATACGTATGATGAGGCGAAAAGAACAACTGAAGCCATTTTGAGAAATGAGGAGCATGCAAGGAAGTCACCGCCACGCCGTTGACGCCTCCACGCCGCTGACGCCACTAAGTCACGACATGGGGGTCAACAAATGCAGAAGTCAACTAGTCACCACGTCGCGACGTTACCACGTCGCGACGCCACTATCGCCGCGACGCCGCCAAAATCAGATCTCATCATTAAATGCCAGGGGCCTGGATTTCGGGGGCATCAAGAACGGCGCGTAGATACTAATCGGGAGAACCCCGCAAATCACGCACTTCAAGGATCTCCTTGGACTTTGTACGGCTCTTTCATTATTGTTTCGATTATTTCGATCACATGAGGATGTTCTTCACATTACATATTTTGCTTCTTTCTTCATGATGTCTCTAAACTCATTTCTGTGTGGTTACATCAAACCCTCGTCATGCATAATGGATTAGAATTTAACCTTCATGTTAATCAATTGTTGTGCCAATTTATCACATCTGCCTATACCGCATGTTAATTATAAGGATAATATCTCAAATATTAACATAATACATCAAGATCCGAGATTCGAGAGATGAGGGTAGTCTGTGGATCTCGCAGTAGTAGCTCTTAAATTTATCTAGTAATGTGAGATATTCCGAACCCGAAGGTGGTTCACTAACATTGCCATCATCAATGAGTCGAGATAGAGATATACTCGATTCTATCTCACGAACAGCTAATATACTCGAGAGAGGATATCTCGTAGGCAAGATCACTCCGCCATTGATATGTTATAAACAATCTAATAACATCTTAGAGAATAATCCATCGAATGTGATGGGGGAGATTTAACCTCTAAATTCTACATTATCAATTCACCACAACCAATAGCTTAGTTACAAAGTAGTACTTAAATTCTCTTAGAATCATTTATCTCGTATATCGTTTCAAAAAGCAGACCTCGTAGTCAATTCATCTTTCCCGATCGATACTGCACATTCGGGGCAAGACACTATATTACTTCAGGCTAATGCTGCACTTGCATTATAGGGCGTACATTTTACACACCGCGTTTCTACCACAGTTTCTTTTGCCGCCAGGAAAGGCTTAAATTGATATAGAGTAGTACACATAGATAGTATTCAAATTTTCTTTACTTTGTTTATTTTTACAAGCACGGTAACTGGGTTTTGTTAATGGTGTTATCATAAGACATGTGTTATTGCGATACGGGTTTGGTAGTATGACGTAGCCGAGATGTCATTTTACTTATTGATCCGAGCGGAAAGACTTACGCAGTTGCGGCAGAAACGAGAAGCGAGCGAGTAGAACTCCGATAGTCGCCGTCTTGAAGCAGTTTGGCGTGGAACAAGGCGAACCCGCGGAAGCAGAACCTAGAAATCAGCGCCTGGGCGTTCATGCAGTGGACGTCGGTACATGCTATTAAGATGAGTTCGATTCTACACCTCAGCTTGGTTGTTCGAGCGGCAATCGGACGGCCGCCCAGTTCAAGCGGAAACAATTTTGAATTGAAGTCGATCCACCGGTCTGAATGCTTGAGAACATATTGTTCCATGGACTACCCTTGAACTTAGAACATGCATTAACTTCCTATACAGTTCTGCGATACCATCAGGCTAAATACAAGGGGTCGAAGAAGCCCTAGATTGCGGATTATTCCCACTCTCCTTTCGGGGATAGAGCCAAACATTTGGCCTAACCAGTCTGACCACGAGATTCATTACTACATGGAGCAATTGGTACAAAAGTTTCGGCCAAGTTCTTTCCACCTTGAAGATTACTATTTGGTCTGAGGTCAATACGTTCGGTCAATTAGAGGGGAGAGGAACACAGCGGAGGCATGGGACGGAGTTCCATGAATTATTGCGAAGTGTCCTCCACCACCGTCGCTAGATGGATGCAAGTCCACACAGCCTGATAGTGCGAAATCTGACGAACAATGATGATGCCTCGGTACAGAGGATGTTGATGAAGAAAACCCGCAGAGACAGGGCATATGAGATATTGGAAGATCTTTGCGGCCAACACTAATCGGTGGCCTAGAGAGAGGCTGCGGTAAACACGGTGGGTGGCACAGAGGCAATCGCCAGTCCTCGACAATGCGGTAAATCATGTGGCTCGGTGACTAAGCGGCTAAATGGCGGCGGGGAGCGGCACATGCTATACGAGACACGGCTCCAGGTTGTGGTCTGGCTGGGGTCGACACTTAGTAGTGCGGATTGTCGGTCGGGAAGCCTGTCGTAGAAGCGAAGCTCGGTGCGTGTCGAGGTTCGGTCGAGGTCGATCAAGCGACAAGGACAGGTATGGAAGCTTGACTACCGAATCGGAATAGGGACAAGGGTGGCGTAACAATCGGGACGGAACGATTGAAAACTATCAAGGGTATGGGTGGCGGAATAATCAGAAGAATATACCATCAAACCGAGATAGTGAACCACCTCCTGAGAAAAAGGTAGACTTAGAACAAGCCCTAGCAAAGATGCTCACCTCACACACCGCCTTCATGAATGAGCCAATGAGTATACCTTGACAAGCCTTGATTGAAAAAACCAAGCGGCCAGTTGAAATGCGGAGATGCGGATGGGGCAAATGGCCAATCCTATTAATGAGAGAGGCAACGAGGGTTCACTACCAAGCAATTCGAGGTAAACCACACAGAGGAGAAGGAAAAAGGAATGCTGAGGCCATCACTCTAAGGAGTGGAAAGAGTTGGAAATCCGGATCGCAACTAGCGAGTAAGAGAGCAGAAAATTAGGAGCAAGACCACAGACATCCTAAAGGCCAAATACAAGATGGTAACCCAGAGATACGAGAGTAATCAAGATATCAAGTCGGGGAAGGAACAAAGCAGGTAACAGATGGGCACGTGTACCAATTCCGTATCCTCAAAGGTTAAAGAAAGGTAAGTTGGAGAAGCAGTTTGCAAAGTTTCTTGACATCTTCAAGAAACTACATATTAATATACCATTTTGGAGAGCATTAGAGGAATATGCGAGTTATGTGAAATTTATGAAAAAAAATCTTGGCGAGTAGAAGATTAGAGGAATATGGGACCGTCGGCTTTAAGCGGGGAATGCGATTGCCATCACACTGGCTCCCCCAAAACTTTAAGATCACAGCGGCTTTGCTATACCGTTCTCTAGGGAACCAAGTATGTGGAAAAGCTCTGTGTGATTTGGGGGCGGCATCGACTTGATCTGCTTTTCGATGTTTAAAAGAAATTTAAAAATTTGGGGGGGGAGCCAAAATCGACCTGATAGTTTCTGACTGCCGAGATAGGTCTTATCAACATCCTCTAGGTATATTAAAAATGTCCTAGTAAAAGTTGGTAAATTCGTTCTTCCGAGACTTCGTCATTAGACATGGAAGGCGACTCAGTTCAATTATACTCGGTAGACCCTTCTGGCGCGGGAAAGCCGAATCAATGTGCAAGAAGGTGAACTCAAATTGAGAGTCAAGGAGAAGAGATCATTTTCCATGTATTCCGACCGTAAAAGCATCAGGACGACTGATCGAATGAAGATATCTCGAGAACTTCATTATACGAGGTCTGCAAGACTCAGGCGGGAATAACTTCGGGAAAAGCCTATTGTGCCTGAAAAGACAAGGGAGGCAGTATGACGAGGAAAAGTATTTCATCCACCTTGAACATGGGGTGTGCACCTTAAAGGAAGGCGCGTAAAAAATTTCCCACTTTCTTCTAAGAATATCGCTGAGATTCAGGGTTGTCGAGCTAACGACATTAAACATAGCGCTTCTTGGGAGGCAACCAAGTGCTTAAGTGCAACCAGTTTTAAGTTCTATAAGTTATTTTCAGCAATTTTTGGTTTCTAGTTGTGTTCATGATCAATGTTTTTGTTTGTTGGTTTAATTGCAGGACCCGGAAGCGTGGGTGCAGGTCTTACAGCGTGTTCAATGACCGGAATGAAGTTCACACGTGGAGAGTTCTCGAAAAAGTGGGCTGCATAATGTATCGAAAATTTCTTGGAGACCTTCTCGTCGCGTCGGCGTGGAGCTCCCACGTCAGCGACGTCATTTAACACTTCACGTCGCGTCGTGACGATGGGATTCTCCGCGTCATGACGTGGACTTTCGCGTCGCGGCGTCACTTATACCGTCGCGTCAAATTGTAAGGCTCTTTGTCCGCGTCGCGGCGTGGATTCTCGCGTCGCGGCGATGGACTTCTCACGTCAGCGACGTCATTTCTGTCGCGGCGTCGATTGGTCACCTCCTGCAATCGTCGCGGCGTGCATCTCACGATCGCGGCGTCGTGACATGCTTTGCCCGCGTCGGCGTTGCCACGCGCGTCAGCGGTGTCGCCAAATCAGGCTCTCACGTGCGTCGGCGGCGTGGCCTGCCATGCGTCGCGACGTGAGGCCCCGGTTTAAACCAGAATAGGCCATTTTTGGCCTTTCACCGCACCATCTCCTCCCCGAAACCCTAGCCTCCTCTGCACGCTGGAGTTCACTGGACAGATAGGAGATCTCCTCTTTGCTTTCGCCGACCCTTTGTAAGTGCCCACATTAGCGGTTTGGACCACTCAGTGGCTTCTCCACCATGTGCTTGATTCTAGCTTGGGTATAGTAATTCGAGGTTTCTTTTGTATTTTGTGGCAACTGAGGAGTCTTTAGAGTCATTCCGGGTTAAGCCCAGATTCATTAGGGTTCTTGAGTCCTCTTTTAGGTCTTGATTGAGTCTTTAAGTAGTTCTTAGTTGATTTATTTGGTAAGTGCATATTAGGTGTTAGAAGTTTTGTCCTAAGTTAGGATGTACGGCAAAAGCGGCAAAAAGTTGCTGCCCAGTCGGGCGTGAGGCCCAGGCTCCCACATTCGATGCCGTGTTTTGTAAGCGGATACGTGGTCAGTTTAGCATAATTTGCAAGCCGATCCTTCGTCTAGGAAGGGTTTCACCACCCAATGATTTTGCAAAACTATCGAGACGGAGTTGGCGTGCTTTGTGCAACCCCTCGCCAGCGCCATGGCGTAGTTAGGAATTCGCCAACCTCGCCTCCCGTCCTCAGGTCGAGTGCGAGTGTATTGGTCGACCGGTGGCGGTCGATCAATAGCTACTATGGCCTCGAGCATATCCTGGGCCCCTTTGATCGACTCGCGAGCTGCGACTACCATGAGGTCATCCGAGTGTTGACCAGAGGTCAGGGTGAGTGGCGGATCAATAGCGCGGGCCACGCGGTAAATTTCAAGGCCAAGCATTTGGCCTACATTCCTAGGTGTGGCATCACTTTATCACTTCGGCGTCTTATCAAATGACGAATGTGTGTGAGTGGCTTGCCAGCGCTCACTTCTTTCAAACTACGCTATCTTACGAGGATGCCATTTGGCGCGTTGGGCGGGTTATCGAGGATGCCATCCTCCATGGCAGGGATGAAATGAACACAGGGCACCCTTTCCACGATATTTGGCTTGTCTGAACAAGCGGAGTGCCTTGACACCAATGAGGCTGGCCCTTTGATTAAGACCATATCGATTCGGCGGGACACACAGTGTCCCATGACACGAGGTTATGACTGGACCATGAGCCCTCCCGGACGAGGGACAGAGCTTCAGTTATCGGGCTCGCTATGGATTCTGGGTGACACCCGGGAGACGTGGCAGTCTCGTCTCGACCCTCCCACCGCCTCACTTGGCGGCACGGGCGTAGTCCCTCTAGTCCCTTCCCAGATGTGAGGACCGGT
Organism: Tetrastigma voinierianum; assembly: GCA_016808115.1. Taxonomy (NCBI): domain Eukaryota; kingdom Viridiplantae; phylum Streptophyta; class Magnoliopsida; order Vitales; family Vitaceae; genus Tetrastigma; species Tetrastigma voinierianum. The sequence goes on from JAEQBH010001523.1 coordinate 116,231, forward strand.
GCTCTCACTCGCGGCGTTTTGGCGCGTGGGATGAGACCCGGGGAACAGAGTCCTCGTCCCTCGAGACATGGAGCTGCGTGCGACATGCGCCGCAGTTGCAGTGTCGGGCCATCGTGGCCGGCGACGGGCTGTGCGAGGCCCGGCTCGCGCGGCTCCTGGCACCACGTGCCACCGCCACATGGTGATCTGGGGGGTCCTTACCCTCTATGTTTTATTTTACCGAGTGGGGACCTTTGGATCTTTTGTTTGAGGGAGGGGGGTATTTTGTTCGGATACTATGTTTTGTTTATCAACGCTGCTTTATTTCGTTGTTTTAGTTTTGTAGTAGTTTATAGTATTGTTAGTTGTTCGCATTTGGGTTGTGTTTTAGTATTGCATGCGGTTGTAGGTAGTGTTAGTATTTGTTTGAGTTATTTAATGCGTATATTTTGCTTATGTTGGTGAGTCGGGTTGTTAGTTGTTTGTTTGTTTTAGGATATTCATGCATAATGTAGTAATTACATTCGAGTTGTGCCATGTTGAAAATTGAGGATCAGATTTTAGTTGATTATATAGATTTGTTCCAGTCACATACATTGTTTGATGCTGTTAATTAGATTGAATAGGTGAAAAAACAAATGTTAAATCAGGGTAGTCAAGAAACCAATTCTCAAAAACTCCTATCACACTCACACCTTGCTAGTGACGATCAGTATGCATAAGTCACTAGAACAACTACTAAAATTAGACCAACCTAGGGGTCGAACCATTTGAGTGATGGGACACCTAAGCGAAGAGGATTGCCATCGAGAACTGACGAAAGAAAAATACAAAAACATGAGAAAGAGAAAAAGAAAAAGAAATAAAAATAAACTGTGTAAGAATAAGCGAGATCATCAATGGAATCTCGGGCCTGGTACGAGGGCCTATCAAAGCCCTGTGCCACACAGGCAGCGGCGGAGTCGTGACTTCAACGCAGTTACATGGGACGAAGATGGATCATTCACGCAACCTAGGGCCATCGAGTTTGGTTAGTGTTGAGGTGAAGTTTGAAGGAACTTAATGCTGGTGCCTAACCAGCTAATTGAGAGTCACCAATGGATCCCGCTATAGGAACATGGCTAAAACTTCTTGGCACTAAGGTCTTCTTCCATTTTGTTTTGGTACATAGGAAATTACAGATATGTAGACATGAATAATTGGGTGCGTTCCTATCCTTCTCTAGTTCGATTCTTCTAATAGGTGGGTTGAACAGTTTGAAGTATCGGAACTCGGGCATGTGCGGAGGTCACCTACCATAGAGGCTATAGGGTTTAGGAGCGGCCATTTGAACACTATGGGAGTGGATGCACTAGTCAGTTTCCATTACCTCGATCGAAGTCACAGTCAGTATCGTATGCCTTCATTTGAACATCGAAGCCCAGCAGTGGGTATGAATGGAGTCAAATTGATTCCCTATTTTTCGGCATGGCATTCTTGTCTTAGTGTGGTTGCATAGTGTCGGGTGTGTGTCTTTGTTTAAGAGAGTCGGTTCTTGCTTGAGGGCAAGCAAGAAATTAAGTTTAGAGGTGTGATGAGTACTTAAAACCTCAGTTATACTCGCGTCGATCTTGCATTTTCTGTTGATTTGGCATTATTTATATAATTTTGATGTTAGATTCCTTATTTAGTTTTGTTTTTTGGAATACGAGGCATGATGGTAGAAAGAACAACCTGGAAGCCATTTTGGAGAAATGAGAGACATGCGAGGAAGTCCTTTTGCCACGTGCGGCGTCTCCGCGTCATGACGTCACTAAATCACTGACGTGGGGGTCAACAAATCACGAGAAGTCAACCGGTCACCACGTCGCGTCACACGTCGCTGACGTCGGCTCGAAAATGCGCATCTCATCATTAAATCGCGAGGGGCTCGGGATTTTGGGGCATTGAAGGCGATCGCGACGGAGATGCGGGTGGAGAGACACGCAGCCGCGGACTTCAAGAGGATCTCCTTGGACTTTGTATTGGTTTTTCATTGTGTTTTGATTATTTTTGGATCACGAGGTTGTTCTTCATTACATATTTTGTTTCTTTCTTTCATGATGTTTCTAAACTCATTTCTGAGACACATCCAAACCACAATGCAAACAATGGATTAAATTTAACCTTTCATGTTAATCAATTGTTGTTAATTTATCTATCTGCTCTATACCTGCATGTTAATTATATGATAATATCGGCAAATATTAACATACTTGCTTGAAGATCAGAGATTCGAGATGAGGGTATTGAGGATCTGAGTCGTAGCCTTTAGCCGGTCGGAATTAATAGAGATAGATTTGAAGGTGGTTTTGGGGTTGAACATTAAGCATTTACGGAATGCAGTCGAGATAGAGATATACTTTCGATTCTATTCACGAGAATAAGTGAATATACCTCGAGAGAGGATATCTCGTAGGCAAGATCACCTCGCCATTGATATGTTATAAACAATCGGAATAACAACATCTTGAGGAGAATAATCCATCGAATGTGACAGGGGGAGATTTAACCCTAGGCTCCCACATTATCAATTCACCACAACCAATAGCTTGATTCACGGTTAGTACTTAAATTCTCTCTTAGAATCATTTATTCCAGATATTGTCAAAAGCAGAATCTACGCTAGTCGATTCGTCTTTACTGTGGATCGATACTCGTACACTAGTACACTATATTACTTGGCAAGCGCGTGCACTTACTTTATAGGCGTACATTTTACACACCGCGTTTTCGGCCTGTCACTATCACTTATACAACTTCTAGGCAGTTAATGCTAATTGGTTTTGTTGTTACCCCACTTATATCCAATTCACTTAATTCTTCGTTTAACAGTTCAGATTACATGGAGATGGGATAATCATAATCAAGAGTCTGGATTTCCTTATGGTACTCCCTCTTAAGTTCAGAGTCAAATGAAAAATACATTAAATCTTCATGAAACACCACATCCATTGTAATGAACATGCGTCGAGTTGGGGGGTGGTAACATCGATATCCCTTTTGGAGTACTTGGAAAGTTGTTGCTTTGGTGTTTATGTAGGTGCATAAAGGCAACACAACCAAAAATATGAGATAAATTTGGGACATCTGGGGCAATTATCACATTATTCAAAGCTTGAAGAGGTGTTTGAAAATCAAGTGAGCTAGAAGGTACCCGATTAATCAAGTATGTGGTAGATGTAACTGCTTCTCCCCAATAAAAATATCAGCATTTATGTTGCTATTAAGGAAGCTCGAGCAACCTCTAACAAGTGGCAATTTTTTCTTTCGACGACTCCATTTTGCTAGGGTCTATTAGAACACGTAATCTAATGAATGATGTCATGTCCTTCCAAATACTTTTGAAGATTAGAACTTTGATATTCTCCACCATTGTTGCTCTGTAGAACCCAAAGCTTTGTATTGTATTGAGTTTCAATCATTTTATGAAAATTTTGAAACAACAAGTTCACTTTATCCTTGGTCTTCATCAGACATAACCATGTCATCCTAGTAAAATCATCAATAAAAGTAACAAACCAACATGATCCACTCAAATTTGGAACTTTGAATGGACCCTAAACATCATAATATATCTCCATACAAGGAAGTGGACTTTTATTTAAACTTAATGGAAATGCCGTACGATGACTCTTTGCTAGTTCACAAATCACAATAAAGACTAGAGACATCACAATGTGTAAACAAACTAGGAAACAATTTTTTTTTTAAATATCCAAAGGAAGCATATCCCAATCATCGATGCGATAACCAAATTTCAAACTTCTTTTTCTCCACCACAAACTCATAGGTCATTAAGGCTTTCTACAGCTTATTAGAATCTTTTGACTGCAAGTTCAAGTAATAAAGTTTCCCTCTCTTAATACCACAACTAATCGTCTATCTTGTTCGGATATTCTTGAAAACACAAAATTCAAGCAAAAAAAAATAACAATACAAGATAAGACTGTAGTGATTTAAGAGACAAAAAAAGGGTTATAGTTTAAGGATGGAACAACTAAAACAGAGTCTAAGTTCAAAGTAGCGATAAGGGTTAAGGATCCTTCCCTAACGACTAGGATAGTATTATCATTAGCAGTAGGAATAAATTTTTGTGAAGAATGTCTAAGGGATGAGATCTGTTTAGAATCAAATGTCATATGGTTTAAAACACCATAATCAATTATCCATATATTATTAATAATAGATGTAAAAGTATTTAATACCTTACCACCACAGTCTGACGTTTCCTCCAATGCGAAGGCTTTCTCGACAACATTATCTTCTATTTTTATTTCAGCAATAGATGTAGTTAGGACTTTCTTAGAATCCTTCTTCTACTACTCATGATTATGATCCCACCATTCTACACCTTTGCAAGTTCAAAGCGACTCTTGATGTGACCCGATCTTGTTGCATTTAGTGCACATTTTTAATGAACATCCAATATTAAGTCGCCTTGGATGGTTAGTCTTAGATCAATCCTGCCAACTTTGATTTGATCGTTGTTAGACTATAAGCTAGACATAATAGATTTTGAATTCTCCTTTCATAGTGGCATGGCCTTGATGCTTCTGAGACTAGTATAACCTTTCCAAAATCAGGAGGTGGATCTTTGCATAGAATCTCTCCTAGAACTTGCTCGAAGTCTCCTCCATCTAATCCAGTAAGAAAGATGTGCACCCTTTGCCGTTCAATGGATTTTCGGTATTGTGACGCCCCAAATCCCGAGGGTCTGTTGACTACCCGTCAACCCGCGGAATACTCGTGAACGTCGGGTAAACCGACACTATTCACGAAAATCGAGTGAGTCTCAGCATACGGGGCTCTACCGAGAACAAAACACATCCCAAACAATTCAATATGACATATATATGGTAGCAGCCACTTGGGCCCCTGACTATCTCATCAAATAAATCCCGACTATATGCAATGGATTTCAAGGGTAATAAAATTATCCTTACTTCATCATATATCAAACTTATAGAGTTCTAATACATGTGTACATAACAAAACCAAAGCCCTGTCCCGACTTTCTTCTAAAAGCATGACCTCTAGGATGAGCCGTCTCCTCGGCAGCTCCAGTGCACGAAAAGAAATAATATCCCTCGACGGGGTGAGCTATGGCGATGGTGAATCACTAAAAATGGATTTACTCTCCACCTAAGTGCATATGCAATGCTCCAAAGTAAACACACATTCAAACAAATTACATTGATCCTACTTGAATGTCTATTATTAACCATTTCGAGTCATCAGAGCTCCTCACACTTGCCTAAGCCATGTATGAGAAAACATCATTTTCAAAACAAAGATATTTGTTTTTAACTATGGACAACCCTCTGATATAAGTAGTGGACCGACTCCAATAGTCTATTTAGTGGACAACCCTCCGATGTATATCAATTGGGGCGACTCCGACGATTGATATTTTATATGGACTACCCTCCGATGTTGTAATGGACACACTCCGATAATTATTATTATTAGTCAACCCTCCGAAACAATTCTCTCAATAAACCACCTCGAGCACCATCACATTGTTACAGGGTGCGGTGCATATGGAATGTATGATGCCAATTCAATACAATTTATATAACACATGCAAATATATGTAACATGATATCATTACATGAATTTAATCGCACAAACATGTTATACAATTTCACAATCCATTACACAAGAAATTAGCTCACGTGGGCTAATTAACAACCCTGAGCAATTCTATTTGAATGTCTGACTAAACATTTTTCTCACAAAATTTATTTAGAACACTATTCACGTGAGCGATGGAAACCCTCGGTTTTGCGTTCACGGCAAATCTGAGCATCGGTTCCGCCGTGAACTCCCGAATTCATAACCATTTTCGGCCTCATACACATCACAATACAATTTATTTCTAAACTATAAAATAAGCACCCAAACAACCTAGTCATGGATTGTCCGATGGGCTCCCAAAAATTCCAATTGGTCCCCAGTTTTGGGACCGATCAGCAAGCTAATTCAAGGCCTCAAACCAACGAAACATCAACAAGCTCTTAAATCGAGTAAAACAAGTAGGATGGAAACCCTACCTCACGGAGTTTGTCAAAAAACTCAATGGGAGCAGCATAGGCACCGTAGCGTAGAACAGCTTTCCTTCTTGCTCCGAATAATTTTTGACGGTCGGATTACCCGAAAATCTAGAGAGAAGTCTCTCTCTCTCACTAGAATATCACCATTTCAGCCACTACATCTCCCATCTCCCTTTCACGTTTTTCTTTTGGCTTTTCAAAGGAGGAGGATGACACTATTCACATTTTTATCCTATTATCATTTAAGTTTCCAAAATGACATCCCCTTTATGTCCCCAGAGGCTTTGGATTTTGACGTTTGGCGCTCGCCGGTAGTCAGTTCATCGTTTCTCTACTCATACAGCATTAACATGAGTACATGTTATAAGTGATTTCGTCATCACGTGGTTTTTCACGGCGTACGGCGTAATGCCTCGAAAACATGTCAATTGACATGCGGGTCGATGAAGTCGATGTGTTAGCTAGATTTGTGAGGCGATTCACTTGATGAAATGCATTTTGTCATCGAGATCTAGAAAACATTCAGTTTACAGGCGAGTACGATTTTGCCATTTTTAGAAAATTGGGGTACGAGGGTCTGCATTCTCCCCTCCTTAAAAAGAATTTCGTCCCTAAATTCCACGCACATACGCGTCCAACCATGTGCATATGTGACCTCACACAACTCTATGACTGTGTCGGGTATGACAACCCAGCTAAAGTCCCAGTGCGACAAGCCGATGGTGTGTCGACTCATCCATGTCGAGAATGACATGTCGACACCCAATATGTCTACCACCTAAGGTCCACCACGCTTCCATTGCAATACGATACGTCACGGCTGCAGATGGTCGTGGCTCTGGAACCCTCGTGAACTAGAAGCCCTGGGCTTCTTCCCCGAACTAGAAGAAGACTGACTCTCCTTCCTCTTGCTACTAACACTCGCGTCCCGAGTGCGTCGAGCATCCTCGATCTCTCTCTATGGTCAAGGGCTGTCCCAACCATGGAGTCCATGTCCGTGGCGAAGTCTACTATCCCAGCCACAGAATGGACCGAGCGGCCCGATTCTGAGATCTCTGCGGCAGCGAGTGTCGGGTGGCCCACGTGTCATCGACAAAGCGGGCTGGCCATTGAATCCTAGCCACTGCTCACATCATTCATTGTCCCACGCCCCGACTCTAAGAACTCCTGAGCCTTCGCATGCCTTCCAGTATCGGGAAAATACTTACCCATGAAAAGATCATGGAACTTTTGTCAGTCATTACCTCACAGGTCTCTGAGGTCTTTGCCCCATTCCACCATACTTGGGCCTCACCCTCAGGCTGAACTCAATTTAGTCTAATCTGATCGCGTGGAGGTAATCTCCATAGCCTCTAACACCCTTCTCAACTTTGCATGAACAGTGGTTGCCTTAGTCGCTATCTCCTCCCCTGTGAATGTCGGATGATGCGCCCCAAGCCTCACAGGTTACTAGGACCTCCTTGACTACACCACGCTATACCCCGACACGTGCTGCTACTGCGCAGCCGCTATACCTACGGCCTCAACAAGGCCTGTGATCCAAATGCGGTGGGTGGTCGAATGCGGGTGGTGCGACTAGTACCTCGTGGAGCGCCTCTCGTCTAGTCCTCGACTAGCCATCTACCTGATTCAAATGACGATTAAATACAATCGGTATCTACAGGCATAAACATAGCCCCGAGACACTATTCATACACAGATAATATTTTATATATTCTAAGTCCCTGCATTCATAAGCAATGCAAGACAACTAATTCCACATGTCAAATCATTTTTTTTTTCCACAAAAATTTTATTTTCGAAAATTTCATTGTTCCAAAATTTTGTCTCATTTGATTTTATTTGATTTTATTTTATTTTATTTTTCAAAAATTTTATTTCATTTTTTTTTCAAAAAAATTTGGTGAACAATGTTCATGAGCGATTATTATGATGACTCAAAAGCAGTGAATCGAAATTTGATGTTCGTTTTTTTTTTTTTCATTTTTTTTTCACATTAATTTCCCAAGCTCTTGGAAATACCAAAAATACATATATACATTTTTTTTTCTCATTTTCCAGAACACCAAATAAACTTAAAAAAATTATTTTATTTAATTTTCTTCAGTTTTACACCTGGCAAACCTTAAGTAATTTTCTTCACCTCATTTTTCATTTTCCAATAAACCAAATAAATTTATAAAAATTTATTTTATTTATTTCTTTTTCAGTTTACCTTTGTAAAACTCCAAAATTTGTTTTCCAACACATCTATGTGCTGTTACCTAAGCACACAACCAATCCTGACACATAACATGGTATACACTTTTCATTCACCTGACCATTCATCCAATTCACATGATCACACACAAAACACACATGTCGGTGTCCTAGTTTTGTTCAGTGCCTTCCCTAGGATTAATCTCACACCTAAACCTACATGAACCACACCAAGTGGTGATGGATACCAAGCAGAGCTCCTAGGTATTCGTATACCTAAGCTCGTCTGACTCGGCGCCCCAAATCCGGGGGTCCATTGACTACCGTCGGCCGTGAATATTCGTGAGCGTGGGTAAGCCAGGCACTATTCCGCGAAATGAGGCGGAGTCTCCTTTGTGCGGGAGCTCTACCGAACAAAACCTGTCCCAAAGCGAGTTCAATATGACATATATAGGTAAAGAAAGCGACCACTTGGGCCATAATGCGTACTAAATCGAATAAATCCCAGTATATACAATAGTTTCAGAGGTAATAAAATTATCATTATACATCATATATCAGACTTATGAGTTCTAATACATGTGTACATAACAAAACCAAAGCCATAACTTGGCTTTCTTCTAAAAAGCGACCTCTAGGATGAAATGAGTCTCTCAGCAGCTCCTTGTGCACGAAAATAATATCCTCGGCCAGTGAGCGCTCTCGCCTAGTAGTGGAATCACCCTAAATGGGTTACTCTCCACCTAAGTGCATATGCAATGCTTCAAAATAAACACACATTCAAGCAAATTCGTGATCCTACTTGAATGTCTAAATGATAACAGTACTCAAGTCCTCACTGAAGCTCCTCACACACTTGCCTAGCCATGTATGAAAACATCATTTCAAAACAAAGATATTTGTTTTAAGCGTAGACAATACTCCAGATATAAGTAGTGGACCGACTCCGATGTTCTATTTAGTAGACAGCCCTCCGATGTATATCAATTGGGCCGACTCAGACGATTGTCTTTATATGGACCACCCTCGATATTGTAATGGACACACTCCGATAATTATTATTATTAGTTAACCCTCCGAAACAATTCTCTCAATAAACCACCTCATGCACTCACTCCTATTGTTCTAGGGTGCCCCAGTTCATATGGAATGCATGATGCCAATTCCAATACAATTTATATAACACATGCAAATATATGTAACATGATATACATTTACATAATTTAATCACACAAACATGTTATGGAATTTCACAATCCATTACACCAAAAATTAGCTCACGTGGGCTAATTAGCAACCCTGGCTTGGTCCCGATTTGAATTACTCGACCAGACACATTTTCTCACAAAATTTATTCATGAACACTATTCACATGAACAGTAAACCCCCTCGGTTTACTGTTCACGGCAAACAATCTGAACTTGTCGGTTCTACTTAGAACTTGAATTCATAATATTTAGGCCTCATACACATCACAATACAATGAAAGATTTATATTTCATAAACTGTAAATAAGCACCCAAAAGCATTTCTTTGTCATGGGTACATCGATGGGCTCCCAAAATTCAATAATTCGGTCCCAGTTTTAGAGATAGATCAATGACAAGTTCAAGGCCTCAGAACAACGAAACATCAACAAGCTCTTAAATCCAAGAGTAAAACAAGTAGGATGAAACACACCTCCGGAGTTTGTGAAACTCAGCGGAGCCACGCATAGGTCTCGTCACGTAGAACAACTTTCCTTCTTGCTCCGAAGAATTTTGATGGTCGGATTGCGAAAATCTAAGAGAAGTCTCTCTCTCCCTCCTTGAATATACCATTTCAGCCCCGGCTTGCATCTCCGTCTCCCTTTCACGTTTTCTTTTGGCTTTCTGAGAAGGAGGAGGATGACACTATTCACATTTTGTCTATTATCATTTAAGTTTCCAAAATGACATATGTCCCTGACCGCTGGATTTTGACATTTCAGCTACCCTACCTCGGTAGATCGGTCCATCATTTCTCTACTCATACAACACAAGTAACATGAGTACATGTTATAAGACTTCGTCACATCACATGTCGTTTCACGGCACGAAATGCAATGCCTCAAGCGTGCCAATTCAGGTTGTCTCGAGTGTGAGAATCGACGTGTTGGCTAGATTTCGGCGTAAGGCGATTTCAACGATGAAATGCATTTCGTCATCAGAGATCTAGAAAAATTCGGATTTGGCCGAAATTAAGTTACACCCTTTTGAAAATTGAAATTTTCTAGGGTCTCACAGGTATGTTATAATATCGTCTATGTCTTTCATGACTACCTTATCTCAATGATCCAACTCATGAAAAATTTCTATCAATTCTCCATAAAATTCAGAAAGAGACTTGCCAATTTGTTTTGCAGTGAAGGTTCAAAGTGAAAACTTGTAATTCATCACTTCCATGATAAAAGACATTTGATAATGCACTCCAAATTTCTTGAGCAGTTGGTAGGCATAAATTACTTCATAATTTTTGGGCTCATGGACATTAACAACCATCTCTTCACCTTTTGATTTTCAACATACCATTTTTCATAACCGTCATCTTATTTTTTTGGTTGTTCACTTTACCCTTAATGTAGGAAAGCTTTTCCTGTTCGACAATATGCATCTCCACAAGTTGTGACCAAATCGTTTGATTCAGTAAAAATAATCCCTAGAGTAAAAACACTTTTTGATTGAAAGACAATAGTATTTTTTTCACTCATCTTTTCAAAGAAAGCAAAAAAATGATCATCGGATCTCAGAGCCTCGATCTTGAAGTAGCGTAAATACTACTACTACTAATAATAATAATGATATCTAGTGAAGGATAGAACCGAGTTTTTGATGGTGTTGCTCTCTGATGAAATGAATTAGCAAAGAAAAAATTGGATAGTTGATACCATGAAAAAAAAATAAGTGGGAACACGTGATTGTCATAATTCTTGTAGGAAGTGGAGTTCTTCTAGAATCGTGGTACCCTTCAAAGTTCTTTAAAAAAACAATCACCCAAAGTTTCTTGCTTTCTCCTTAGGACACTTTAGAAAGAAAAGGAACAAGACCAAAATGAGCATCCTATGTGTCCAATGCGAACACAAAGACTTTCACCTTCGGATGGGCTAAGGGGCTAAACAAACAATTTTGAGATGACTGTGATACCATGATCAAAAGGATAATCGTATTTTCATTGAAAGTAATTTTAAATTATACGATCAAATTTATAGGAGGTTTCATATCATTCTCAATCAGTACATATAATCAAACTAAGAAATAAAATAAATATAAAAAAATCACAAGAATATGGAAAGAATCGAGTTTTGCTTTCCAAAAAAAAAAACTCAACATATATATAGAAGAGTTAGAAAAAGTTTTTTTTTTTTTTTGATAGCTAAACACTTTAGTTACAATGTAATAAACTATTTTACCTGGGACTGGAACCCGGGACCCCTCTCCTCCCTATGCCCTGCCTTTTTAAAACATTAAGTGTTCTATTACATGAGTTAGGCATGATAGGCAAAGCGTTGGAGTAAGTTTTTTTTTTTTTTTTTTGAAAATAGAATAATTTTATTGATTCAAACTAACAATGCATTCAATAAAACATAATCAAATTTGCTAAAAACTCTAGAGGATGACATAGCTTCCAAGTTAATCGCATAATGAATAGAATTTGGGAAGCACCTGATTGAAAATTCTATGATGATTGGAATGCACATGCCTCGGTCACGTACCATAATAGCGGCCATGGACGGTTGATGTCTTTATGCGTCCAGATATGTTTTGTCGTTCAATCCACCCTGAAAGCGTTGTATCGCGCGATGAAAGTATTGTCATCTTTAAGGCGACCTGAGCCACATGACACACAAGACAACGACAAAAACACGAAAAAAACAAATTAAAAATCCAGATTTTTGTGGAAAAGCAACTTTATTGAAAAGGACAAAAGGTCGAAAGAGAAGTAGATGAATGATTTCAGGCCAAGAATGACCAAAACATCAATCCTCCTTGCTTAAGGAAAAATAGGCTAGAAATAATAAGATGAGAGAAAGGGAGAGGCGACTAGGTTTTTTTTTTTTACATTATAGTTGGAGTAAGTTAAATAATCTAGAAACAAAATAAAAAATAATATATCAATTTTAAGTCTTTTAATTTTCATCATTTTTCTTAATTTTCTTTTACCTTTTCTCCTCTTTCTTTCAATTTTTTTTTTAGGAATCAAACAAAGGTTTAGATACCTTATTATATTAATTAACTCATGAATCTTCTTAATCGAGGAGATTACTGAAGCATCAAATCAAAAATCACAAATAGGAAATTCATATAAAAAATAATTTTATTGATTCAAACTGACAATACATATAATAAAAACACGTATCGAATTATTTAAAAAACATAAAGGATGAAACAACATTTAGGTTAATAACATAATAAATCGGCTCAAAGTCTACACATTTGATAATACTATAATAACCAATGACGAAGCTAGAACTTTTCTTCAAGGGGGCATAATCTAATAGTATAAAAATATAAAATGTCAATACCAAATTGAATGAAAAACATATTCCAATATATTTGTTAATTATAATATTTATTATAACATATTTAAAAATATTATATTAACTAAGAATATAATGTTAATATGAAACTTTAACAACAAATGTTGTTATTCGATAAGAAAGTTAAATTTAAATATGAACAATAATCAATTTTAAAGTGGAATAAAATATAGATTTATCATTTATTCATGTAACATTTTAATAATATTTAAATACATAAATCCAAATATCAGGTTAAGTTTTTTTTTTTTGTTAGGTTTCCCTAACTTTCAAATTAGGTTTTCTTACCCTTAAGCTACCAAAACAATTTAGAAGATATGAGAGTGGCAAATGACAAAGGGTTACAAATTGAAGTTTATATATATATATATTGTAACAGTGCACATGTGGGTGTGCACGTGTGTGTGTGTGTGCATAAATATGGATAAGGCAACCTGATTTTCATACTCAAGGCATAGGGAGCCAAATGCCCCCCCTGAAAAAATGGGAAAAAAGTGTTTATAAAGGGAACCTTTGTCCTTTAGGTTAGAAGTAAATTACTTGACCATACTACTATAATGCCTCCTGAAAATTTTTATGCCCCCTAACTATATTTTACGGCTCGTCACTATTCAGATGCTTCCATCAACTTCTACGCAGCCAGCCTTGTTTGGTTCATGTTTTTGAAAATGAGAATAATCATTAATGAACATGATGAAATATTTGTGGCCACCCATAACATGAGGGGTGAATGACCTATAAATATTTGTATGCATAACCCTAATCAACACGATGCATTTGTCAGCCTTGACATTCCTAATCTTGGAGGTTAGTTTACCCTTGATTCAATCTACACATGTATCAAAATCTGAGAAATCAAGATCTTGAAGAATCTCTTCCTTAATTAATCTCTCCATTCTCTATCTAGAAATATGATCCAGACGCTTGTGCCAAAGAGTATAAATTTCATTCAATCTCAAATGTTTGGTTATACTAACAGTCTTAACAGTAAGGGTAGCATAAACATAAGGCAAAACAAACAACTCTAATATGTAAAGACTCCCACAAAATATTTCATTGCCAATCAATAAAGAACCTCGATACAATTTAATTTTTTCAAATCCAAAAAGAAAATTATATTCAAATCTATCCAAAATTGGTACTTATATCAAATTTATCCTAATCGAGGGCATGTACGCCGCATTATGCAATTCCAAAAAATTTCCTGTACTAAGATGCAATCTAACAACTCTTAGAAAATCAAATTGCACTCGTGTACCGTCTCCCATGTACACTTACTACTCCAAACTAGTTAGACTTCTTCTGCTTATCACTACTCACATAGAATTGCAAACGTGAATGGTAGCATCAATATCTAACCACCAAGTATCAAATGACACATCAATGACATTGGATTCAAAACAAACATTCACTCAATGATTATCAAATAGCTCATTTTTCTCATTCTTTGAAAACTTTGTATATTTCTTGCTAATAGCATCCAATAACTCTTTTGCATTCTCAATCTTACAAATTTTGCATAAATAGTCTTATATATGATTTTCCACGATCATCAAACAACAACTATTGGAATACTTCTAATCCTCATAGAACTTTTTCTCATTTATAGAACTCTCAGTAATGGGTTTTGGAAGAGTTTCAACTTTCAAGGTCAAGTTAAATTTCATAATTGTCAAATTCATCATGAGAGATTTAACCCATTGTTTGTAATTAGTCTCATTAAGTTTCGTGATGACAGAGAATTGAAGAAAGCTCAAAGTTGAAGAATAAACAAGAAATAAATGTCAAAAATACATGTAAAACAATGACATGCAAATTGTTACATCCTTTGGCTTGCCAAATGACCAACAAAAGTAGTTTACCAAATGCTAAAGTCTATAAAATACAAAGATTCATACCACGGTAGAACAATTCCTTCGGCCGTCACAGTGCATGGTTCATGACATAGTCAAATCTCTTTGCAAACTAAGCATCCTATAAAAATAATCAAGTCATTGATGACAACTTAAGCTATTCGTATGGATCTTGGTAGAGTGATACGTAAGACAAAGAAATTACGATTCAAATATGATTCCACGAAAATATCTAGTATGGCAGACTCACGAGTGAAGTTCATAAGAATTCAATGTTTCTCAATTTTACCCAATTCATAAGCATTCAATCTTATTAACAATAGGATGTTATAAATAATTACAAATAGCACTAACATAAATTACTAAAACAATATGTAAAAATAAAAATAAAATAAAAATAAAAAAACTAGTAGAAAGATTATAAAATTGGATAAAATTCACTTTTATGCTCCAAATATATTCATATTGCTTATGAACTATGCTTGGCAGGTAAACAACATAAGACACTAAAACATAACTCTCATCATTTAGTTAAAACCAATGACTCACTTCAAAAGTCTCCCTTATTTCTTGATTATCACATCACTTTTGTTTTGCATCTTTTAAAAGGTAAATAAGATGTGATTATTTCTGTAATTAACGTTTATAGTAGGTGGAATTCTTATTTATGTTTGTATCAATTTCATGTGCGTGTTTGTCGTCCATTAGAAACACAAAATGACTAATAAAGTAATTGAAAAATCTTGGGAGTTATAAGTTATTCAAATAGAAAAGGGAGCAATTAAATGCTTAGAGGAAATACATATTATTAAACTAAGAAGTAATTTCACTCAGAAAATTTTCATGTCATGTGAGTGGTTTGGAATCCATTGTAATTCCCTAGAATAATATTTCAGCATCAGAAATTGAAATCCCATCCGACTTGATATTTCTAAATCCACTCAGAAATTAAATGTTCCCTAAAATGACAACATAGAATAATATTTTAACCTAATATCTCAGCACCATAAACTTTATTTCCCTCTTCGTGATTTGTGGTCAAGCATGAGCCGACATAAAAAAAAATTAAAAAAAAAAACAAAAACAAAAGGCTCGTAAAATCGCAACCATTTAATAATAAGAGAAAAGGGTCAAAAAAAAAAAAGAAAAAGCTGACGCTTTCTATCTTCGTTGATTGAGGGAATTCAAGAAGAATAGAAACCGAATATTGAGGGAAATCAAGAATAGAAACCGAATATGACAATTTCTCAAACTTTATATCCTTTATCAAATTCAGTATATGATGCGGAATAAGAATAGCAGTACAATGGATCGAGATTATCTTAATATCAATTAGCGTATTCATTCTGAAAATAATAAAATTAAAAAGAAAGCGAACAAGTAAATAAAACTAAGTTATCAAGTTTTCAATAATATATCAAGTCTACCAAAATCAATAACATAAAGTGTATTTATAAGGCAAATAGAAAATCACAACGGATAAATCAAAAATCTAATAGTGTCAAAGAATCTTAACGGATAAATCCAAAAAGTATAATTAAATAAATAACTAATAATAATAAAAATCATCATTAGATTTGGGCTTTCTATATCGTCTAGGTCTAGATATGAGGCTATTCCCGTGCCCCATCAGTCTAGAAACGATTTTCAAAAATTTCCCCAAAATGGTTGAACGCGGCAATAAACACGAACATACCCAGAAAAATTCAAAAAATACAAAAAAATAAAATTGACAAATTCAATGCCAGTTAAAGTTGTTTTGATACCGATTGTTAAATTATTTATGGAAATAAAAGCATTTATTAATCCAAAAAAATTGATCAATAATCAAAGACCCAATAAACGCATTACAAAATAATAACTTTAATTGGACAATGAAGCATATCAATTCGTAGTATGTAGAAAACGTACCTGATGTGGAACCAAAATCGTTGGTGTCCATAAGTCTAGAAAATCTGCAATGGACAAGATCAAAGAAAAGTTAGGGTTCAATGACTCTTTCCTTCTCTCTTTACGTGTTCTACAAAAAAAAACCCTAAAAAATTCTAGGGTTTTGTATACTTATATATGTAGAGCACAAGAGAACAATTAGGCTTTAGTCCAATGGGCTTACCAAAGCAAAGAAGAAGATAGAACCATGAGTCCATAGCAAGTTAAAATTGAATCATCACATAAATGACTCATAGTTAACATGCACAATTACACAATTAAAATTATAACATGATTATTCTTAGTTCATAATTAATATATTAATTCAACAAATGAATCATCTCATTGGTCTCATCCCACCTTCCAAAGGATACTAAAAAATTTAACCACTTTGTATCTTCTTAATAACACACTTTCTGGTTTCATCCCTCAAGAAATTGGATTGTTGAGATCTCTATATGATCTTGATTTGTCAATTAACAATCTCAGTGGTCCAATCCCTCTTTCCATAAGAAACTTAATGAATTTAACTACTTTGTGCCTTTATACTAACAAATTTTCAGGTTCCATTCCTCAAAAAATTGGATTGTTGAGATCTCTTAATAATCTTGAATTTTCAATTAACAATCTATTTGGTCCAATCCCACCTTCCATGAGAAATTTGAGGAATTTAACAGCTTTGTATATTTTTAAGAATAATCATTTCTGATTCATTACTCAAGAAATTGGATTATGAGATCTCTTGTTAATCTTGTCACAATCCATGAGCAATCTCAATGGTCGTCCATCTTCCATAGGAAAATTAAAGGAATTTAACAGTTTTATCTTTGGAAACAAACTTTTTGGTTCATCCCTCCCGAAAGAAATCGGATTATTGATATGTGCCAGTCTTGACTTGTCGATTAATCTCAGTCGTCCGTCTTCTATAGTAAATTAATTTAGGAACTTTAAAACTATATCTTAATAAGAACAATCTCGCTCCATCCCTCGAGAAATTGGGCCCCATTGAGATCATAATGATCTTTGTTGGCGGCGACAATACAAGTGGTTCCGTCCCTCTTACATTGGAAACTTGAGGAAATTCTTTCTGATAACAAGATCATTGGCTCCATTCCTTCATAAATGAGGCACCTTACAAATTTGAAATTATATATTAGGGTTATCTGAGAACAATTTGACTTACCAACTACCAAATGAGATATTTGTTGGACCAAAACAGTTTTTTAAGTGTAAAAGGCGAGTTATTAGTTATTTGAGCCTAAATTAAAATTAGGACCCGAGTTGTTATTTTGAGTGATATTTCGTGGGTTCATATTCTATAGTGAGGAGAATATCATAGTATATTCATTTGCTCCGTCGGAGTAAGAAATGAATGAGAAAATAGGCTCCTAAGTGACCCTCTTGAAAAGGTGTTGTTTGGTTTTGAGTTGTGTCTCTTAGGATGGTGACTGTCCGGAAAAGTTGTGTTTCTTAGGATGGTGACTGTCCGAAAAAGTTGTGTCTTTTAGGATGGTGACTGTTCAAAAAGTCACCAAGAGGTCTATAAATACTTAGGTTCATTATCATTCTCATCCCAACATTTTCGGTTATTCAGTGACAGTGAAGTGCATTGGTTTTTTCGGCATTTAAGGCAGTGCATTTTGAGAGTACACAACATAGTTTGGTTCGCTGGACAAATAGATTGGAGTGCTACTTCTATCTATGTGAAGATCATTGTATCATGGGAGCAGGCGCTTGGTATTCCATGACACCAAGAGTAGAGGCGAAATGCGTCTTAAGGACATGGTGATTCTTAGCCTTGATCTCCACAATTCTATCACGGTTCTTGTTCTCTGATCAAATTTAGTATCTAGTTTGCATATATCAAAACCTGTTAAGTGTAACACTTTTGTATAACTGTTCCACATTTACTTGTTATTGTATTAGTATACATTACATGTTTCAAAGCGAAACTTAATGATAATTTTACTATTTGAATACCCCGTAGTCAACATTCTTAAGGCAGTTTCATTAGTTTAATGCATGCTTTGTGGTTACGGTTTTAATTTAAAGCGATGACTTTGTTTAAAATTTTAATTTAATATTACACTAAACAATGACTTTTGATAAACCATACAAAAAACGTTAAAGTAGTAACTTCATGGCAGTACATTTTACGGTTTTTCTCTTCTTTGTTTTCTATTATTTAAATTGTTTATGTCTTTATTTATCATAAATGGATGCAAATGATATTACTATACACCCTTTACTACAAATCATATTATTACTGTGGTACCTATTCTACTCATGTGTCTCATGAGGAGAAACCGAGAAAGAGTTCAAGCGGGAATGATTTCAGAGATGGCAACATAAAATGTTGTTCTATCTCGCTCGTTGAATCTATGAGAAGTTTCTTCGTGAGGATGCTCAGTTTGTAGTGAGAATGAGGCCAGCCCAGCCAAGTTGTTACTCTACGGTGGATGCATAGAAGCACTCTGATTTTATATGCAAAAACTATATCTTCAATGGATTGGATAACACATTATATAATGTGTATAGTCCAATCAAGACGGCTAGAGAGCTGTGGGAATCCTTGGATGGAAAATATAAGACGGAGGATGCCGGAATGAAAGAAATTCATTGTGGCTGATTCCTATAAAATAGTGAATTCAAGACTATCATAAGTCAAGTTCAAGATCTTCAAGTGATCCTACACATGAAATTCACATGCCGAAGGGGATGGTGCTTAGTGAATCTTTTCAAGTGGGTGCAATTATTGAAGTTACTACCAAATTGGAGGACTTGAAATTATTTGAAACAAGCATGAAAAATGAAGCAGAAGACTTGGTCATGAGATTGAAAGGATAGAGGGAGGAGATGATAGAGTCTCAGAAAGAAAGTAGGCAATCAACTTTGCATGGAGTCAAAGGCATGTGATTGAAAGGGACATAAAACCAACGAGAAAGGAGTATGTTTGACCCGATAAGAGACCCGGGTGGTGATTCAAGAGGTTCGAGGCAATTGCTTTATGTGTAACAAATTTTGGGACATCGTGCAAAGTTGTCGAAACAAGTAAAGCACAAGTGAACCAAATAAGGAAGGCTGCCCAGCCAATATAACCGAGGTGGAAAAACTTTGCAATGCTTCTAACATAAGTTTTTTTGTTGTAGTATTCGAAGTCAACTTGGTAGGAAATACCAAGGAATGGTGGTGGTTCTGGGCCACTAGACACATATGTTCGGATAAGAAGATGTTCTCTTCATATAAAGAAATTAATGATGGAGAACAACTCTTTATGGGAAATTCATCCACTTCCAAAGTTGAAGACAAAGGAAAGGTTATATTGAAGATGACTTCCGGGAAAGAGCTTACTCTCAATGATGCGTTGCATGTTCCAGAAATTCGAAAGAATCTTATGCGGATCGTTGTTGAGTAAGAAGAGGTTTAGAGTTGGTTTGAGTTCGACAAATTTGTACTCACTAAGAGTGGGATTTATGTAGGCAAGGGATATATGAGCAATGGGCTCTTTAAGATGAATGTAATAGTATCTAATTTTAATAATAAGAACACATCTTCTGCTTATATGCTTGAGTCCTCTAATATACGGAATGGTAGATTAGGACATGTTAATTTTGATACTTTACTTAAATTAATGAATTTAGAATTGTTGCCTAAATTTAATATTGATGCAAATCATAAATGTGAGACGTGTTGAATCAAAATTAACTAGAGCATCATTTCAAAATATTGAAAGAAGTACTGAACCTCTAGAGTTAATTCATAGTGATACATGTGATTTGAAATATTCAAACTAGGAGAAGAAAATACTTTGTGACTTTTATTGATGATTGCACAAGATATTTGCTATATGTTGCTAAGGAGTAAAAGATAAAGCATTGGAAAAAATTATGCATTGATAAGAATTAGGGTTGAGAATCAACTTGGTAGAAAGATAAAAATGATAAGAAGTGATCGAGGTGGTAGATATGACGCAGATTCGTCCCGAGTTCTGTCCAGCTATGGGATTATTTACCAAACTTCTGCGCCTTATATACCTTAGCAAAATGGAATTGCTGAACATAAAAATAGAACATTGAAAGAGATGATGAATGCCATGTTGATTAGTTTAGGATTACCTCAAAACTTGTGGGGGGAAGCTTTGCTTTCAACAAATTATATTTTAAATAGTTACGAGAAGTTGGAATAAAACCCATATGAATTATGGAAAGATGAGTCCTTCCTACAAATATTTAAAAGGTGTGGGGGTGTTTGGCTAAGTGATGATTCCTATTCCCGAAAAGGATTAAAATAGGACCCTAAATTACGTGATTGTATATTTGTGGTTGTCTGATAAATAGTAGTGCATATCATTTTCTAGTGCATAAATCTGATATTCCTGATATACATGTCAATACAATAATTAAGTCAAGAAATGCATCATTCTTTGAAAATATATTTCCTAGTACAAATGCATGTGATGGGAATTTTCTTAAAAGAACTCATGATACTGTGACTAGTGATATAGACCATGAGTCTATAAATGATGAAAGTGAAGAGGCATAGGCCCGCGATAAAGGGCAGGACTTCAAGTCCTTTGGTCCAGATTTTCTAACATATTTGTGAAACAAGCCTCAGCTTCAATGAAAGCGATGTCCACTCTGAAGCACCTATGTGGAAAGAAGGCGTAAATAGTGAAATTAGATCCATCATGCAAAAATCACACACAGGAGTTGGTTGATCTTCCTCCGAGAGTAAGCCATTGGGGTGTAAATGGATTTGAGAGGAAAATGGCTGATGGATCAATTGATAAGTCTGAGTAGACTTATAGTAAAAGGCTATAAACAAAAGAGGTCTTGATGCTGATACGTATTCTCTGTCCACGATAATAACATTTATTCGTATGCTCATAGCTATTGCAGCATTACATAATCTTGAGATACACCAAATGGTTGTGAAAACTGACTTTCCTAAATGGTGACTTAAATGAGGAAATTTATAGGATTAACTTGAAGGAGGTTTATTTCTTTGGGACAAGAGAAGAAAGTATGTGGACTTGTTAAATCGCTTTATGGTTTAAAGCAAGCACCAAAACAATGGCATGAGAAATTTGACAAGGTAATGATGTCAAATGGTTTCACAATTAATGAATGTGATAAATGTGTCTATGTTAAGGGAACACAAATAATGAATCTAAATCATTGTTTACTTTATATGTGGATGATATGCTTATTTTGGGTAGTAATAATTATCTTATTACAACTACCAAGAAGATGTTGTCTAGTAAATTTAACATGAAGGATTTGGGTGTTGCAGATGTTATACTAGGAATTAAAATATCTAGAACATCTGGTGGACTTATATTATCTCAATCACATTATATTGAGAAATTACTTGACAAGTTCGACAAAGATGAAAGCAACATTGCTAGAACACCGGTTGATATAAATCTTCATTTGTCTAAAAATATTGGTCAAAGCATATCCCACAATACAAAGGAATATTCTACCATTATCATTGGAAGTCTAATGTAATATAGTGCTTTACTAGACCGGATATAGCATGTCTCTGTTAGTAAAAGCTGAGTAGATATCTGATGTCAAGAGTAGACCATTGGAAGGCAATTATGGGGTTCTCGAGATACCTAAGATATACCTAAATTATGGAATTGCATTATACAAGATATCCAGCGATTACTAGAAGGGTATAGTGATACCTTGGATATTTGATATGAAGGATACAAAATCTACAAGTGGTTATGTTTTTACACTTGGTGGAGCAGCTGTATCTTGGAAATTCTCAAAGCAAACGTGTATTGCTAGATCCACAATGGAATATGAATTTATTGCTTTAGATAAAGCAAGAGAGGAAGTAGAGTGGCTTCGTCAATTTCTAGAGGATATTCCAATATGGCTAAACACATGCGGCCCGATTTGTATACATTGTGTGCTTGATGCGATTTGTAGGGCATAGAATGGCATGTATATGGTAAGTCTAGACCAAATAAGTGTGAGCTGTGCCGTTAGGAAATTTCTCTCAAATGGGATTATTTCTATTGATTGTATAAAGTCAAAGGATAATCTAGCAGACCCGCTTACCAAAGGTTTTACGAGAGAGCAAGTAAATTGCACATCGAGGGGAATGGGATTAAAGCCTATGACAAAGAATCACCTTAATGGCAACTTGACCTAGTTGGCCGGAATCCTAGACCTAGGTTCAAAGGGACAAATAGTCACGTGATTCAAAAGAAGCACTAAGGAGATAATCTCTCCTACCTATTCCTATGATAAACTAGTGATGCCTGTAGAGATTATTAGGGTAGGCTTGTGCTTTGTGATTCTTATAACTTGGAAAATCGAGTGGGATATTGCGGATATTCTAATAGGAGTCACCTAGATGGGTGTGAAGGAGCACGTGAGAATTTATAAGGTTGAATTCTCTAAGCACTCATGAAAACCGGGGGAGTTGTTGGGGCCAAATGAACACAATCATGAGAACCCGATTGTGTTCAGGAAAGGGCGTGGCCAGTCTATTGATCTGGATTTATCAAGCGGTGAGATAGTTCGAACATCACGTTCACTATTTGCTTCGATAGATCCGATGGGCTTTCAGGGAAGGTTTAAGACCCAGCCTATCTTGATGCGATCTTAAATGTACTCTCTATAGTGTATCGTATCATTTACTACTAACAGCCAATTTTCCATTCATGTAAAATTGTTGGACAAAGCTTGATTTTAAGTGTAAAATGAGTTATTAGTTTGACTTTGAGCCCTAAATTAAAGTGGGACCCGATTGTTATTTTGAACAATATTTTATGGGTTCATATTCTACTCAGTGAGGAGAAAAATGTAGTATATTCATTTGCTTAAATCGAGTAAGAAATGAATGAGAAAATAGGCTTCCAAGTAACCCTCTAGAAAAGGTGCTGTTTGGTTTTGAGTTGTATCTCTTAGGATGGTGACTGTCCAGAAAAGTTGTGTCTCTTAGGATGGTGACTGTCCGAAAAAGTTGTCTCTTAGGATGGTGACTTTCCGAAAAGTCACCAAGAGGTCTATAAATACTTAGGTTCATTGTCATTCTCATACCAACATTTTTCGGTCATTCAGTAACAGTGTAGTGCATTGGTTTTTTCGGCATTTAAGGCAGTGCATTTGAGTACACAACATAGTTTGGTTCGCTAGACAGATAGATTGGATTGCTACTTCTATCTATGTGAAGATCATTGTATCCTTAAGGCAGACACTCGATATTCCATAAGCACCAAGAGTGGGGGCGAAATCTGTCTTAAGGACATAATGTCAAACACTAGCCTTGATCTACCTATGGTTCTATCACAGTTCTTGTTCTGCAATCGGGTTAGTATCTAGTTTGCATATATCAGAACCTATTAAGTGTAACACTTCTATATAACTGTTCCACATTTACTTGTTACTGTATTAGTATACATTGCATGTTTCAAAGCTAAACCCGACGTAATTTTTCTCCTATTTGAATACCCATGGTCAATAATATTTCTCGATGGGTAAAATCTTGCTGGCACGAAGCGTCTCCTTTGGATCCCTCCCAAAGTGCTTGAAAAAGCGCGCAGCTTATTGAGTCGGGCTGAAAAACGACTAACGGGAAATATAGCGAAAATTTAATTATATACCCGATTTGAATTATATTGATCGAGAGCTACAATAACTTGTATGGAGAGCTTTCACATAAGTGGGGGCGGTGCAAAAGGCGACAAGCTTGAAAATATCGATAACAATATTTACGGTTTGATACCACATCAAGTTGGGGAGGCAACCAAACTAGAACAACTTGGTCTCTCTTCAAATCATCTTGCATGGGAGATAGAGATACCAAAAGAATTGGGTATGTTGAAGTCACTATTCAACTTGGTGCTAGGCAACAATAAAATTTCAGGAAACATTCCTTTGGAATTGGGAAATTTGTCCAACCTCATAAGCCTTGAATTTGCTTCAAACCATTTAAGTGGCCCAATTCCAAAACAAGTAAGAAACTTTAGGAAATTGTGGTTTTTAAATTTGAGCATTAATAAGTTTGGGGGAAGCATTCCAATTGAGATTGGGAATGTGATCACTCTTGAGAGTCTTGACCTTTCTCATAATATGCTGACAAGAGAGCTACCACAACAACTGGGAGAATTACAAAGCTTGGAAACATTGAATATCTCTCATGCATAACAACCTCTTGGGCACCATCCTGTAGTCTCCTGAATTTTTTGAGTCATTGGATCGTTGGAGCATCAACTTGTCAACATGAACCTGCAAAACAAACAAGAAAAAGGTGGTGGTGCGCCCACCGCCTCTCCGATGCCTAAGTCAGATCAGGGAATTTGGAGAGTGAAAAGATCAGTCTTTCTCAGTCAAGAATGTCTTACCCTCTTTGGTGTCATTCCCTCTTCCTTTATAGAGGAGGGAGGTGGTCCGTTTTTCAAGGGAAAATGATTTCCTTCCAAAACAGAAGGGGAAAGTGGCGCTTTGTTCTCGCGTTATGACCTGTTCTTCCCTTTAGATAGCCAAATTGCCTGCATCTTCTGCTTCAGGATGCGTTTGACCGCCATCAAGGTGGTTACGTGTAAGACTCATGGGTGGATATTTGTTCAAGCTAAGAGAGGTCAGTCGGCTACCTACTTAAAGATGGTATCTAGCCAAGAGAGGTTGTACCCAGGCATTATGTCTCATGTGAAATTTCGGGGAGTATGTTTAGGCTGGTTGTAAATGAAGATGATTGGGCTGCTCATTTAAGCCATTATGTGGAGTTCGGTCGTGGGCAGTAGGCTGGCGGGCCATTATACGTAGGGTTCAATGCGCCGGGGCTTGTTTGGATAGTGCAGGTTAAAGCCCATGGCCACCCACAATGCCCCCTTTCCGATTGGGAGACCATTTCTTCCCGATCGGGAAAGCTATTTGGGACTTGCTTGATGTGGGGATCAGTGGACCATTAATGCTGGGGTGTTCCAATGTGCGCATTACAAGGGAATTTTCTATTTTCGGGGTTACATTTAATGCGGCTCGTTGGGGCTCCCATGAAGCTGGAGGTCTTTATAAAAGGTTCGCAGGGTGGCGTATTTCTTTGTGCCACTGGTTATTACTAGTTTGTCAGCGGGGAGGTTTGGTTAGGCGTTGTCGGGAGTCGGTCTTTTATGATTACAACGGGGAGGTTTAGGTTTGGTTTTGAAGGTGGTTTAAATGTGATTTCCAAATATGGACTAGGCCAAAGGTTGCAAGGACTGAGCGGAGTCGGAATTGTTTGCATTTAGGACAATATTCTTGAGTTATATGCCCCGTTTCTGGTTGCGTTATTGGGTGGTTTGAAAACTGGAATGGAATCCTCTACAACCAAGAACACCCCCTCCCAATCCTTTCCACCTTTTGCAGGGCCTTTGTTCCTAGCCTCTACTTCGACTCTTTCTTCTTTTTTGGCCTTTGCGCCCTTTTTTTTTTTTTGTAGCCTCTGTATTTGGTCCAAATGGATCATGTAATCATAGTATGATCACTTTGTTATAAGCATGGCTATGTAATTACGAACGCCCTTTGGTGAAATTAATGAATTGATATTTCCTGAAATTTTCGTGTTCCTACACACATTGTTCTCATGCTCCCCAATTCCCGTCTAGTGACAGGGACTGAGTCTCATGACCGAGGGCTATGGTATTTGATATTCTTTGAAATGGACCAGTCTATAAGTAACATGCTTGGCCGGTGCAAATGCGTTTGTTAGGGTGGCACAAGGGCCCACGTGTGACACCCAAACCCAGGGGTCTGTTGACAACCCGTCAACTCGGAATACATGTAGCCATTGAGTGCCTCAATGCCACAAAATGAGTGTCTTTCTACCCAAGACTCAAACATGAGTAAAAATGGCCATGTGGGGCCCATACATCCATACTCACCAAAATATAACCAACTATATTACAATAGTTTCAAGAGTTAACTACACTCTTATACAAACATGTGTCAATCAGAATGTTTCATACATGTTTTACAAAAATATGTCAAAACCACATGCTTCGACTTTCTTCTAGCGGCCTCTAATGACATCGTCTTGAATATATATGCAGGGGATCCCACAATGGGGTGAGCAATGCCTAGTAGTTGAATTCTCCTACGAGGGCTACTCCCCACCTAAAATGCACATGCAATGGCACATCACAACATCCACATTCCATACAATTTACAATTCATACATGGAATGATTTATATCATGCATGAAATGTTTCCATGCCCATTACACGAGTCCTCCATGACCCCCTCATGCCTATGCCAAGTGTGTCCAATCGTCCTTGTTAATACCAATGACACCCATATCACAGAACCTTTGTCGGCTCACCAGCACCTAATGCAATTTGCGATGGGTAACCAATCGAGTCAATCAGACTCCTGTCGCTCCAACTCTGGTCTAAATTGATAAACCTTGACCGTGTGTTTTTCTTTTGAGCTACTGACCAAGAACTTTTAGACGCAGAACTTTTAGAGCTACAACTGCGGTCTCTTACACCCATCTGAAATTTTGGCTCAATGTCACGATTCTCTTACACCCATATTCCAAGCTTTTCACTGAGGGATTAATAGCCCTTCTTAGCCCACATTAAGTACTTTTCATTTTATGATTTGAACTACAAGTCTTTATTGGACGTAGTCCCAAAGACAAACTCAACCCACATTCACCAAGAGTGGTGAACAACCATACCGTGCACCTACACCCGACTCTACGCGATGTCACCGTGCACATGAATGTAATGATGTTAATTCATATATCCAATTCCAATGGCTCATACTCAATTATATTCATATAATTCAAACAAATCATGTTAACACATCAATTTAGCATGCATTAACATATCATTTTCCACACACATTTCAAGCCATCCATTTTAAACAATTTCACATGCTATCTAATTCAAGCAAATTTACATGGAATATTTTGGTCTAACAAGCAATCCGGTTTGTTTTTGGGTCCCAGTGGATCCATGGGGCGTCGAGGGCGACCCCCTCATCAGCTTATCGGTTCACTTCTTGGGCAGAAATCATCTTCAGATTCCAGTGCCACCCAACCCCCAAAACCATTTTCATGACTTTTTAGACAAAGAACATCCAAGTAAAAGAAGACCCCTACCTCCCGGAGTTGTCGAAACTCCACAATACCGGTACCCACGTGTAGCTCTTGTAGTGGGGATCAACTTTGCCTCTTGTCTTGCTTGAATTTGATGGATCGATCGTCGGAAAATCTAGAGAGAAGGTAGAGCCTCTCTCTCTAAAATTTCTCCTATCTCTTTCCTCTTTCTTTTCTCTCTATTTTCCCTCCCTTTTCCCCCATCCTATCGGTTGGGAGAAGATAGAGGTCAAGTGAGTGTCATCTCACTTGCCACATGTCACACTTTTATTGGTCCTTAGGATTTCCCTTATCCTCTTATCCATCTACCATGGATTTCCACCCAATGACATGATGTCACATGTCTCCTATGGCCCACACTTGAGCTCACTGTTTGACTAGATCTCCACTCGACACGTGTCTCATCTTGAGCCACTTAAAATGCGCCAAGTGTCCCGTACCACCTTTGGTGCCTCAAAAAACGTAAAATTTCGACTATCTCGGAATTCAACGAAATTCGACGTAGTAGCTAGATTTCGCGAGACGATTTCAACGGTGAAGTCTGTTTCATCATCCGAGATCTATAAAATTTAGGTTTGACCAAAGTACTATTTTACCTTTTGAGAAGAGTACAGAATTTTCTAGGGTTTACATTCTTCCCCATAAAAATTTCATCTCGAAATTCCACACAATCTGAAAAAATCACATGCATATGCAAAAGTGCACTATGTCGTATCTTAAACTAGTCATTTAATTATTAAGCGACTAAGTTGCGTACTTGTAAATACTATGAAGGGATAGGTGGCCGCGTCGTGTCCTCGCACTCCCCGCGTTTGCCTCCTCCACTCCCGCGGTGTTGCCACAACACCCTCACTAGCCTACGGTCTTGTCGCAAAACCTGATCTGGCTATCCATAATGCACCTTGGTCCTTCACGAAGGAGTTCCATCGATTGTCAATCTCTCCCGATCCACGCACATGAGCTGGTCGGGTGTACCTCCGGAGCATGGAGACGTGGAACACCTCATGGACACCTAACATGCTGGGCGGTAAAGCTAACCGGTATGCTACTATGCCTACCCTCTTAAGTATCTCGAAGGGCCTAATGAACCTGGGTGATAGCTTTCCGCTTGCGAGACGACCACTCCTCGGCGTCACCTTGAAGGCGTGATCGCTGACCTCAAACTCACAGGGAGTGGAGCATCGCTTATCGGCGCTAAAGCTCTTATTCGGCTCTAAGCCGTGAGAAGACGTTGTCGTATCAAGCTCACCTTCTCCGAGGTGTCTATAATCAGATCAGGACCAGTGATGGAGCTCTCTCCTACCTCGGTCCAGCAAATCGGTGATATGCATGGCCTCCCGTACAAAGCCTCGTAGGGTGCCATCTGTATACTCACCTGATAACTGTTGTTATAGGAAAATTCCACTAAAGGTAAGTGCTCTTCCAGCTACCCTTATGATCCCGAACGCATGGTCATAGCATGTCCTCTAAAATTTGTATGGTCCTCTCCGACTGACCATCTGTTTGAGGATGAAATGCAATGCTAAAAGTGTGTCGTAAATCTCAAGTCTCTCCAGGCACAATGGATCACGGCACTCCATGTAGCGGATGATCTCACGAATGCCTGGCAAACGAGAATTCCTCCAGTGTGAAGGTCATCCGCACGGCTAGAAAATGTGCCGACCTCGTGAGTCGGTCCACTATCACCCATACCACGTCATGCCTCCATGGCGTCCGTGGTAAGTGATTCACAAAATCCATCGTGACGTGCCCCCACTTCCACTCAACCACCCCCAATGGCTAGAGTAGCCCTGCTGGCTTATGGTACTCAGCCTTAACCTGTTGACACATGAGGCATTGTCGAACGAAGTCCCCGACGTGTCTCTTCATCCTGCTCCACTAGTACTGGCGACGAAGATCCCGGAACATCTTCGTGCCACCTGGATGCTGATTAGTTCCCAAAAAGTGCTATTTTGAACCCTATTTTTAATAGGTTTTGGCGCTTTGTGTACTAGTATTATAATTAGCAATTGACATGTTAAATTCCCTATTGCACTTCTAATTGCATTCGAAGTTTTATAGTTTGCGCGAGGAATTGGAAGCAAGTTATCGTGTCAATCAATCATAACCAAAGTCGGTTGATTTCCATCAATTTCATATGGTCTTATATCAATTTCGATGGCGGAATGAAGAATTTCAGCGAGAACAAATAGGGAACAAAATAGCAAGCTACAGGATGCAGGATGCAGGAAGCAGGAAGCAGTGGCCAATGGAGCATTGGCCAGCGGGATCCGGACGGCACGGGTGGATTTCGTATGGCATAGAGAAATTTCGCAACCTAAGCGAGTGGGATTTTAGCTAGCTAGCGAGGAAATTTACGTGCCCTAGCGCGAGAATTCCCGATTTAAGTATCTCTGAAACTTTTAAAGCTAGGCTGCGAAATTTAGCTGTAAGCGGGATTCCTTGTTGATAGCGAAATTTCTCGAATTTAAGCTATCTCTGTAGAACCGTAATTTGTAGCGAAATTTATTAACTAGCGAATTTTATTTGTCTTGTGAGAATTCACGCATAAGCGAAATGGTATACATGTTTTTATGTATTTTTTTGATTCCAAACGACCCGTTTTGATCAATTACCATTTTGTCCCTTTTGTAATCTCATATTTTAGGCATTTTTGTCATTTCACACATTTGGGTTGGCTATATAAGCCACCTTATAAGTTTGTAACCCTAACTTTTATCTTTGATGCGAGACGCCGAACTTTCATTTTCTCTTCTCTCTCCTCTTTCTCTTATTTTCTCATTCACCAAACACTCTTACGAGGATGACAACTCGAGATGTTTAGCTGAACCTCTTCCCTCATGAAGAGGAGGGCCCAGCTGAATGAATGTTTGAAGGTAAAAACACTTTGTCCTCATGTTTTTCATGCAAGCATTTGTTCTCTTTCTTTTATTTACGTATATCACTTTTTAGGTTTGAATCCAACGTGATGTACCACTGAGTGGCCCGATGCCCAGCAGCTTTCAAGGTTAGTGGATGCTTTACTATTAGATCGCGTGCCCATTTAGTTGTCATTTATGAGCTCTGCGAAGGTTAGATCCCGGTGATGGTTTTAGCGTTTTGAAACGATAGGGGTAACAAATGTTATATATTAGAGAA
This sequence comes from Tetrastigma voinierianum, assembly GCA_016808115.1. NCBI lineage: Eukaryota > Viridiplantae > Streptophyta > Magnoliopsida > Vitales > Vitaceae > Tetrastigma > Tetrastigma voinierianum. The sequence continues at coordinate 147,058 of JAEQBH010001523.1, forward strand.
ATGATTTTTAGGGTTTTTAGGTTTTAATGTCATATGAAGATCGGGATTCGGGAAATGACTATATGTCATGTTCCTAATGCGAGAAAAGACCGAGGGACATGTTAGTTGCCTTAAAACCCTAAACCGGTATTGAAAACTTCAGGAGTTCTATTTTACATTTTAGTTTATTTCTTTTAGGTTTGCAAACCACCAACCTTGTTTTTACCCGAACCTTAAAAATCGAATTTAATTCCACCAATTTGACTTCACTCAAATCATTTGTGAAGAAAACCCCGTCCCAGTGTTCGATTACTGAACCCATTTGCTCTTTGCGAGTAGCTTGACTACGTGATGGGAGAACAGGAATATAAATTTTTGTTGATTCACGCATCACCCCTACGAGTAAGCACGAATCAATGGCGCCAGTTGTCAGGGATGGTGCCTTAGTGCAGTGACAGTGGAACACCCCAGTGATCCTCATCCTGTAAGTCTTAGTGAATTTCCTTTTATCATTTCACAGTCATATTTTCTTAGTTTTGTTTCCCTTTGTTAAAAAAAAAAAAAAAAAAAAAAAAAAAAAAAAGGTCACGGCGAGCCCATTTTCTTTGGGTTTCCCCACTTTCTTTGCGGGGAATCCATTTAGTGGATCAAAATTCTAAAGCCTTGGCTTGATTCGGGTTCTGTGGGAAAATTGACTAAAAGAAAATGGAACCCCCACATGAAAAACAATACAGTCGGGTGAGTAACCCTAGGGCATATATATGACAATGAGGACTATAGGAACCTCCTTTTGGCAAAATCGGCAACCACAGGAGAGAAATCCAAACTCATATAGGTCTATGAGGGAATATAGAGACCAATGGATGAGTGCACCTGGCTATAATGTTCCCTCAACTTATATACCTCCTGCTTCCCCACATTTTACCTCAACTTCCAGTGGCGACAACCACCACCCTTATCCTGGTAGGCAAGCCATCCACGAATTTGAGCAAACAGAGTGGACAATTTCATAGAGATAATATGGCGGTGAATGTTCAGGCTAATAAGAGTGAGGCAGTGGAGAGCTCCCAGACAAAGGAATTGGATGGGTTTCAAGCGAAGTGATCGAAATTGGACATCCTGAGGAATCCATCTCAAAGCTCTGTCAGTTTATTCGTCAAGGAGAATTTGGAGGAAGAGTGTGGCCCGACACCTGTGTGTGTGAACAAGCTCAATTGCAGCTTGGGAGGAATTGAAGAGGAGCAGAGAAAATCCTCCACGAGGAACTACAGTGTGCCCCACAATTATGTGTAGAATATGGGCCATGGAAAAGGGAAGAAGAAACCTCCCCAATGTTGACTGAGGAGGGTAATGGAAAGGAAGAAATGGAAGAGCCCCTTCAGTTCACTACCAAAGCCACCAACAACCCATTACTTGACAGCACCCCGTTTCGACCTTCATCTTTGCCCATACTGCGGCACAACTGGCGAAGTGACTTAGCGAAAGACCACCTCATCACGCCTGTGTTGGCTTCCAAGAGATTAATTCAAGGCCGTTGTCTGAAATTTTGCCACTACCTCGAGGAAGATGTGTTTGCTTCACTTGTCGCTTGGCACGGTGGATTTGGTTCGGGTGCGGAGTTCGGGTTTAGACACTGAACCGGCATTTAAAGCTCAGCTAGTTAGAGGCGGCCTCAAGGCTAAGGAAGTGGTTTGAGAAACACAGTCTCCCCACTTTTTGTTTTAATTTTTTCTTATCTTATTTTATTTTATTAATATTTTATTTTGATTTCGTTAATTTTCTTCTTAGGTTTATCTAATTTATGGTTAATTTATGTTTTTAAATTAATTTTTGCTTTTGCAATTTTTCTAATTTTCTTGTGTTAATTTTCACGGTTTTGTGCAAATTTTGGCTTTGGATTAAAAATCGACAAGCGGCGAGAAGCGGAGAAGTTTTCGCAACTATAGCGAAATTTATGAATCTAGCGAAATGCGAAAATTTAGCTATAGATGAAAAATTTCGCTGGCTAGCGAAATTTATTAACTAGCGAAATTTTTTGTGAGACAATGAAATTGAAAAATTTAAGCTAGGCGAGTGCATTTTCACTAGGCTAAGCGAAATTGCCTGGTGTAAGTAAATAACTTTTCGCTAGGGACAAAACATGCAGTGTTTATTTTATTTTATTTTTATTTTATTTTATATTTTATATATTTAAAAAAAAAAAGCGTTTGTTTTCTTTTATATATTAATTTAAAAAAAATTTATATTTATTTTTTATATATTATTATTGTTTTTATATATATATTATTTGAATTTTTTAAAAAAAAAATTGTCTCTAAAAAAAAAACAAAAAACAAAATCGTTTTTATTTTATAAAAAAACATTTTTATTTTATTTTTTATTATTTTTATTATTTTTATTTTATTTTTATTTTATTATTATTTATTTTATTTGATTTTCAAAAAAAATTCAAAATTCAAAAAATTTATTTATTAGACATAAGCGAAAATTTAGCAAACATAAGCGAGGAATTTTCACTATGTCCAAGTACTATTAGCGAAAATTCTTGTAGCATAGCGAAAATTTTCGTATGGAGCCGGGTTTTGCGCCGAATTTTTGTTTTATTCTTAACTTTTCATTGAACTCCGTTTAGCGTTCTTGTTACCCGTTGGAAGCTTAGAGTGTAAAAAATCCAAATATAGCCAGAAAGAACATTTTGAGATTTTTATGAAAGTGTAATTTTAAAAATGCTCCAAATTGGTCACTTTTTCTCTCTTTTCTTCTCTAACTTGTTTGTTGAAGTCAAAACGGGTGAATAAGGTGTCGATGGAAGCTTGTGAAGTTTCCTATCAGAAATGATCACATCCCATCAAAGGGTAACACCTTCATTCTCTAATTTTTCAATGGAGCCCCATTTCGGACACCGAGATGTTTGGGTTGGGGGGTGAGTTAGCGAGAAGGAGTGGCTTTATGTTATGTTTTGTTATTATTTTGAGCAAGCCCATTTTGATGTTCAGTGGCTTGTTGGGTCCCCTTTCTATAAGTTTGTTATACCATACGGCTTTCTTTTCAAATTTGGACAGTTTTGCAACCAAAATTTTTGTGTGTTTTGCCTAGCTCATAGTTTGAAAAATTGAAAATTTGTCTAATTCTATTGATGTTAGATTGGTTCCATGCTTGGTTGAGTGAATGATTAGTTGAATTCTTATTGATTTCGACATTTTTCTTCCACCTTTAGCTAACCACACACCGCGCACATTAGGTTTAATGATAGGGTGAAAAAGAAATGTGCAACCTCGCTATTTTTATAACCTACCTAGTTTCATTGACCGCCTTTAATAGGTTAGGACCCCTGTGAAAAAAGAAAAGAAGAGAAAGAAAGAAATGAAAAGAAAGAAAAGAATAAAAGTACACCAGCGCTTGCCTTAAAACACAGGCACGGTCCAGGGGTATATGGCGAAAACCTTTAAAACAGGTGCCACACAAACCTTCCTTTGGTTTGGGAGTCACTTGGAGCTTAGTGTTCGTTACATGGGTGGATGGGTGGAGTTTAGCAAGTTGTAGGTGTTGGAGTCTCGAAATCATTCGAAGTCAGGGGTGAAACCTGAAGAGTTTGTGGTCGAAAGATCCTTATGACTTGGTGCCCTAAGCCTTAATTGGTTGGGAGTCATCGGTGAATCCTGTTATGGACTTTGGTGAGGTCGGTTCCTCGGCGTACCTACTGACACAAAGAATTGTGGAATAAGAGGGTGGGTCCTGATCTATTTAGGTTGGTTAGCATGCTGAGTCGTGGTAGTAGCTGGGTTGAGGAGAGTGCGGGTTTAAGCGGTTTATTGTTGAGAGCTGATCAAATAAACACTTAGATTTTGGTGGAAGTTTAGTTTGATTCACCCGAAAGGCTCTTTTAATACTCAATTTTGTATAGCATTCATTCTCATGATAGTTATTGGACCTGGCTTTGATAATTTTTACTTAGGGTTAGGCATTACTCATTCAAAACCTTTTTGAAATATAATTTTTTTGAACATTATTTTGTTATAGTTTATATGTTCTTTGTTATTTCTTCTTGCATTGCTATGGGACTAGCAATGTCGGTTAGAGTGTGATTAGTGTGCCCAGTGTTCTTTGAACCCCATTTTTAATAGGTTTTGGCGCTTTTGTGTGCCCAGTATTATAATTAACCCGATTGACATGTTCGGGTCCTGTGCACTTCTAATTGCATTAGAAATTTGTTTTGTAGTTTTGCGGGGTGGAAGCCAAATTATCGTGTCAATCCAATCATAACCAAAGTCGGGTTGATTTCCATCAATTTCATATGGTCTTATATGTCAAATTTAAACTAATGGGGAATGAAGAATTTCAAAGCGGGAACAAAATAGGGAACAAAATAGCAAGGCTGGGATGCGGGATGCAAGGAAGCGAGGAACCGGTGGCCAATGGAGACGGTGGCCGCGGGATCCGACGGCACGGTGCATTTGCTATGTATAGCGAAAATTTCGCAATCTAGCGAGTGGGGTACCGTAGCTAGCGAAATTCTTGTGCCACAATTTCGCTATCTCCATGAGAGCTTTTCGCTAGGCTGGCGAAATTTATTCTTCAGCGAAATTCCTTGTTAATGGCGAAATTTCTGAACCCGCTATCTACGTAAATTTCCTTCATTTGCTTAGCGAAATTTCGCTAAATGTGAAATTTTAGCTATGCTAATGATTCACATAACGAAAATGGGCCTTTGTGTTTTGATATTTTTGATTCCAAACGACCACGTTTTGATCAATTACCATTTTGTCCTTTTGTAATCTCATATTTTAGGCATTTTGTCATTTCACATTTGGGTTGGCTATAAGCCACCTTATAGTTTGTAACTTCTTTTATCTTTCGGTAGACAATGACTTTCATTTGCTCTCTTCTCTCCTCTTTCTCTTATTTTCTCGAAGCTGCAAACACTCCTGGGATAATGACTCATAGGATGTTTGGCTGTTCCCTCTTCTCCTTGAAGGGAGGACCCTTTGGATGAATGTTTGAAGGTAAAAACACGTCTCATGTTTTCAACGCAAGCATTTGTTCTCTTTTCTTGTTTACGTATATCACTTTTAGGTTTGAATCTTTTGTGATGTACCACTGAGTGGCGCGATGCCAGCGAGCTTTCAGGTTCGAGTGGATGCCCCACTGTTAGATCCCGCGATGCCCATTAGTTGTCATTTATGAGCTCTGCGGGTTAGATCCGGTGATGGTTTTAAATTTGTTTGAAACATTAGGGGTAACAAATGCTATATATTAGAAAAGAAATGATTTTAGGGTTTGGGTTTTAATGTCATGAAGAGATCAGGTTCGAGTGACTATATGTCATGTTCCCAATGCGAGAAAAGGGCTCGAGGACATGTTAGTTTGCAAACCCACAAACCGATGTTAAAACTTCAAGGAGTTCTATTTTACATTACAGTTTATTTCTTTTCGGTTTGTAAACCACCCATTACTTTATTTTACCAAACCTTAAAAATCAATTTAATTCACCAATTTTGACTTCACTCGGAATCATTTATGCAGAAAAGCCATCCAGGTGGGCCTAGATTCACTATCTGCGGTAGCTTGACTCTGGCGGTAGGAGAACAGGAATATAAATTTTGTTGATTAGCATCACCCTACTAGGTAAGCCTTGAATCGGATGCACGACCAAATTCGGGAGGCAGTGGAACTCCCTAAGGATCTCCTCTCTTAGATCAGGTCAGCGAACCCTGCATCCTATCACAGAAGACTACCATACGTAGTGGTCCCGGCCCTCGTCCTGATTTCATTGTGCGGGTCCACTGATGGACACTATCTGCGTCACGTCCCACTGGACTCATTCACTCTTCTCAATAGAGACGGTGTAGCTACCAGACTCTGGCGTACCACGGGCACGCTAGCTATCTGTAGCCTAAAGCGTCCCACCCGGTCTCGAGCATCTGCACCACTCTCAGAAGCCATAGCCAACGCTCCCGTGACTTTGTTGAGTGCATCAGCCACCACATTTGCCTTGAAGTTTAAGGTGGAGACCCGAGGTTCGTCGACCTCGGGTAGTTTGAGCATTTTGAGATTATTTTCCGGACCACGAGAGTCAGTATAATCTTTACACAACGGAACCTCAACATGAGGCAACGCGCTTAGCCCATGTTCGTTCACTGTTAAGCGAAGCATCATCTATATTCAAATTGGTCATGGAGGCGATGAGTCAGCGGTGCATTTAATGCGTCTGCAAGCTCTAGACGCTTAATATATAGGGACCCATCATTTGATTTTACCCATTCCTGTACTTGTTTCTTCTTGGTTATCCTGTTTCCCTCTTGCTCGAGATTTTCTGTGGATACTCTAGTGTGACGTTGCGTGCTTTTGTGAACCATTCTTCGAGGCGCTTGCTTAGTGTCCATTGTACAGGTAAACACTTTTTCTACTCTAGGTCCATTGAATTTCGATTACCGGCACGTTTAAAATGACGAGGATAGTGTGGGAGTATCTCTAGGCTTTCTTGGGAGGCGGGCGACTCAGCCCGAGGTTTGAGGTGGGCTTGCAAGTGGTTTCGCCTTTTACCAATTTGGTATCATGGCTTCGAGCTGATTTCCATTTCCCCCTTTATTTTTGTCTGTCTGCTTATAGAATGGCGAGAGGTCAGGAAGAGACTTCCACCGGCGAGTGGGTTGCGGCGAGGGCCGAAGGGCGCGCTTCTCATGACCTCATCTCCTCCTTGTGCATGGGAGTTGAGGGCCTGTGTGTGAAATTCCCGATGATATTGATGTCGTCTTGTCGGGGCGTTGAAATGCGTGAGCGAAAAGAATACAACCTGGTGTTTTTCACGGGAAGCGGGTGCTTGATCGGGCTTGATTCCGTGCCATCTACGGTCGAAGCAATTCTTGCACTTTACTAGAGCGCCTCTTACCCTTATTCACCCAAATGTCATTCGGATTCTGACTAGATGTTGCGTTCTAAACCTTCTTTACCAGCTAGATCTTTCATTGATGGAGGTTTGTTTTGCTTATACCTTGAGGGTAGCGTAAGGTGGCCAGATGTCCATGTCGACCAGGCCGGTTGTATTTATTACAGGGACTTCATTCGCCCAAGGCGGGGCGAAGGTGTGATCTGGTCGAGGACCTTGGGAGCGGCGGAGGGGCAAGCGGTGCATTAGGTGGAAGAGCGGGTTTGAAAAAGATTCGAGAGTTTGTTGGAGATTTTCGAGCAGGAGTGGCATCACGAAGTCGCTAACTTCACAGATTAATAACTTGCATGATTTAAGCGCCACCGTCTCCGCAGCATCCGATAATCTGCGCCCCACCCTCGAAATTATAGGTGGCGGTTCATCACTGTGGACCTTCTGAACTTAATCCTAGGTAGTTCATCTCCAGCCAAGGAAGTGGAGATCGAGGCGGCTGGTTGGGAGTTGGTGATCAACACTCAACCCGTGCAACCTTCCTCTGCTAGCGAGGATTCCGGCACTGCCCCCCAAGCATCTAGGCAGGGTAACAAGGGTGGCCATTTGGAGCGACTTCCACGTCACACTTTCCCAGAACACGAAAGAAGGAAGGGCTCGGGCGTCAAAAAACGTTCACGGGCGAGAATTGGAAGACCGTCCCTTGGGTTCCCCCCATATCCACTCGTCCTCCGGAGTGGGAAGAATAAGAGGAAGAGGACGGGATGTCGGATTTGATTCATAACAACGCTCGGAGACGAGTGAGATGCTAGCTTGAGCCGGGCGGCGGCGCCATCCGAGTGGCGGGGATGGTCGATCTCTCTCGTGGATGAGGGGTTCGGAGGGGCGATAATTGTCATCTCAAGTTACTTTGAAATGGGTTTGAATGATCAGCGGCTCTGGAAGCGTCGCCTTAACGAGTCGGGGAGGTTTCCACTGCTCGCGGCGTCCAGTGGTGATCCTCCGGCGGCGGCGGCTGATACGTGCGGCGAAGTACACGGACCGGGCGCGAAGCGCTTCACGATTGGATGTTGCTAAATTCGTATCTTCCTCCTCACGGCCCGGCTCCTCCCATCCCTGGCCAGAAGGTGCCTAGGAGATTATCAATTGATGGAGGCCCTTCAATCGGGGCGAGATCTTGTTGATCGTTTACGGTGTGCGGAGTAATCTTCTGAGATGCGAAGTAGCTGTTCGGGCCGAGGGGTAAGACAAAGAGTATTTCATCTCAGTCCTTGTTGGTACTATTAAAGAATATCTCAAGCAAATGATTGAAGATGGGATCTGCGGGTTCGCGGCCCTTGATTTTAACAGTGATGGGCCCGGTAAGCTTGTAGAAGCGATATCATGTTCCAGCATTAATTCGTAGTTATTGTAATATCACTAATATGTTTCTTCGCAGGCGATTGCTGCCATTCGGAACATGGCCTTCCAACACCGAGAATTTCAGACCCGGCTGAGGGAGGCGGAGAGGCTACGGCTCTATCCCCAGTCGGCGTTTTCCGACCAAAAGGCCCTGCGTGCTTCCTTAATGGAGGCAGAGTCAAATTTGAGGCACTAGGAGTCAAAGGCTAAAGAAGCTATTGAACAGGCAGTTCATGCTGAGGTGGAGAGAGAAGCCGCTCATTACGATGTGGCGATGGCCCGACTGGATACCGAAGCAATGGGTAGCGCTCGAGCACAGGTGGAATCTGAGTTAGCATGGGTCAGCATTCCTTAGCTGCTTCAGAAGACGCCCGGAGGAAGGTGGAGTCTGAGTTAGACGGGGTTTAGCAAGCTTTGGCTTCTTCAGGAGAGGCCTGGCGGAAGGCGGAGGAGGAAGCTAACCGTCTGACAGATGAGCGAGTTTCCTTACTTCTAGAACTCGGGCTAGCAAGGAATGAAGCTGTCATTGTCGAGGAGAGGAGGCACTTTAAAGAGAGAAGAAGGCTTTGGAAGAGGAGTTTGACGATGGCTTTGAAGTTATCTTCAATTATGGCTATGGTTGTTGTGCATTTGCACACAATATTTGTGGAAGTAAGCCCTAGATCCCAACTGGGATGCCTGACACGTCAAAGACATTACCTCCCGAGTTTTTTATTAATCCTCGATGCCCCCCGAGTGTTACCCCCGTAGTCCCTGCCACCGATCCTAACGTAAATATTAGGGAGGAACTTCTGACTGAGAGTCTTCCAACCGCCGAGGAGGGACTACGCGTCTATTCAGATTCCCTTGTCGGAGTAGCTGAGAAGAATGAGGAACCCGATGCTGCTAACGGGAGCTAGGGATTGTATTATGTGCTTGTTTGTCGAGCCTCACTCTTTTGCTCCTGTTTTGTATCCCAACATTTTGCTATAGTGTATCTAGACTTTTTTATGGGTGCTTTGTGTTGTTAATTCTGTCGAGTCCTCTTTTGAATCAAGTATTTCATTATTGTTTGTCCCATACGGGGCCGGATAGGACATTGTCCTCCCAGTCTTTAAGAATGAGCGATTAAAGGCATGACCATGCTCGTAGAATGAGGCGTTAAGATCATCAGGACTTGGCGGAGCGGTGGGCATACGACCATATTGGGCCGGATAAGGCATTAGCACCATTCGGACTTTAGACTGAGCTAGTTGGGCATCAACCATGCGGGTTTGGGTGGGGCGACAGAGCCATCGGACTTTAGACTAAGCCCGGTGGAGTGCCCGACCATCTTTGGGCGGATAGGCGTTAAGCGTAGTCAGGACTTTAGACCTTCGTCAGGTTGGGCATCGACCATCTTTGGGCGGATAAGGCATTCGCCATCGGACTTTAAATGAAACCAAGCTGGGCTCCACCATCTTTGAGACGGATAGAGCGTGCGCCATCCGGACTGGGCAGCGGTGGGCATCGGCCGTACTAGGTCGGATAGGGCGCGTGGGAGCCCATCCGGGACTGGGCTAAGCAGTTGGGCGCTAACCATGTTAGGCCAAATGAGACGTCGCGCCATCCGAACTTTATGCGAGCGGTGGGCATCAACCATGCGGGTAGAGTGGGGCGTCGCGTCATCCGGACTTTAGACTGAGCCAGCTGGGCATCAACCATATCGGATCGGATAGGGCATTAACGCCATCCGAACTTCATAACTTAGATTTTGCGATGAAAATACAGTTAGAGAATGAATAATATTTTTATTGATAGTACCTTTTAGGTATAGCATTCACGATGCAGATGCAGTGTTCCATCTAACTTATCTAAAGCATATGATCCGAATTTACCGACTCGTGTTACAATAGATGGCCCTTCTCAGTTGGCCTGAAACTTTCCTGCCACTAGATCGGCTGTGTTTTCAAAGACTTTCCTTAAGACCAGGTCTCCTAGCCGGAACACCTGAGGCTTTACGCATCTGTTGTATAAATTTTCCAATCGGCGGTGGTAGGATTCTACCCGTACAGATGCTGTCTCACGCAGTTCATTTGTCGTGTCTAGGTCCTTGATTCTGGACTCTGTACTCAACTGTTTGGGCATGTCCGTTCGAAGCGTAGGCATACCAATTTCTGTATGGATTATAGCTTCCATCCCATAGGTAAGTGCGAAGGGACATATGCCGGTTGGTGTGCGGGTAGTCGTCTATAAGCCTAAAGAACCCCAGGAAGTTCGTCCACCCGTTGCCTTTATTTGCGTCCGATCGTTCTAAGGTCGTCCAGCCAGGTTGGTTGGAAGCCTACGCGAGTGGTTAGCTGCGGATACCAAGGGGTGGAGTATAAGTTCTTTATTTTCAATTCCTAGCATAATTTTCTGTAGACCTAGCTATCAAATTGGGGCCCATTATCTGATACGATTAACTGGGGAATACCGAACCGAAAAACGATATTCTTCCAAATAAACTGAGTGACGTCTTTGTCTTTTATTGATGCAAAAACCTCGGCCTCTATCCATTTCTTTGAAATGTCCGGTGACCACTATGACTTCTTACGGGCGGGCGGTAGGAGTGGCCCTACTATGTCAATTCCCCATTGAGCGAAGGGTCATGGGCTTGAGATAGACATTAGATCTTGAGCCGGTGATCTTAAGATGGGAGCCTGTCGTTGACACCGGTCACATTTTCGTATGTAATCGGCGGCGTCAGACTTCATGATTGACTAATAATACCACTGAGTGTCGGTTCTATGTGCCAGAGTTCTGCCGCCTGGATGGTTGCCACATATCCCTTCGTGTAATTCGGCCAACACATACTGGCCCTGTTCAGTGGTTAAACATTTCAGATATGCCCACCCAGGGATCGTTTGAACAGTGGCCCATCGATTAAGGAAAATATGGCATATTGAACTTGGACCTTGTAAGCCTTGTCCTTCTCGTTAGGGAGTTCTTTCGTGTTGATATTCTGCGCAATGGGGTGCATCCAAGAAGGGGAGGTTTCGCCCACCTAGCTAACTCGGATAGTGGCTATCAAGGGATCCGGCTAGTAATAGATAGGCAGAAATATTGTTTTACGTATATGTAGAGATCTGTTCTGTGGCGAGGCATCTACTCTTTCATTACAGTCCTTGAGGAGCGTGTTGAGCCATGCTGAAAAACCTTGGGCATTAGTTAACGAGTTACATGTTGCCGTTTCAAAATCTGGGACTCATGATACCGCGTTTACGCCTTACCATCGGTGGGAATCGCGGTTATAAGCTTCTCGGCATATATTGCAACTGCTAATTCAATCCCGGCTAGGATGGCTTCATATTCGGATTCATTGTTTGAGGCGTTGAAGCCTAGTCGAATAGCTTGCTCAATCTTGTCCCCACCCGGGGACTTTAATTGCAGGCTAATGCCGACCCCTGTTTGCCAAGAAGCCCCGTCTACGCTGAAAGCCCACCAATTCGAACTAGCAGAGCACGTTTCAAGTTGGGGGATTTCTGCTAGAAAGTCGGCTAGAACCTGCCCCTTCTTAGCTAACCTTAGCTATACAAAATACCGTATTTGCTTAGTTTGATCACCCAGCAGGCCATTCTCCCAAATAAGTCATGCTTGTGAATGGTGTGAAGGGGAAGGTTGAGTGAGCACCCTGATGAGTGTGCTTGAAGTACGGGCGAAGCTTCTTGAAACGCTATCGGAGGCTAAAGCGACATGTTCAAGGTGGCTATATCTGGTTTCTGAGTCGGCTAAGGACTTGATGACAAAGAACACTGGGCTCTGCCTTCCATCCTCACCTTCTTTGAACAGGTCGGCGCTTACTACGACATCTAAAACTGCTAAATACATGAAGAGTGTCTCGCTGGCTTTTGGGCTAGCGAGAACCAGGGGTTCCACTAGATAGTGTTTGATTGCTACCAAGGCCTGATCACACTCTTCATTCCATCCGGCCCGGTTGGCCCCCTTGAGGGTGGCAAAGAATGGCTTTAGACGATCTGTGAACCGAGAAATGAACCGCCTTAGAGAGGCTAACTGGCCAATTAGCTGTTGTATCCCTTTTCTCGAATTGGGAGCTGGGGACACCAGAATAGCCTTAAGCTGGGCAGGGTTGGCTTCTATCCCTCTCCGGGTCACCATGAAGCCCAGGAATCGACCAGCAGTGACCCCGAAGGTGCACTTTAAAGGGTTTAGTTTCATATCGTATGCTCTGAGGAGGTCGAAGGCTTCCCATGGGGTCACGTAGTATGGTCGGGCGCTCTTTGACTTTGCAACATGTCATCATGCCACTTCATGGTTTTACTGTGATGGTCTAAACATCGTCCTGATCTCACGATAAGTCACCCTGGCATTCTTTAACCCAAACGGCATTACATTATAGCAAAAGAGTCCATGTGGGGTGATAAAGGATGTTTTCTCCACGTCAGGCGGGTACATGAGGATCTAATGGTAACCCGAGAAGGCATCCAAGGATGATAATATCCCATGCTCAGATGACGCGTCGACAATCTAGTCTATGCGAACCTTAGCTTGTCTTTAAGTGACGTCATTGAGATCGAATTATAGTCTATGCATACTCTCCATACCACCTTTCTTTGGTCTGAGCGACCACATTGTGACCATTTGGTGCTGACTTCCGCGATGAACCATGCATTCAAAAAGTTTATCTACCTGTTGTAGCGACGTACCAAATAATACGAGTTTTTAACACACTTGACCAAGTTTGACCAAGTTTGACTTTTTCGAGGAGGAATAGTTTTAGGTTAACTAAAGCACCATTTCGTAGGCCTCGTCGATACGAGTTCATAGACGGGCGGAACGTCACAATCCGACTTACGGGTAAAAAGTTACGGCTATGAGAAGTTCAACGATATCCACTTTATCGGTGTCGAGTTAAATGCAGGATTTTACGAAAGAGACCCTAGACCCTATATAAGCATAACTTTGTGATGCCAAATGAAACCACAGCCCCCCCCCGAAACACCCTCTTGAGCTCCTAAACCCACACAGGAAAAAGCTCTCGGCAGAACACAAGTTGGGTCGTTTAGCCATTTGCGCCAGTGGAAGATTGGGTAGGAAGGCACCTCCGACTGACCACCGACAGCCGCAGCGGGCAAAGAAGGAAGAGGACACCCGGCGGCGCCGCCCGGTATTAATGTTTCCACCTTGACATATTTGGGCCTTGGGATCGGGTAGAAGAAAGCGACAGACTCACCATGTCACCGAAGGTTTCCACTTTTCGGCCATTCGGCCATGAGGCCACCATGCCTCCCTCCCACCATTTTGGACCCCCTGAACTCATTTAGTGGTCCTTTTCTTGGTCCTCCGTTTAGAAGATGCGAAAACAAGTTAGTAGACGGTTGGATCGGGTTTCCGACCACCACATTTGTTGGACCGATGTGATGCTGATGAGTTCTAGTCTCTTGGGCTTTCCATTGATATGTGGTTTGTAAATTTTGGACATCGTTTGGTTGGTTTCCATTTTTGGGTCATTTGAATTAATTACAGAAGTTTGGGTGAATCGGGTACCCGATTAATTGAGTTAGAGCAAAATTATAGTTGGATTAGTGAAATTGGATATTTTTATGAATTATTGGACGGTTCAATTCGAGAAGTGGCTCCGAGGCGAAGCCCCAATTTTGAGTATCGAATTATAGGGCGCAGCGTATGGTGGAAATTTGGTCGAGAAGTCAAATTTAGCGGGCTTCATGGTTAATAAGTATACTAAGGCCTTAGGGGCATCCACACATGTCGTTGGTTCAATTATTGGAACCTAAGTGAATATTTAATTTATATTACAGACACATGCAGCCGAGTGAGAAACGATCACGAGGGGGGAGCAGGCGGCGCTGTAGTCGGTGAGTGGTTTTATATGCTTTTAAATGATTTGGTGACATGTTGATATATCTATTGCCTTGATTTAATGAATTTTACATATATCTTGTTTTGATCGGATGGTTGATTGCATTAGACATGATTTCTTGTTTCATATAAAACAAGTTATCATTTCATATGAATTTAGGTCAACATTTTCCAACTATTTGAAAGTTTTCTTTGTATTCGTGGATGATTCGGTGGTGTTTGGATATTTTAGGTACATGGATTGAGGTTGTAAACTATCTTGGCTTGTTGTTTTAAGTGAATCTTAAGATTTTTGTGGGTACGACTCTGTCACGGTATTGTTGGAAAAGTACATGTGAAAGAATGGTTATATTGGTTGCCACGTGATGAGATCCGAGGTTTGCGGAGGTTTATTAGTTGCTGCGTGATGGCGAGGTTACGGTTTATTAGAGAACACGTGATGGACAGGTTCGCCCGGAGGTTTATTAGGTGCCCGCGTGGTGGCGGGTTTACGGAGGTTTATTAGGTGCCACGTGATGGCCGGGTTTACCGGAGGTTTATTAGGTGCCCGCGTGATGGCGGGCTTGCCGGTTTGTTAGTGCCCGCGTGATGGCCGGGTCTACCTGGCCCGGTTTGTTAGTTGCCACGTGAGCGGGTCTATCTGGAGGTTTGTTAGTTGCTGCGTGATGGCCGGGTGTAACCACGGAGTCCATTAGTTGTCGCGGTGTCGTGGTCGGGCTTCGCAGATGGTTTATGATGGAGTATGGTATGGGCGTTGATGATTTTCTGAATATGGTATAACTTCTTTGATACTCACGTTGTGATTGCATTTCATGGTTATTTATTACATATGATGACTATACATGCTTTATGCTTGGCTTTATGTTGTGTATAGTTCATAGTATAGTTTTCGTAACATTGTGTCGGCTAAATTGTTAAGCATGATTTGTATATGTTGGACTTTGGGTAAAGTTGGGTTTTGTGAAATGTTTCTAAACGGGAACTTCTGGTGACTGGAAGGTTTGAGAGAAGAAATCTTTGAAAAATAAAAATGTTATCTTCCTTATAAACTTTTCGCTCATTTGAGATTTGTATCTCGCATTATTGTTTCATCGTTACCTGGAGTCCAGACCGGTTGCTGAGACCTATTTCGCGCCAGATATGACGTCGCTCTCCCCGCCACAACTGTCATACTCTATCGCTTTTATCTATTTTGTGTTTGTGGTATTGGACTTATTCATTTCTACTTGTACCTAAATTCGCATGATACTCTTGAATGCTCGATGATAAAATTATCGAATGCGTATTTATATGTTATGGATCCTTTATATATAAAATGGGATATTAAGTTAACGCATGTGTTTATTTCCCTCAGCAAAGAGTGGAGTTCCACCGTATCTTCCCTAGGGAATTTGTATAGTGGAACCGCTGCGAGACCACCGGGAATCACAGGAGGGTATATCAAAATTCGAGTCTATCGGCTTAGTATCAGGCTCTAGGTTTGAAATTCCTTAGGGTTGTCTGTTCTTTGTCTGACTCATCCAGTGTTTTGTATACCTTCATAACCTTATCCTTGGAATTGTTTATGTTTCATTTCTTTTCATGGAATATAGTTCTTAACTCTGATGGCACTTAGAGGTTGTGTATGGACTACGAGCAGTTGAATAAGGTCACCATTAAGTAACCAATATCCTTTGCCTTGGATTGATGACTGTTGATCGGCTCCGGGAGTGCGAGTTTCTCAAGAGGTGACTCGGGGTCAAGGTCCCATCGAGTTAAAGTTAGAGATCTGACATTTCCCAAGGCGGCATTCAAGGACGAGATATGGGCGTTATGAGTTTCTAGTGACGCTTTCTGATCACCAATGCCCAGCAGCTTCCATGGATTTAATGAATCGGGTCTTCCGTCCATACTTAGATCGGGTTATGATGAGTTGGCAAACCCTAGCTTCTTGTTTAAATGTGTTTGAAGATGTTTCTATTGAAATAGAGTGGTTTCGATGTGTGTTTGAGTGTTTGGGTTGATTGGTTGAGAACTTATGGAAAAAGTGGCTTGCCATAGATACATCTCTAAGCTCGCGCTCTAAATCAAGTTATTCCAATGAAAAGAACCCTTAGCACTTTATCTTCAAATGAGTAATGTGGAGATAGGAATACAAGAGGTGTTTTGTGTTGAGTGCGTTGTTTGTGTAACCCTAATAATGAGTGTTAAATGTTGATCCTAGTAAGTGTAAGAGAGAGTGAACTTGGGGGATCAAGGTTTATGTTGGAAGGTATAAGGATATATGTGAGTCGAGTGGTGATAAAGTAATAGACCACTCTGAGTCATTTTTATGACACTTGATCAGAAGAGGCTGAAGGAATCTTAAGGATTTGTTATTTGCGCACTTTGGAGTAGCCTGGCTCGACTTCCTGGGAGACTTGCGACTTTTGAATCTAAGGGAGTGTAGGGGATCTTATAACCTTCCCGTCAGGACCAGGGTTTGATGTTGTGGGAACTCTGTACCATTCCGTGCTTTGACTGTGTGATTTTTCTAGTGATATAAACGTATATTTTTATATATATGGAAATCTTTGAATTAACTGGTACATGATATTTTTAAATATCCATGCGGGTTGTCGCTGGTAGAAATTGTTTAAAAGTATGACATGGGTATGAGATCGTGCGAGAGTCCTGATTGATGTAGCTGACACCTGGCGATGATCAACCTCGGGCTGTGTACCCCGTAAAGGTCACAGATATACAGACGTGGGCAATATCCTCGATGGTAAGTCCCAAAGCACTCACGTTATAACTGGAGTGTGGGCATATCCTTTGGTGGTAAGTCCCAGCAATTTGTCGTTGTTCTGGGATGATCGGCTAGTCCCTGGGTGAAAGCCCAAAGGAGTCACTGATGAGGGGTTAAGATGGTGGTAGTATTGCATCCATGTGTTTCCATCCTCAACCTATTATTTGTAAGATGCTCGTGTTTGGCGATATCTTGAATTATGTATAAATTGAAATGTTTTTATGAGCATGGCTTGTTAGGATTCACTACTGAGTCAAGCGAACTCAATTCTACTATTTCTCCACCTGATGTGTACAGATCACCGCGTGATATGAAAGCTTCCTTCAGACCTGTAGGTTTTTTGGTGATGGAAAGACTGTATGCCAACTCTTAGCTTGTCAAGGTGGTTGGAGCATACTTTTGATGAATATTAAACAGCATGTGGATATTCATGCTATATATTTGGCCAGCTTGGTATCTTGTGGATCATTGTATTTGGTCAGAGCCACTAGTTTTGGAACTTTGTGTAAATGTTATTTTGATCAAGTGTAAGTGTATAGTTTTCAGTACATTGAGGAATTAACTCAGACGATATGTGTATGTTTGGAGACCGGAGATGGTTTACCAGGTTTTGTGATTACTTTAAGTGGGAGTTAGACTGTTGTGACATAAAATAGTAACATAAACCACATTTGAATTCGCAGACAAGAACAACACTAAGAATTGAAAGGTCACGTTTATGAAGCATTGACGGGAAACAATGACTCTTATGTTGAATGAGGATCAAGGAAGGAAATTAATAGGTCCTGAGGATTGTGCAAACGACCGTGGACAAGGCTAATGTTATACGTGCTAGGTCAAGGCGCCCTGTGATAGGCAAAAGAGCTTATGCGGGATGGTTTAGGAAGGATCTGAGTTTTTGAGGTTGAAGATCGAGCATTTTTTAAGCCTCTCCTTGGAAGGGCGGGTACGCTGAAGTGAAGCAAGTCCTCGCGAGCATTGACCTTTTGAGATTGTTATGATAAATGCGTCCGGGGCGGCCTATAGATTAGACTTACAGGAGGAGCTTTCTCGAGTCCATAATGTTTTCCACATCTCCATGCTACGCAAGTATATCTCATATCCATCACATGTGTTGGAGACGCCAGAGATCAAGCTGAGGGATGACTTATCCTACGAGGAGCAACCAATGCAGATTCTGGGTAGGGAAGAGAAGGAGCTTCGCAACAAGACAATATCCCACGAAGATTCCTGTGGAGAAAAACCACCTACCGAGGAGGCGACCCGGGAGCGAGGACCAAATGCGCAGCCGCACTTCATCTCTTCCATGACACAGGTACGAATTTCGTGGGCGAAATTTTTCTTTATGGGGGTAGGTCAGAACGACTCCATACCAAATAATACAGCTAGAAGACACCACTGGTGCTCGACCAAGTTTGACCAAGTTTGACTTTTCGAGGAGGAATAGTTTTAGTTGTTCAAAGCACCATTTCTAGGCCTCTGGCCGATACGCAGTTCATGGGACGCGAACGTCACAATCCGACTTACTGCAAAAGTTACGCTTTATAAGAAGTCTCAACAAGAAGATTTATCGCTGTCCAAGTTCGTCTGATTTTGTTCGAAGAGACCCTAGACCCTGGCAGAAACATAACTCAGATGCCAAATGAAACCCTAGCCCCCAAAACACCCTCTTGAGCTCCAAAACCCTAGGAAAAAGCTCTCCAAACCTGAACACAAGTCACTGACACCACGGCGCCGGAAGATCGGGACTGGGGCCGAGGCACCTCCGCCAACCAACGCAACACGCGCCAACCAAGGAGGAAGGACACCCAGATGCCGCCGCCGGTGTGCCCACCGTCGCCGGACGCCGCTGGATCACGGAGAGAAGGCGGCTGCGGCCACCATGAGTCACCCGGAGAGCTTCCACTTTTTCTACCATTTCCGGCCACTTCAGCCACCCCATGCCTCCCTCCCACCATTTTGACTCCCGAACTCATTTCGTGGTCTCTTTTGCATTCCTCACCGTTTGAAAGATACAACGAAACAAAGTTGGCCGACGGTTGGATCAGAGTTTTTCTCGCCACCATACGACCGCTGGGACTGGGCGGTAATGATAATCGATGAGTACCCGGGTCTCTTGGCTTTCCGCATTGATATGTGGTTTGAAATTTTGACATCGCTTGGGTTGGTTTTCCATTTTAATATTTTTAATATTACCAGAAGTTTGGATCGAAATAGGTACCAAATTGGTCGAGTTAGGCAAAATTTGGAGTTGGATTAGTGAAATTGGATATTTTATGAATTATTCACTGCTCACTCCCGAGAAATTAGCTCCTGCGCTTAAAAGCCCCAATTTTGTGTATCGGCCCATAGGGCTACGCACCGTGTAATTGGGCTAATATGGTCAATGGAAGGGCTTCATGGTTCATTAAGTATACTGGGCGGCCTAGGGCATCCCTATGTCTTTGGTTCAATTATTTGGAACCTAAGGTATTTATTTATATTACAGTACGCACGTCTGGAAACGATCCTCATGGGGAACAAGTGACCGAGCACTCAGAGTCGCGAGTGGTTTATAGTGCTTTTAAAATGATCTAGTATTATGTTGATATATCTATTATGATTTAATAATTTTATATATATACTGTTTTGATCAGATGGTTGGTTGCATTCAAACATGATTTCCTGTTTCATATAAAACAAGTTATCATTTCATGTGAATTTCATCAACATTTTAACTATTTGAAAGTTTTACTGTATTCGTGGATGAATCGGTGGTGTTTGGATGTTTTGGGTACATGGATTGAGGTTGTAAACTATCTTGAAAAACTATTGTTTTAAAAAGTGGATCTTGAGATTTTTTGTGGACTGACTCTAATACTTCGCATTGTTTGGAAAAGGCATGTGAGAAAGGGAATGGTTATATTGGTTGCCACGTGATGTACGTTTAATCGAGGTTTGGCTAGTTGCCACGTGATGGCCAGGTTGACCCGGAGGTTTATTAGAGGACACGTGATGGATGTGTTCACTGAGGTTTATTAGGTGCCATGATGGCCAAAGCGCATCTCTGAGGTTTATTAGGTGCCACGTGATGGGCCGTTTACCCTGAGGTTTATTAGGTGCTCGTGGATGGTCGGGCTTCGCCTGAGGTTTGTTAGTTCCACGTGATGGTCGCCCACCTGAGGTTTGTTGCCACGTGATGGCCAAGGTCTTACCCGGCGGTTCGTTAGCCGCCACGTTGATGGGCTCGGTCTTACCCGAGGTTTGTTAGTTGCCACGTTGATGGCCGTGTAACCAATAAGTCCATTAGTCATTACTTGTCATGGAGGGCCTGCCACTGCACGCTTATGATGGGTATGTGGTATGGATCTTGATGATTTTCTCGAATATGGTATAACTATTCGATACTATGGTTACGGTGCATTTATGGTTATTTTATTACATGATGACTATACATGCTTTATGTCATTTTTATGTTGTGTATAGTTCATAGTATAGTTTTCAGAATACTGTGTTCCGGGCTTAAATTGTTGAGCATGATTTATATGCTTGACTCAAGTTGTTGGTTTTGTGAAATGTTCTAAACTGGGAAATTTACAAAAGAGTGAACGGAAGGTTTTGAGTATAAGAAATCGAAAAATGAAATTGTTTATCTTCCTATAAACTTACACTACTAAGATTTATTATCTCACATTATTGTTTTAAACTGCCCTAGATCCGCATACCAGGTGGACCTATTCGCGCCGATACGGGCGGCCGCTTCCTCCCCGCCCACAAATCGCTCATACTCTATCGCTTTATCTATTTTGTGTTTCGTGGTATTGACTTATTCATTTCTACTTGTACCCTTAAATTCGCAATACTCTTAGAATGCTCTGATGATCCGTATCGAACCTGTATTTATATATGTTGTGGATCCTTTATATATAAATGGGATATTAAGTTAACGCATGTGTTTATTTCCCTCCTAAAGTGGAGTTCCACCGTGATCTTCCCAGGACCTGTATGGAACTTCACTAGCTGACCACCCGGAACTCGAGTATCCGGCCTGTCCCGCCATCAACTCCAATAATTTGATGGCAATTCAGGAGGAAACGCCTTACTCTTTGTCTGACTGGCCTGGTAGACGAGACGACATTCAGCTTATAAGAAGCATGTGTGGGCCTAATGTCGGTCATGTTCGAGTGGGTCCAGGCGAATATGTTAATGTTACTAAGCAAAACCTACCGCAATTGTTCTTTTTCCTCTTCAGACAAGAGGGAGTTGATATAAGTGTGTTTATCCGGCCCACCTAAGAGTATTGATTCCAGAGGATCCATAGCTAATTGTTCCTTCTCCTCCTTTCCTGCCTGGGCAGCGAACTATGATTGTTATTCTGGGGACTATGACTCGGAGGCCAGATTGTTGGAGCATTCACCTTTCTCATACTGTATTCTGATTAATATGCGAGCGCTAACTGCATTGCCTTTCCGGAGAATCCCGTCGATTCGGCACTAGTTAGGTAGCGATTGTTGATGGTAGGTTAGAAGTCGTTTTGCTTTCATAGTGTGCGACGGGCCCAGGCCCGATAATGGCATTATGGCCCCAGTCTTCCCAGGTCTTCGACGGCGAGAACAAGACTTGTTGAGTAACCAGCCCCGCCTTGACGGGGAAAGCGATATCACCCATGGTTAGCATGGTTGGCCCATTAAATCTTGACAAAATTCTGCCAGCCGAACTGAGTTTATCAAGCGAAACTTTCATCTGCTTGAAGGTTAGAAGTTGCAACAAATTAATTTCAACATTTTGCTTAGGTCTTGAGCACTTTCGTATTACATCGAATTGTTAATATATAAAGTAAACCGCGAGTGCATCGTGTTCTTGGATGATGACCCACTGGAAAGACGGGTTAATGGGAGGGGAAAGGATAATAGGACCTGATCGGGCGCTTGTTGCTCTGGCGTTATCAGGAATGCTTGATGTGGTGTTCACTCGGGCTCGGGCGTGAGCGCTTATGCCGGCTTTCCTTGGACACTTGGGCGACAACGGTCGTAATTTGTCATGATATATAATTAATGGTGGGTCGAGGCTCGGACGGGGCTGGGCCCGGCCCACTAGTATTCTTTCCCGGTGCAGAGCGGTTTCTATCGGGTGGGCTGACTCTCGGATATATCCTTTGAGGTGGCCAGCCTGGATTAGTTTCTCCACTAGGAACTTCAGAGTTCGACATCTGTTAGTTTCATGTCCGTGGTCCCTCTGGTAATTACACCTCAAAGATCGATCGCGTTGGTCGGGATCCGACCGAATTGGTGGAGGCCAGACAAAGTCAGGGTGATCCCAGATGAGGGGGAGGAGTCTGTCGTAGGAGATGTTCAGTGGGGTAAAGTAGGGAGGTTCCCTCTTTCTCTCTGACTATTCTCGGGAGCGCTTCTGGTCCTTAATACGGCTTCCTTACGCTTTCGGGCTGCCCGCTTCTTGGCTAACGCTGTCACGGGCGGTAATCATTATTTCTTTACATGCGGGAGGATGCGAATATTGTCTTACAGTGTAAAGTAGTCCTGTCCCACGTCGTACCAATTCTTCCATACGTTAGGCGGGTCAGTGATAGCGTGGAATAAAGAAATTAGTCGGTTTAAAGCTTCTTCAAAGTTACGGAGGACGTCCGTCTTTATAAGCATCGATTTGTTGGACAGCCTGTCCAAATCTCCTGGTGAAGTCCTGGATAGACTCGTCTTCCCGCTTGAAGATCGTTTGTAGTGAATTGAAGTTTCCCTTTTACTGGACTGAACATAAGTACTGGGAAATGAATGCAGCCCACAACTCGTTGAATGAGTTTATAGATCCTCTCAAGAGTTTATGGAACCCGAAATTGAAACGAGGCCCCTTGGTGTGGGGAATACCTTGCCACTGAAGTGATCGTTCCGCCAGGGATCATAACTTGGTTGAAGTGCAACATGTGGTCTTATGGGTCAGAGGAGCCATCATACATTCCAAATGGCGGTATGGCAAAGCCACGAGGAGGCTCATAACTCAAGATGTGCTGACCTAGTGGGGACGACAACATGTCCTCGGGCCCTCGGACAGTAGTAAAGGAAACGAATGCAGGCGAGCGCCGTAGAGTTATATGAATGGAAGCGGCGGGCTTCATACCCCGTGTCGCCTTGAGAAGCAGCATATTCTCAGGGGCCAGCTCCGAGTGCCTTTTGTCCCTGCTGACCTCTCTACATATCCAGCGGCGAATGCCACTGACGGATCTGTTGGAACAGCGTGGGGGCCTCTTTCTAGATTCGGCCTCTACATTATTCTGAGATGGCTGGAGGTCGGGCAGGGGAGAGGGCGCAGGAGGGATAACTTCGTCGTCTGCGACGAATCCTTTATCGCTGGCGGGGATGGGCTCTTTGCCGCTACTTAGTTGAAGCCCCGGAGTGCGGCATTAGTGCGCAGCGTATATTACGCTAGCCTCGATCTGGCTGCGGGTTGCGAGCGATCGTTCTCTGCTCTGGGGCGGGTAGCGTGATTTTGTAATTCGGCCATTTGTCTAGCCTGTTCTTTGTGCTTTGCTTCAATCTCCTAACGCCAACGAAGGAACTTATCCTTGAGGGATTGATTCCCTAGAGTGCTAGTCATGATGACAAAATCCGACAGTCCGGTGGATTGATCGGGAACTACCAAAGCTTCGAGGGATGAGAGATCAAGCGGATGCAAACAAGCCCTCGCAAATCGCGGATTAGCTTTCTTGCTTGGTCTTTCCCATAAACGGCGCCAATTGTAGTCTCCTGAATTTTTTGAGTCATTGGATCGTTGGAGCATTAACTTGCCAGCATAAACCTGCAAAACAAACAAGAAAATGGTGGTGGTGTGCCCGCCGCCTCTCCGATGCCTAAGTCAGATCAGGGAATCTAGAGAGTGAAAAAATCAGTCTTTCTCAGTCAAGAATGTCTTACCCTCTTTGGTGTCATTCCCTCTTCCTTTATGGAGGAGGGAGGTGGTCCGCTTTTCATGGGAAGATGATTTCCTTTCGAAACGGAAGAAAAAGGTGGCGCTTTGTTCTCGCGTTATGACCTGTTCTTCCCTTTAGATTGCCAAAGTGCCCGCATCTTCTGCTCCATGATGCGTTTGACCGCCATCAGGATAATTACGTGTGTGACTCATGGGTGGATATTTGTTCAAGCTGAGAGAAGTCAGTTGGCTGCCTACTTAAAGATGGTATCCGGCCAAGAGAGGTTGTACCCAGGCATTATGTCTCATGTCCGGCTAAGGAAGTGTGTTTGGGCTGACATAAGAAATAAAGATGATTGGGCACGTAGGTAGGCCATTATACTATGGGTTTGGTCGTGGTAGGTATCTTGACTAGGCCATTATCTTTGTAGGGTTCAATCTGCGGGGGCTGTTGGTACAGGTCTAGGCCAAAGCACATGGTACCCACACATCCCACTCACTTTTCATCATTTGCAAGGCCTGCGCTGACATCAATAATAATATCCTATAATCAGTTAGAAGGTCATCTACCTGACCTCAAAGCCTTTCGAGAAGCTCCATTAATTAAGGCGTTTAGAAATAATAAAGGCTTGTGTGGCAATTTCACTGGTCTTGAGGCATGCAGCACCGAAAGAAAGAAGGGGAACAAAAATTTTATTTTGGTTACGCTCCTTATTTTGGGTATTGTATTGCTTCCGTTTATTTCAGTGGGAATTTATTTTCTTTGTCGAAGAATAAGGAGTAGAAAAATCCAGTCTAGAGAAGCACCAACTGAAGATCTATTTGCAATATGGGGCAATGATGGGGAAATGTTATATAAGCACATCATTCAGGGGACTGAAGATTTCAACTCAAAATTTTGGATTGGTGTTGGAGGATATGGAACGGTTTACAAGGCCTAGTTGCCAACAAGTCGAGTTGTTGCCAGTGGCGGAGCCAGAATTCTAATCCAGTGGGCATAATAACATTTACAAATATAAAATATCAATGCAAAATTTAATTAAAAAAATATCCCAATATATTTATTTATCATTATCGTAATATATTTTAAAAAATATTAGATAAACTTAGGGATATAATATTAACATGAAGCGCTAGCAATAAAAGTTGGTTTTAAATAAAAAAAGGAAACAAGCGCTTAAGCTTATTCTCTTAACTTTTTATCTGCTAGCCTCTTTTCTATAAGGAGGAGTGATTTTTTTTATCATTTTTGGTTTGAAATCACCCTTCTACACCTCTTTTCCATCTTTTTACCGATAAAGTGGATTTAACTCCACTAGCGAGATCTAGGTTTTTATATGTTTTTCGTGATTTAATTAAATGATACTTTGTCATATGATTGTTGTCGTCTTGATGTTATGAGTGGTTGTGTCATCTCAATATGACGGTTTGGTTTCCGTTGTTGTGGTGCGATGCTTATTTGTATTTAGGTGATTCGAACAAGCAGAGTATATACGATCAAAGACAAAAATCAATCGGTGTCGTCGATATCTTTTAAAACTGGAATCAAAGGTATTCTAGTCACAATAATAATATCAAATGTGTAAACTCAACTATCAAATGTATAGATTTTAAGTCGTTTTATTATGTTATTAACCTAGATGATGTTTCATCTTTTGTGGTTTTTAGCGATTATGATTCTATGTTTCTATTGATGTATTGTTAGTTGAAATCAATG
Source organism: Tetrastigma voinierianum (assembly GCA_016808115.1). Taxonomy (NCBI): domain Eukaryota; kingdom Viridiplantae; phylum Streptophyta; class Magnoliopsida; order Vitales; family Vitaceae; genus Tetrastigma; species Tetrastigma voinierianum. Next base: position 172,534 of record JAEQBH010001523.1, read on the forward strand.
AAATTATTTTTCTCTTCAAAAAAAATATATATTTAAATAACAAATTTTATGTTAAATATAAAATAATAAAAAATTGTTTATCAATAAGAAATTTTAAAAAATTGAAGAAAGCATAAACTCATCACTTATTCATATAATAACACTTCAATAAAATCTAAAAACATAAATAATTAATAAGAACTCACAAAATTTTCTTCTTCTCCTTTCTTTTCTTTGTTTTTCAAACAACTTTTTGCTATGTTTGGTTATCGGAAAATGTTAAAAAAGGAAAATTAAAATGAAAAATGAAGGGAAAGAAAAAGGTAAAGAAAAATAATATGAAAATTTTCTTTTATTTGGTTATGCATGAGAATTTTGAAGGGAAAATGATAAGGATTTTATTTTATATGTTTTTCCATAATTTTAATAAGTTTTCCCTTTGTTTTTTAAGAACTATTCACTTGGAATTGCAACATTATAATAATTTGGTCCCTCCCCTCCCTATGTCGGCTTAGCGCTTTTAACCAATTGAGCTAGGGCTTATTTGAATAATTTTTCCCTTTGTAGATATAGTGCATGGTTACTTTTTCCTTTCCTTCCTCTCTTATTTTCTTCATTAATTTTTAGAGAATGTTGTAGAGAAAATATTACAATATTTTCCTTAGCATTTCTGTTTTTATTTTCTTTCCTTTATATTTTACATGTGATCCAAATTTAGGAAAATGAATTTTCATAGTTTTTTTTTTTTTTCTTTCCCTAGCATTTTTTTGGAACCAAACAAAACCTTTTTAGGCTTTCTTCCCATTACGATTTCCCCTCAAAACAGTTTAGAATATTATAAGCCAACAAGCATAGGGCTATAAATTTTTTGAGTCACAATTAGAGGCATGCATGGGACAGATCTGAGACGATCAGCCAGAGGCAGAAATTATTCGGCGAAATACCGTTGACTTTTGACTTTATCGAGCCAAGACCGTCTGGGAAGATTTTTTTTTTGAATGCGGTTTTGGATCTTACATGTTATCCATCTGAGGCAGAGTGCAGGCGTACCCGGAACTATCTGGGCGAAAGAGCGAAATTAGAATAGATAATTTTATATATATATATATATATATATATATATATGCCTCTATATATATATATATATATATATATATATATATATATATATATATTAGTTTATAGTATTTATCTTTTTTAATTAATAGTTGATATTTATATTGTTATGTTTATAATTGTATTTATAATTTATAATTTTATAATATTAAATAATTATAATGTAATAATTATTTTATAATAGTTAAAATTTTTTTATGTACCCAAGTGAATTTTCAGTAATTGAATTAAAAATTAAAATAATATAATATACAATTAAAATAATATTTTAAGCAGTCGAGAAACTACGTAGTTTAGACCAGCTGGTGTAGTTTTGATGATATGAAAATAAAAGGCAAACCCTACTTTGCATTTATGTCACGTTGGCCAGTCGTTTTCTTAACTTTTATGAGTTTGTGGCGTACTCTGTCAGGAGCTCTCTGTAGTAAATTTCATTTTTAAACACTAGCACACATTTTTTTAACCATTTCTTGCGGCTAGCAAGATTGATTTCGGAAGAGCGAATCGACCGCCAGGTTGACATTTGACTACTTCATTGCTCAATTAAGGATATTTTCACAAAAAGGTTACTGATTTGCTTTGAGTAAAACCATATACGTTTGAGGTAATTTATTGATATTATTATTTATTTATTTTTAGTTTGTTGATAGTATGAACTAATTATTAATATTTGGTGGATTTGATTATATTATGAGTAGATTTTTTTTTAAAGAAAAAATTAAGGATCTTTGAATGTTCATGAAAAATTATAAAATTTGAATTACAATAGTGTTCTCCGTTTGAGTTTTTTTTTTTTTTAAGCTTGAATAAAAAATTAAATTGATAAAAGCTGTTCTCAATTTTTTAAAATTAAAAAATAAAGATTTTGTTTATATTGTGAGAATGGTTGGATGGTTTTATGCAGTGTGGATTTTCTTAACTCACTTTGATTTTGTTACGCTTTTTTTATCATTCATCTAATTATTTTTATTTTTTCCTTTAAAGTAGAAATTGCTATAGTGTTTCATGGCCTCAATTCAACGAAGAATTTTCTTCCTAATTCGGGTGAGTTTTTATTTGCATTTTATATGAAAAAACATATTATATATTATACTGTAATTTTTTAAATAAATATTTATAATTTTTACATATCTTTCTATTGTATTCTTATTTCTGATCTCGATGAGAATTAGTGGCGATCTCAACGGTAAGAAAAGCAATTTCCGGTGATGGAAGAGAGGGTGAATGCCACCACCACCTTGAGAAAATTTGAATTCCGGCCCAGTTACGCGATACACAAGCCAGTTGCTTCTAATTTTGTTTCAAATGAAGGTACTCGAATCTAAATTGCTCCTTCACCTACTTCACTTGCTTGTGCTAGCAAAAAAGTTAGATCTGAGGTTTGGGTACATTTTGTCAAACTAAAGGATGACTGGTGATGAGGCAGGGAGAATTTAAATGTGTGTATTGTAGTAAGGATTATCTCGCTAGTGAGCGGGGACCTCGGGGTTATGGAAACATTTGAGGATACTTTACTTGAAAAGTTCCAAATAAAAAAATTTGTTGAGGCTCTGAGAGTCGAGGATAAATCTGAATGTTAAACTTCGAGGAAGCAAGTGAATGCGAAAAAGTAAATTATCTTCTTGCCGGTTTGATCAACAAGCTTACGGAGATGCTTTAGTTAAAATGATTATAAAGATGAATTACCTTGGTTGTTGAAGGGGAAGGGTTTAGGAATTTATACAAGTTAGTCTTCCCATGTTTCAAATTCCATCTGGGTATACTATTCTTTGAGATTGTTACTATTTGTTTGTTCAAGAAAAGAAGAAATTGCATGCATTGCTTACGTCTCAATGTCAAAGGGTTTCATTGACTACGGATACTTGGACAAGTATCCAAAATGTTTCTTATTTATGCTTGACTGCTCATTTTATTGATTCGGGATGGAATTTGCATAAAGAATTCTGAATTTTTGTGTAGTTAAGAGTCATAAAGGAATTAACATTGGGAATGCTATAGATTTTTGTATGGATGAATGGGGTTTGAACAAAGTTATGTGTATCACTGTTGATAATGCAAGTTCTAATGACCTTCTTTGTTAAACAGAATTAAAAAAAAGCTGACAAAAGAATGCTTTTTGTTTTTGGGGGGAAGCTTCATATGAGGTGTTTTGCTCATATTATTCTCGATTAGTAGTCGAAGGATGGCCTTGAAAGTGCTTTCGATAATCTTTCTGTTAGGAGAATTAGAGATGTTGTTAAGTATGTGAGGGGAGTCCACGGAGGCTAGAAATATTTAAAAAGTGTTGTGAATCGGCAAATATTAAATTAAAGCATCTTTGCAATTAGAATGTCCTACTAGATGGAATTGACTTATTTGATGTTAGAATCGGTGTGGTTTATCAAAAAAGCCTTTGATAAGTTAGAAGATGTTGATAGTAAATTTTAAGCGAATTTGGGAATGATATACTAGTGAGGTTGATTGGACTAGCTAGAAATCTTACTAGATTTTGAAAGGTTTTATGATGTTACTTGTAAGATTCGGGTTCTTTGTACTCTACTTCAAATGTATTTTCACGAAATTATGCGTGTTTTGAAAGATTTGCAAGCTTTTTCAAAGTAGCAATGACTTGAACTTAGGTGATCGTTAGAATGATGAGAGAAAAAAATTTGACAAGTATTAGGGCTCCATCCAAAAGATGAATGTTATGCTTTTTATTCTTTGTTGTGCTTGATCCTAGATATAAAATGGACTATTTGGCGACAAAATATAAAAGCTTTTGATACGAAAATGATACGAAATGATTTGGTGACTCGAGTAACTAATTCTTTGAGAGCATTAATGGATGAGTACAAGGGAAATGAGCAAGTGGGGATGGGTGGAGTCATTAACCCTTCCAATGATGTAGAAGATATGGTGGAGGATGAAGAATTAGATGACTAAATAGAAGGGAGAAAGAGCAAGTCTGGTTTCAAGGGAGTTGGATAGATGTTTGGTGAACTTAGGGAAAAGTATATACCCATGACTTTGATCTCTTCGTGGTGGAAAGTCAATCTTTGTTAGATACCCAGTATTGTCCCAAGTTGCGAGGATGTTTTGAGCGATTCAATCTTCTCTTGTGGCGGTCGCTTTAGCAGGAGGTAGAGACTGGAAACGATTTAGGGTTATTTGACTCCTCTTTGCAATTTGAGGTACTAAATTTCTTTGTCGAGATTAGTTGAGATCGTCCGTAAACCTATCAACGAAGAAACCATTGAGACTTGGAAAGTTTGGGTGAGTATGATTCTTTTATAAATTTGATTGATTTTTCTTATGGGATATAAATACGATTTTTTGAAATATATTTTTATGTAATTTTGATTGTAGAAATCACTTTCAGATCGAGAAATTGTAGAGTGTTATCGAGCAGCGTGTTGATTGTTGAACTTCCTTTTAGAAATGTAAGAAAATGTATTAAGTTATTTTGGTTCTGTTTTATTAAGAAAAGAAATTAAGTTAGACTTTTAAATTATTTTTGTTTATTAGTTAATTTGAATCCTATTTACATTTATAAGACGAAGAGTTGGAGAATCAAGATGTTCATATGAGGCGTTAAATTTTCTTGATATTTTGAAGAATTGTTTTTATATATATATTTTGTTTGTAATTTGTATTGATGCTCGTATGGAATGACTTGAAGTTTTGTATTTTGTTTGTGAATTTTTAATATGAAGGACAATTTGCACTCCAACGTATGGGTTCTCAACACCTTTGTAATGGAAAGAATACCTAGCAAATAGCCATAGCGTAATGGAAGAATGCGTGGCAAATGGCCACGTCTTGTTTATCTCATGGAAGCGCATAGTAAGAAGAATTTCCCTCTGGTGGATGAGTTGCGGCATGGTCTTGTGCAGTCACTAGAAAATTAAAATTGATAAATTTTGTTACACCTTTGTTTCTACATTTTTAGTTGTAGCCTTGTATCTATAGTGCATGCTTTTTTCTTTTTCTATTACCATATGGTATGGTAGTGCGCATCATTTAATGGTGGTCACTTAGATTTTATGATCATCGGACTTTGAAACATCACAGGTGAGAACCCAAGTCTCTTGTGTTGGCCTGCAATTTTCCTTTTGGATGCCTTTTCTATTTTTCTTTGGTTAGTTGATCTACTAAGTCTATCAATAGGGATAGTGGAGGCAAAGCGTCTTTTTCTTAAAATTATGCTGGTTACATTCTTTGTAATTTCTTCTGAGGCCCTTTTCTTTGGTATATTAATTGGCGCTGCTCATTACCGAGTGGTTATCTTGTCGTAGCTAAACTTTCATGATCTTAAATTTTTCTTTAAAGTTTTAATATTTTTATCAGAATATCAGTTCCGTCTTGTAGATTTGAAATTTCTGAAACTAGAGAACCGAACGTTTTGTCGAGAAATATTGGGACAAAGCTGGAACGGAGATTTTTTTGTGGATGCAGGACCGGATCTTGAATTTTAAAATCCAGACATTTGGAGACGGATCTGGATATTTGCAAATCCCCGATCCACCCGTACCGTGCACACCCCTAGTCACAATTACTACATATATAATTATTTCGTATCAAATATATTATAAGCCAGCTCGATGGTTAATGCCTCTAGTGTAACAAACCATCTAGGTTCCAACCATCAGAGCTCTCTTCAGAGCCTTCAATGGCTTCTGCATCTCCTCCACCGATCAGCCACCTTCCTCAGCTCCAAGCACAGCAGGTGTTTCCCACTCTATTCTTCAAGCCGTCATTGTACGCCTTGGCAGTTAAGTGTGCTCTGGGATTTTGAAAATGTTCTGATCAGGCATATGACCTTGAAGGACTGCTCCTTGATAACAATTCCGATGCTCTACAACATCAAATGGTTAGATCAATTTTTGATGAGCTGGCTATTATCTTCCATCTCTGAATCTATGTTGGGACATGTTGTGTATTGTAACACCTCTTCTGAAATTTGGACTACTCTCCAACAACTTTCTTCAACCAAATCCAAAGCACGAGTTTTACATCTTCGTTCTCTTCTTCAATCTACGAAAAATGGCTCCATGAGCATTGAAGATTATTTTTTAAAAATGAAATCTCCAGCACATGAACTCATGGCTGCTAGTCAGGTTGTATCTGATGAAGATCTGATCATGTACATTCTAGGAGGTTTAGGACCTGAATATGAGTCTGTTGAGGTTAATCTAACCTCCAGAGATTCGGCTACATTGCCTGAGGTCAAGTTCATGCTTCAAATGCATGAGTTGAGACGTGAAACATTTAATTCAGCTTTTGTTATGGATGCATCTCACGTCCAGGCCCATCTGGTACACAAACAAACTCCTTCAAGCTCGTTTGGTTCATACAATTCCTTTGCTTCTCAATTTTCGTCCCAAGGATCCTGGTCAGGCGGTCGTGGCCGCGATGGTAGAGACAGATTCTCATTCAGAGGACGTGGTGCTCCTAAGCTTAATTGCCAGATCTGTGGCAAGTCTGGCCATTCAGCACTCAAGTGTTATCATCGGTTCAATATTAGCTTCCATGGCACAAGAGACATATTTAATACATGTTAAATTATTTTGTAAAATCAAGAATATATATTGATCCAAAAACAATTGATGAATAATCAAATAACCCAATAAATACATTATAAAATAATAACTTTATTGAACAAAGAAGCATATAATTTCGAAGTATGTAGAAAGCATACATGGCATAGCTCCGAAATTGTTGGCTACCATTTGTCTCCCAAATCTGCAAGAGATGAGATCAAAGAAAAGTTAGGGTTGAAAATACTTCTTTCCTTCTCTCCAAAGTGTGTTCTACCAAAACCTTGTGTAATTCTATGGCTCTATTTACTTATATATATATAGCACAAGGAAACGATTGGACTTTGGTTCAATAGGCTTACCAAAGCAAAGGAGAAGATAGAATCATGGACCTATAGCTAGTTACTATTAAACCATTTCATAAATGCCCATAATTAACATGCACAATTATACAATTAAAATTGTAATATGATTATACTTAGTCCATAATTAATAAATTAATCTAACATTCTTCCACTTTGACAGGATAATCATAACTCAAATGTTTTCTCAATAGATTTACATAGCCATAACCAATCATATCTGATTAACATGCGAGAGGATATATAAATTATACATAATCAGGCGCTACTAATCAAAATCATAACTCAAATGCTTCCACGAGAGACTTACATAGTCATAACCAATCATATACAATTAATAAACCGAGATGATGCATAAATTGTACATAATCAAGAGCTACTAATCTAGAAGCATTACAATGACAAAAGTATTGATTCAATAGAAAGAAAAAACATCATTATGTCATTCATATGGTCAAAATGACAAAAATCATAAGATAATGATAAACGTCAAAATGTGCATGTAATAACAAAAAAATATGAGCTTTCCTTACAGAATACATGAAAAGACAAAACTCCAACTAAAACAAAGGTCTAGGCTCCTAACAATCCTATGCAGGTGACGTGTTCTTGAAACACACAAATAGGTAAGTCTTTGGTTAGTGGGTCTGCCAATGTGCTAGTCGTAAGCATGTGCTCAACTGAAATGAGGGACTCTCCAACTTTCTCTTTAACAAAAAAGAATTGCACATCAATTTGCTTGGAGCAATAAGTGCTTCTAGTGTTCCTAGATAAACATACAATTGCAGAATTATCATAGAACAATTTCAGCGTCTATAAATGGAGTGAACAACCTCTAAAGTTGAAATGAAGTTTCGCAACCATATTGCATGACAAGTAGCATCATAACACGCCACATACTCTACCTCCATAGTAGAAGAAGATGTAAGTTTCTACTTGACTCTTTTCCACCAAACAGCTCCTTTAGCCATCAGAAAGATATAACCAGAAATAGACTTCTTATCATCAACTCAGCCTGCATAAACAGAATCACTAAAGCCAACCACCTCAAGAGTGTCGGTACATGATGAGTCTTAAACTCATCTATTTTTAATCCTTTTTTTTTTTGCATGTTTTTAACAGTTTCAGAACTATTTTTATGCCAAATTATGGAAAATTCACCAACTTTGTGTTTTGCAGGTGTTAATTGAAAAAGGAGATAATTCTAGCAGAAAAGAAGATAAAAATGTGGAAATTGCAGCAGTCTCTGTCGCAACAAAGTTTTTGTCTGTCGCGATAGAATTTCAAGCATACCAAAATAACTATGTCGTAGTCAGTAGCTATATGTCGCAACAAAGTCCAGGCTAAACTTCAAGCATAAATGGAATCTCTTTTGCGACAAAGTGTTCTATGTCGCGACATTGCTAAAGAAGACTGTCGCGACACCCTTAACTATATCGCGACAATGATCAAGGCAAATGGCAAAGGAACTTTGTCGCGACGTCCCTTCCTCACGTCCGCGACATAAAGAAGTGAAGATTGACATATGAACTTCTGTCAGCTGACCCGGAAAATCGGCAAAGAATCTGACACAAGTCGGCTAAGGCCAGTGTTTTTTATGTTACGACAGAGTTTTAAATTTGGAGCCCGGCTCAAGGAAGAATTTTGTCTATGAAAATCATGTCGCGACATTACATTCAGATTCACAGCAAGAGCAACAAAATCATGCATAGCAAGAATTTATTTATGTCGCGACAAACAAGTTTAGCCGAAATTAATTCAAAAGTCAAAAGCAAATTGGTAAATTGTAAATTTAGGGACCTAAAGACATAAATTAAGAAGTTTTATATGTAAATATATGATTTATAAATAGTTATATGTTAAATGTCTAGTTAAATAAAGTTGGAAGGACTAAATACCAAATTAATAAATGGAGCTAATCACATGAAGACACACCCTTAGTTTCTATAAAAGAAAAGATGGTGGAGGAAAGGTTTTATGGCTTATCCAAGTCATAAGGGTCGTGTGACGCCCCCAACTCGGCACACGATGTCAAGCAAGGGTGTCATTTCTTTTTTTTATAAACTTATAACCTTTAAACTTGTTCATTCATATAATGTTAAACATTTAACTTGTACTATATTATGTAGCAGCGGATTAGAAAATATATACAAGCTTCATATATGGAAGTGTTCAACATTTTCAAAATTTACATTGTTTATAAAAACAAAACATATACAAAAATAGACCAAAAGGTCTTTAGTGGGCACCTAGTAGTGTGTTGGCCTTGGTTGCTGATTTGGAGTGTCAGGAATTCTCGTTTCTGCTTCTCCTATACTTACACGGATGAAACACCAGTGCTAAGCTTATAGCTTAGTGGGAATTAATACATATGGATGACCTCTAATAAGAGTCATCACACTTCTATACACATGCATACACATCAACATGTCATATCATTTAAACATGCTTATACATATTTCATATTTTACTTATCATACCATGTTTCATTTCTTATCATTTTACACTTTTGCCATGTTCTTGTCACAATAACTATACTTGTCATCGCATAGCGATACTGTGCTTACCTCTTATCATATCATATCATTTCATATGTCATATTCAAGTCATTTGTTTTATGTTTCATGTCTATATAAACCTTAGAAGTGGATAAAAGAAACTATAAGGGCCCGAAGGCGCTGTACCCACTGTACGAAATAGTGGTCTAGAAGGGCCCGAAGGCGCTGTTATCATTATAAAAGACCATGACCATCTATAAAAAAAGCCCAGAAAGTATTTGTAATGACTCAAAAGCGGGGGCGGCCCAGTGGTATGTTGCAGACTTGTTTTTCCCTAATAGGCATGCTCATCTATCCCTCTACCAGGTTCTAAGCAGACAATCCATGTATATTTTATGTTCAGTACATATCTCATATTCCCGAATAATTATTGTTATCCGGTGATCATATGCGATATTTACAATCATTGATTCGTATCTTTGCATTTTTCATATCTCATTATATGCATGGATAACTATGGTTACCATGTATGCTTATGAGCTATTTACTATCATTCCAATTTCATCAAGCTATATATGGATGGATTCTATACTCAAATGGGTTTCCATAGAGTCCAAGAACATTTGAAACGGAGTTCATACGAAGAAATTATGACCGTCCGAAGTTGAAGGCTTCCTATGAACAGTGACTATGAGCAGAACCAGCAGGGCCTACTATTTTTCATGATTTATGGACCTAATATGAGTTCCAATTTCATCAAGCTATATATGGATGGATTCTAGACTCAAACGGCTTTCTGGGTTCGAGAACATCAAAGCAGTCGGAACGAAGAAATTATGACCATCTGAAGTTGGAGGCTTCCCATGAACAGTGACTACGAGCAGAACCAGCAGGGCCTACTTTTTCATGATTTTTGGACCTAATATGAGTTCCAATTTCATCAAGCTATATATGGATGGATTCTAGACTCAAAGGGCTTTCCATATAGTCAAAGATCATCCAAAACGGAGTTTAGATGAAGAAATTATGACCATCCGAATTTGGAGAAATTTTGGCGGTATGCAACAAAGCGCCGATATTTGGCCAATACGAATATTAGCGATTGAGATTCTGTCGACCAACCCAAGTCCAAAACACAACCAATATATCAAGTAGGGTTCTTTTAAACCCAAATTAATAAAAAAAAAAAGGGTTTATAGTTTGATTTTTCCATACAAAGGTCCAAAGTCAATAATCATACGAATCATAGTTTTCCATACTCGACAAGTATTCATACTCTTGCTCCCTCACACCTAGCTCGGGGAAATCCGTACCAGGCTCCATAACAATCCATTACAAAATAATCCTGAGCTTAGTAAGTTAATCTGAAATTATAGCATCCATACTAGTGTACAAAAATCCATACTTTCCCTGCACCTTTGATCTTCTTAACTTACTTCCTTCTCTTCTCCTGTCTTCTCGCCTTGCCTTGCCCCTTCTCTTCTCTCTTCTTTTCTCCCTTTATCTGGGTTTTACTATCCCCCAAAATCACGAAATGAGATATTTATTTTGGTTTATCGTATTTGATTTTAATATGTTTCCTTTTTGCATTTTGGTCCCCAAACTCCCTTCTATTTACACTTCCACTTATTCAAATTCCTACTTTGGCCTCCCGATCTTTGTTAACATGTCATTGGAGTCTTAATTAGGTACAATTTACCCTTGACTGTTGTATTAATTTCAGGTTTTACTTATTTTATTTTTAGCATTATTTTATTTCAGAAAAATATATTTTTACTTTTATTATACCCTAAACATGTTATAGAACTGTCATGGTATAATTTGAGGTGTTCTGACTCCCTTTAGCAAAATAAATTTAGGTCCTCGAAATTACCTAAGCGAGGCTGAGGGTACTGCACCCTCATTGTCAATTCTTCATTCTCAAATCCATAAAACTCGGTATACATAATATGTTCTTGTACCATAAACCTCCACTTTCATCTATGACATAATCAGTCTTGTCTCAGAATTACTAACTAATTGAAATTTATCTCTTGCCAACTTAGCATAAATCTTTACGGCATTTACTATCATTTTGAAATGCAAATCCAGTAAAATTCTCGAGTGAATATGAGCTCTTCGAGTGCAAGTCTCCAATCATAATCTTCCAAAGTCAAAGCATAAATCATTTTCTACTTAAGAGCTCTTGTGACATTTGCTTTTTCGGGGTGGTAATCAATTATACAATCATAGTCTTTAAACAATTCTAGCCACCAACGTTGCCTCAAGTTCAAATATTTTTGATTTAGCAAATATTTCAGACTCTTATGATCAGTGTAAATTCTACACTTTTCTCCATATAAATAGTGTCACCAAATTTTCAAAGTGAACACTCTGTTTGCTAACTCGAATCATGGTGAGATAGTTTTGTTAAATGCGGTTTCAAGCTGTCTGGAAGCATAAGCCACCACTTTCCATCCCTCGTCAATCGCATCCTAAGCGAATGCCTAAAGCATCACTATCTGAGTATACTCTTTTCCGTAGGTTTATAAATATTGGTGCTTCAACCAACATCCCTTTCAACTGTTCAAAACTATTCTGACATTTGTCTATCCACTCAAACTTTATTCCTTTCCTGAGTAACTTGGTGAGCAGAGAAGCTATGATAGAAAAGTATCTCACAAATCTTCAATAATAACCTGCTATGCCCAAGAAACTTCTCACCTCGGTTACATTTCGAGGTGGTTTCCAAATCACAATGGCCTCAATCTTTGTAGGGTCAACTCTTATTCCCTCAGTTGATACGATATGGCTGGAAGGAGCTTCCTTTAGCGAATCACTTTTGCTTAGCTTAGCATATAACTTCTTTTCTCTTAGCTTCTGCAAAACTATTTTCAGATGTTGTTCATGTTCCTGAGCATCCTTAGAATACCACACGAGATGTCATCAATAAAGACTACTCTGGCCAGTCCACATGAGGTCGAATACCACATTCATTAAATCCATGAACGTTGTCGGTACTTGTTTTTCACTGTCACCTTATTGATCTACCGATAATCGATGCATATCCATAGAGTGTCATCTTTCTTTTTCACAAATAAAACAGGTTCACCCCAAGGCGAAACACCGGGTCATACAAACCCTTTATCTAAAAGCTCTTGTAGCTGAACCTTTAACTCCTTCAACTCTGTTGGAGCCATCACATGGAGTGCCACTGAACCTGAGGTTGTTCTAGCCGCGATTTATGGATAAGTCCACCTGCTCTCGAGGGAATGCACAGTAACTCTTTAGGAATACATACGGAAATTCCTTACTCTTGGAATCTTTCCCACATCAGCAACACTCTCTGGCCGGTCAAGTATCAAGGCTAAGAATGCCTCATATCCTTTTCTTATAAATCTCTTCGCTTGCATGGTTGAGATCACATTGGACATTACGTTGGATCTAATGCCATGTATTATCACTATGGAAACGTCCGAGCATCTTAACACTCTTTGTCTTTTGTCCTGATCAACGATGGCTTGGTGTTTAGTCGACCAATCCATTCCCGAGAATCAGAATCGGCTCTCGGAATGGAAAGGTTATCAAATCGTAGCTCTCTTACTTGTATAACAATGGGGCAATTTACGTATCTGGTATTCATGCCTTGATGTGCCCAGTGGACCTAAATCTGTCACATGTCATATGCTAAAGTTCTCCATCACCCGTGCTGACCGAATACATGCTCCATGCACCACATATGAATGAGTAGGTCGGGATCAGTGTCATGCATCTCAATATCATATAAGAAAATATACGGTATAACCTCGGGAGCATCTGTTTGATCCTCACGAGGGCTTCATAGCATATGCTCATCTTTGGTGTTTGTAGGCATAGGACGATCCCTTTGTCTGCGAAACTATGCCTCCTGCGTCTCCATGTGGGAATGGGTACTACGACCCTACCTCGATCGCGAGGAGTCGAAAGTGGTGCCACGAGGATCTTCCTCTGCCACTTCTTGTGGCTTATTATCCTGATTCTCGGGGACACTATGCTATCAAATGCTCAAGGCTTCCACACCGGAAACACCCTCCTGTCAATAGCTTGCAAACACCCAAATGCCATCTATGGCAATAGGAATTGCACTCGAGTTTCTCCTGCATCAGCCCCGAAGCACCTACACCCACACTTGAATCTTGTTGGCACCTCCACAATCTTACACTCTTGTAGTCGGGCGCCCATGCGACTCAGCAAGCATCTACAGATCTTTACCAGAAGAGGAGGAGGCTCCTTTTGAGACTTTTCTTTGATGCTAGTTTCCAGTCTCTCCACTTTCATAGCAAGTTGGACCAACTTATAAAAGTTCACCTGTTGGAGAGAAGTCACAAGTGCTAAGTACCTCTCGATGAACTCATGTAGTTCATCTTCAAATTACCTACACCGAAATGCCTCGATGAGGACCGCTTCTGGTGCATATTGGCTAAGATGGCTAAACTCTTTCTCATACTCAGCCACATATAAGTTCCTTTGCTTCATATTCAAGAACTATTTCCACTTGGACTCCCTGTACATGTCTATAACATACTTTGCCCTGAACTCTTGGACAAAGAATTCCCATGTCATGGGATTTGGAATCCCTGGACTTTTGAGCACCGGTTTCTACCAATCATATGCCTCACCCTGCAATAGTGATACTGCACATGATGCTCTGCGATCGGGAGGGCGTAACCTCTCCAGTACCTTTCTAGCTTTTCTAACGAGAATTAGAGGCTTCGACTCTTAGTGCTGGAGCCCATTTGGGATTCCTCACGCTCCGTGTCTTCTTACTATGTCTATTGCAGACTTTGGGCGGTCGATCTATCCAATGCAGGGCATGTCCTCTGCGTGTTCTCAGCAAGGCCAGGTGGGCTCGTGGGTACATTACTTTACGAAGGCTCGGAAGGCGTAACTCTTTTCACTTGGGTTAACATAGGCTTCTTGGGGACAATCCGTCTATATCTGAAAACCACCGGACATCCATCGAGGTCAACCATTACTTAACATATGCATGTTTATCTTATAATCTATCTAGAAGGTTTAAAACTTGTCCCGAAATGCCTAAACTAAGGCTCTTATACACCACTAACTTTGCTGGCCTTTAACTCGGCACCTGATGTCAAATGAGGGTGTCCTTTTTTTTTTTTTATAAACTTATAACCTTTAAGCTTGTTCATTCATATGTATTAATTCCCACTAAGCTATAAGCTTAGCATGGGTGTTTCATCCGTATAAGATCTGGGAGAAGCGAAAGCGAGAAGTCGGGGACACTACACATCGTGACAGGCGGCTGCTTACTAGGTGCCACTTAAAGACCTTTTGGTCTATTTTTGTATATGTTTTATACGTAAACAATGTAAATATTATAAATGTTGAACACTTCCATATATGGAACTTGTATATATTTTGTAATTCATTGCTACAGAATATAGTACAAGTTAAATATTTAACATTATATGAATGAACAAGCTTAAAGGTTATAAGTTTATAAAATAAAAAAATGACACCTAAAAGCACGACACGGGTAATGGTTGAGATCATAGGTTCGGTTGTGTTAAGGGTGAGAAAAAACCCAACTTGATTCTCTACAATTTTAGCTATCCA
The DNA here is from genome assembly GCA_016808115.1 of Tetrastigma voinierianum. Taxonomy (NCBI): domain Eukaryota; kingdom Viridiplantae; phylum Streptophyta; class Magnoliopsida; order Vitales; family Vitaceae; genus Tetrastigma; species Tetrastigma voinierianum. The sequence goes on from JAEQBH010001523.1 coordinate 187,603, forward strand.
CTCCACTCAAGGAAAACAAAGAGAATGAGAAAGATGAGAAGAAATGGTAGATTTGAAGCCAATAGGAGCAAATTAAGGTTTGGAAACCTAACTCTCTTTGTGCTGTATTGTATACATCTTAAATTGGTTATGATGTTGAATTGATGGTGTAATTGTGATATGAGTTGGTTGTGGCCATTAATAAGGAGTAAAGATGTGTGAATTGGTGTGTAGGTGTTTAAGGGGAAACTCTGTCAAAATTTCATTAGACCCGTGACTGTGTTTTGGCCATAATTTGGCCTAAAAACCTCCAAATTGGATGATTCCAATTAGAGATGAAATTTAAGACCTATGGCTACAAATGTTTAGAAGATACTAAGAAATAAATCCTGCTCTAAAACCCTTGAAACTGAGTCTGACGTTAAGATACTGATTTTGTTTCTTCAATGGGAGCAGTTTATGTTGTTTGAGCCATATCTTGATTTCTATTGATCCAAATGATGTGAATCAAAATTATACTTAAATTAGACACCTAGGAAAATAATTTTCATGAAGAAAGTATGGTCAAATTATGTCTCTATAGTTCCCAGAAAATTTTCAAATATAAGACACAGTGCATTCACGAAGCCCATCCCGGAAGTAGTTCGGAATGTTTAGGTCATACCTCCTAATTTAAAGGTTCAAATGACCTGATTTTGAGCCATTAGAAACTTAAAATATAGGGGAACATTTGGTTAAAATACCACTTTGCTAAAATAAATATTACATGATAATTATGTGACATGGACTCCACTATATGCATGATTACTATACGATTATAATAATTGACTGTAAGTATGATATTTATGTTACTGATGGTAGGATAATCAATATAGAATGCATATATTTGAATGTGCGCATGACCAAGTAATTGGATGAATGAAGGCATGCCTATAGGGACTACGTCATTTGCTTGACATACCATTCCACGGACCCCATTTGGGTCATTATCTAGACCCTGTTTGGGTTACTTTCCAAAGCTAATATGTTACTATAATGTACTATGGGTTACCTACGGGTACCTACCATACTGTAATTTCCCGTTATCCACTTCTATTGGGGTATGCAAGCTAATCTTTATATGAAATGTGTTATGGGTAATGAACAATATGAGCATGAAAATGATTAATGAATATAAAATGATTACATTGTGCATATAGGCTTATTTTATGTCTATTAATAATGTTACAATTATGTTGTGTGAATTATATTATATGTGTGTGATGTTATTGACGATCATCAGGAGTGGTTGTCCATATCATATTTGTTCCCCACTAAGCTATATGTTTAGCATGGGTGTTTTATCCGTGTAGGTATCAAAGTTAAAGTTGAAGCCAAGGACATCTCGCAACCACCAAGACCGACACAACAATAGAAGCTCACCAATGTAGGTCTTGAGTTTTGTGATAGTAACGTAAATGTAATATTTTGTTATAATGAAAATAGTTAAATATGTATTAGTACAAATATGCAAAAGAACAAAAATATGTATATAAGTATGATATGTAAATGATATTTGAACACTACTATAGTGGTGTTTTATAACATGATGTTATATGTGGACATGAACTTTTATCATTTTGGTAAGAATGAGATTAAGGAAAATTCTATCATAGATCAATGTGCAATTCTATCACAGTTATTATAAACTAAACAGGATAGAAGCGCCTAGCTTTGTGGCATTCCTCACTTGACATAGTGCAGCCTATCATATGGGTGAATGGGTACACTATGGGCGGGTAGGGGGTGTTACACTTAGACTCATGAGAAGCAAGTTCATAATCATTCAATATTTCTCAATTTTTACCTAAGTTCACAAGAATTCAATATTTCTCACAATATGATGTTATAAATAATCACAAATAACATAGACATAAATTGTTAAAGCAATATGTGAAAAAAGAAACAATAAAACTATTGCAAAGTTGGGTAAAATTTTTCAAAAAATTTTGTAAAATGAACAATATGATATTATCTTGTATCAAATCAAATATCACATTAGTATCACTTTCCATAAAATATTACATGATATAGAAGTACTAGACAAGTGCTTCACAATCTAACATGTGCACCTCATTGAGTCATCAACATAAACAAGACTCCTTTAGGACTAAACAGTACTAAAGGCTCTCAAATCAAATCAGCTTAGGCATAAAGATGCCCTTTAATTTATTGTCCAAATTGACCCTTTTTTTATTATTATTATTATTTGCTTCTTGTCCATGACTTATAATGGACAAGAAAAAATAATAGACAAATAAAAATAATAAAAAATAAATATCTATAAGGGTTTCTAAGGAAGCATGTTAATGATGGGACATTGATGGGAGTCATGGGAACATACCAATGATAGGAAACATGATGAATTTTCAAGATTCATTCTTTGAAAAATCCCGACCAAAACACAACTGAATCCCTATTCCTTACAGCTTGCAGTTTCATGCATCATCGTGACTTGAAACCGAGAAAGAGAAAAAAAAAATGGGAAGGTACTTCCTTTTGATGACAGTTCTAGGGAAGGATAAAGAATTCTTTCAAGGGATTTTTTGGTTTTTTTTTTTTCGAAAACTTTTAGGGATAAAGAACCTTTTTGAAAATTTCCTCAATACAAACAAAACCCAAGAAAAAAATTGACAACTTAAATGCCAATTAAAGAGGCTCTGATAGTAATTATTAAATTATTTTGTAAAATCAAGAGTATTTATTAATCTCAAAAACAATTGATTCATAATCAAATGACTTAATAAATATATTACAAAATAATAATTTTATTAAACAAAGAAGCCTATCAATTCGAAGTATGTAGAAAACATACCTGACATAGATCCAGAATTGTTGGCTACCATTTGTCTCCCAAATCTGCAAGGAATGAGATCAAAGAAAATCTAGGATCGAAGATAGTTCTTTCCTTTACCCCAAAGTGTGTTCTACCAAACCCTTGTGTAATTTTATTGTTTTATATATATATAGCACAAGAAAACAATTGAATTTTGGTCCAATGAGCCTACCAAAGCAAGGGAGAAGATAGAACCATGGGCTCATAAATGGAGGTTGAGCGGGACGTCCCTCCTGGTAGAGATTGGAATGACTAAGGACGAGATATCCTCTTTTCACTCCCAAGCCGGCAAAGATAAGGAGGCCATGGAGGAGGATTACCAAAAGGCCCTGGAGGTCATTTTTGCCTACAACTACAAGTGTTATGCTTTCAAACACAACATCTGTGGAGACCAACCAGAGGTTCCAGACGGTATGCCCAACTCTTCCGACCAATTGCCGCTAGATTTCTTTATGAGCCCAATTGCCCCCGATCTTTAGAGAACACTAAGGTTTGCCTGTGATGAGGCGCGCCGCAGGTAGCCGAGGAACCAAGAGAATACTTCAGCAGGGACCGAGGCTGATTCGATTCCTCGATTTTCCTTTTTCTTTCTTTTGAAATTTTGTAAGAGGCCCCGTGGCCCGCAAAGACATATTTTTGTAGCCAATCACGAGCAGATTGGCACGCTTTAATGAAACCACGTACTCTTATGCATTGAACCTTTGTTATTTCTTATCATTTTTATGAAATTGGCTAAGATAGTTAATTCCTTTAGAGAGTCACGAGGCTGGCTCTCTGAAAGTGCTAGCAAGCTTAGAGCCATAATTCTGGTCTTATGCAAGACAGTGCCAGCAGGCTTAGAGCCACAAGTCTTGTCTTACGAAAGTGCCAGCAGGCTTGGAGCCACAAGTCTAGTCTTATGAAAGTGTCAGCAAGCTTTGAGCCACAAGTCTAGTCTTATGAAAGTTCCAACAGGCTTAAAGCCACAAGTCTGGTCTTATGAAGGGAAGCAGTTGCAAATATTGAGAGGAAGTATTCTAAAAAAAAACTTGATTGATAATACCTCTTAAGGTGCATAGCATTCCACATTCTTGGTACAGGCGTCCTGTTTAGTTTATTTAATGCGTATGACCCGATTGCCCCCACTTGTATAACTATGTATGGTCCTTCCCACCTGGGTTGAAATTCACTGCCTGCAGTGGTCACGTGTTCTCAAAGACCTTTCAAGACTAGATCCCCATTTCTAATGCGCGCTTTATAGCTCAAGTATATGTTAACATCCTTGTTAGTAAGATGTTATGCGATAGCAAATTTACTGTGAGCTCACCAGATATCAGATCCTCGAGATAGCTTTAGCATTAGCCATTCCAGGAACCTAAGTTCGAATCTTGGGCATCCCGATTTCTATGGGAATAATGGCCTCAATACCATAGGTGAGGGCAAATGGTGACACTCCAGTCAGCTTCCGGCTAGTTGTTCTATAGGCCTAAGAACTCCTGGCAGGTCGTCCACCCATTTTCCCTTAGCCGAATGTAGACGCTTTTTCAAAGCCATCAAGATAGTTTTGCTGAAGCTACCAAGCACGCTTCCGCGAAGGCCTTCAGACGATTTCTCGCTTTGCGCCTCCCGAGCATCTCTTTGTCGCGTAGAGACTAAAGATGGGAATCAGCCAAGGACAACTCATCATCTACGGGGGTATCAACATTGTCAAGGATAACAGGTTCCTTCCCTTTATCATGAAAGGATCTGACACGAAATCTTGGATCGCTATCTCGTACTTCTTTTCCATCGCGACCTTTCTCCATCCGGCCTCGCAATCGGTCATTCTCCTCAGAATCGCTTGGCATATCTCTTGTAACCTTCATCTCGCCTCGCTTGTTCTCCTATTTCTCTCCATGTCCTGAAGCCAATGGAGGAATTGGTCCTCTGAAGAATTAGATTACCGGATTGCTGATATCAGAAACGCCCTGACAAATCAAAGGGAATCAGTTGCCCAGTGGCGTGGCTACTACTAGACAATCATCGAACCAAGCCCTCAGAAATTAGAGATCGACTTTTGTTCGCTTCCCACAAACGGCACCAATTATTGTTACCTTGATCGACTGAACCTCTAAGCATCAGCATTAAAATATGAACTTACAAAAGGGCAATCCGGTGACGATGGGCCGACAAATTTCCTCTACGATTATGTCGCAGAAAAGATGGAAAAGAATAAGAGCTCAGACAGCTTGAATCAAGCATCCTCCCCGATTCGTGCGCGCAGGTGCCGAATCAACAAAATTTGTATCATAGTGTCCTACGCTCTAGCGAGGCCACCGCAAAGATAGCCGGCCCAGGCCGAACACGGATGGGTTTTCTCAGAAATGAGAAGTGTAGTTGAGTTCAAAATGGTGAATTCAATTTGATTTGGGGTTTTAGTAAAAACAAGGAGAATTGGTGATTTATAGATCAAAATAAAATGAAGTAAAATATGAAAAGAACTCCTTACATCGCAGCTACCGCTGAGTTCACAAGGTAAACGAGGTCCTCGTCCTTTTCCTCGCGTTGGGGAGGATGACATATAGTCATTTCCCGAACCGGATCTTCATTTGGCTATCTAAACTGAACCCTAATAATTTTTCCTTTTGAAATATGGCATTTAATGAGCATAAATGCTCCCGGACAATAAAAGCATATCCCCTAAATCTACCCTATAGTAACTAATAGAAGGCAACTAATGAATCTCAGTGGATCTAATAATAAGCATCCACTGAACCCTAAAAGCTTGCCAAATACAGGTTATCAAGGTACATTTAAGAGATTTTAACCTAGAGTGAGAGATGGAAACATAAATACCCATAAATGCTTGCATTAAACACATGAAAAACCGCCATTTTACCTAAAAGAAACCTAGCTCCAATAAATTCTCCTCTCTTCAAGGAGAAAAGGTTTAGGCCAACCACTTGAGTCATCCTTAAGGGTGTTTGGCAGCCGAGAAAGCAAAAGAAAAGGAAAGAAAATGAAGCAGAAAAAAACGGAGAACTTACAGTGCTTGTATTTCCACTAAGCTAAAATTCCAAAGTTCCAAAAAGTTTCTAATTCTCCAAAACATGGGAGCTTATATAGAGTTTTAGGAAAAATACCATTACGCCTCAAAAAAGCATTAGACAAATAGGTAAAATGGAAAAAAAAGAGAAAAGAAAATCAAAAAGTCAACAAGGATTTTCAAGACTGTTAGCACTCAGTGCCAATTTCAGATAAGGCTCCATCGCCAAAATTGGCACCAATGCCAAAATTGGCACCAAATGCCAAAATGCCAAAATTTTCCTCATACAAATCGCACCGCCAAAATCTGCATAGTATGGATCCACGTTGTACCACGCCAAATCGCACTAGTGCTGTACCACCACGCCAAAATTGGCACCAATGCCAATTCTTTGCCAATTTTCGTGATAATGAGGATTCGCACCAATTTTCCTTCTCTTCTTCTTCCATTCCTCTTCCTCGTCCCGTTTTTTCTTCGCCCTCTTCCGTCCCGCTCTTCTAAGTTGCACATGGCTTTAAACTCGCTTGGATTCATCGTGTCTCACCCTGCTCAAATCCTGTCCAAGATGGAGAAGTGTTTGCCCAACAAAACTACCAAAACACCTACAAATGTTGTTAGTAACACAATAGTGGACATCAATATGCCAATCAAGATTGGAATGATTAGTACCTAAAAAGTGCCTAAAACCTACGATGAATAGGCCTCAAAAGAGCACTTTTTAAGCACTAATCACTCCCCTCGTGGGGGGTCTTCCTGATTTATACATGAACCTCTCCTTGATTTTAGGAAATAAAATCTCATAATTTTAGTGATAAAATCTCTCCTTCCTTATCAAGGATTAATTCTTCTTTACCAAGGATTAATGTTTTTTAGAAGTAAGAGATTTAGAAACTAGGAAATTTGCAAATAAATATCTTTTGCATATTTCCCACCTTCATCCATTTATCCATAATGAACTTGTCATATGCGAAAGGACTCCACCGCTAGGGACTTAAACTCTGCATGTGCCATTCGAAGTCAAGCCTTTGAAAGACACTCTAGCTCTCACAGACGAGCTCTGATTCTCCGCTGATAGTGCACTGCTTTAATATGGTAGGTTGACTCAGCCGCCACATCACGGTCACAGCCTTAGGCCAAAGGGGCCCCAGGCCCATGGTACTCACATTGATTTTTGATGTTTAAAGACTTTTTCGTTGAAAAACAAAAGATTTGAAGTTCCAAAAAACCAAAAAAATATTTTTTTTTTTTTTTTCCTTGATGATTAAAGACTTTTTCGTTGAGGAACAAATGATTTAAAGTTCCAAAAAACCAAAAAATAATTTTTTTTTTTCCTGATTTCTAAAGACTTTTTCATAGAGGAACAAATGATTTGAAGTTCTAAAAATTGAAAATTGATTTTTTTTTTTTCTTGATTTTTTTTCAGTGAAGAACGAAGGATTTGAATTCTGAAAACCAAAAAATGATTCTTTCTTGATTTTAAAGACTTTTTCGATGAAGAATGAAGGATTTGAAGCTCTGAAAATTGAAAATTGATTCTTTCTTGATTTTAAGAACTTTTTCGTTGATGAATGAGTAATTCAAAGTTCTAAAAACCAAGAAGATTTGCTTATTCTTGACTTCCGGGAATACTTCTGGATTATTGGATTTCTCTTTATTAAGGATGAATCTTTCAATTTCCATTAGAGGTCATATGGAACATTCATCGCAAATCACTTTGACAAAAAATGACAGATCTACTCGCTAATGCAAAAGGTAAGTTCGGGCTGTGGAGGATGGCCAAAAAAATCAAATCTTGCGGAGAAAGAAATAGCGGTGGCTTGCTCAACAACAAAAGACGACTTTAGCAAAGCCGATAGCAGTCGCGATGACACCGTCGATGACGTTCTCAACAGCTTCAGCTCCGACATTGATGGCGATGAAGAACATGAACTGTAACAAGGATTTTTAGCCTAGAATGGGTTTGAGAGAAGAGGGAAAGAATAGGAGAATGTGGAATATTTGGTAAGTAAATCAAAGGCATTTCTTCCTATGAATCTTTCAAATCCCAAAGGAGAGTATTTTGATGCATAAGGAATTGGTTGTGGAGGAGAAGAGAGATCAACAGCCGCGGGTTTGAAAGAAAAATTGGTGGGAGGCTTTTCTCGAGGTATTACTCTAAGCTTCTTCAATTTCTCCAATCGGGCTTCGTCGGCCCGCTCCCGATAATCCATCCAAAGGGGTGAGTTGACTGGGCCTCATGGTAAAAATGATGAGAGAAGATAAATGAAGCTGACATATAAAGTTTCCATACAAAATACGGTCTACGGGCCATATTGTGGCGCAGCGAGTAAATTGTTTAGACTAAAAATAAATTTTTGGGCCCAATAAATAATTTTTCGGTCCAAAGGGTAGTGGGATGGGCCAAATAGATATGTCAAGGTCAAACCGTACAAGTCCAACCCAATCTAAGAAAGCCCAAGTCCATGAGAATCAGCCCATGAAAAGGTCCAAGGACATTAAATAATTTTTCAAAGATGTCGGCTAAGAGTATTGAGACTTTGTCTCAAAGTGAGAAGATGAAGGAGACTTTTTCTCCAAGTCATGATATGGTAGAGTTTGTGAGCAGTTATTAGAAGTAGGGAAAGCTACTTGGTGAACAAGACTTTAGTGGAGAAGTTACTTGGAGAATAAAACTCTAGTAGAGACGTGAGCAGTTATTGGAGAAGGTGAACTGGGGCAGTTATTCATGAATGTCTATAAAAGGAGGATTCAACATCAAAGAAAGGGACCGACAATTGTCCATCCAAAACCGACTTTCAACAAAGCATTTCACCATTTTCTCTTAGTTTTCTACAAGTTTAGCAGTCATCTTTTCCAGATTCCTAGCTTAGTTTTAGATGTTCTTTCCAAGCATTTTGTTATTTCCAAGCTTTCTTGCTTCAACAGTTGATTTTCAGTCCAATTCTAGAATAAAATCTGTTATTTTTCAAGCTAGTCCGTAAAATTTTCTCTTAGCTTTCAATTCACTCCATGCAATCTAATTTTCAAAGCATGGTTTTACTTATAATCTAGGGAACTGTCAAGGGAAATAGAAAATCCATTTTTCGCTTGAGTAGAAGTTAGATTTCGGCACAGTTTCAATTTGGAAATATTATAACTTCCTAGCACACCCACGCATTCACCAATTCCCATGCTTTTTATATGTTCCGATGAACTCCACAAGAAAATCACCACAAACAATAAGTATTTGTTGTTAAGCTTTGTATGTGTGTTAGGTTGTGATCTGTTTACTTATTTCACTCAAGTGCGGTTTGTTGTAAATTAAGTATACTGTGGAAGTAGTTTTTGAGTGAAGCTTCGATTCATTAAGATTGGTTGATGATAATTAAGGTGGTGTTTGTTTTTTTTCTTTTTTTTTTACTTTATACTGAATAGAACTTTGGATGGAAATCCTAGTCACCGATCTCTCTATTCTCTCGTTCAGACCCTTGTTCGCTAGAGATAATGGGTGATTTTTTTTGTCATTCTTGGGCTGAAATCACCATTTCCTTTGTTTTCTTTCCTCATATATGGGCTTCTTTTCCAATAAAGTGGTTTTCTTCCACATCATCGTGTTGTTTGTTTTCGACTTATTGCGATAAGTAGTTGTATTGCCGACGATTCACTTCTTGGTGGTTTTCTCATTGGCAGTTCATATGGCAAAGTTCAATCTAACATAGTGATTAGATCAAATCTTGTGCGTCAATATGCTATAGATATGGAATCTTAAGTATTTCAAGTATTATTGAATTATCAAATATAAAGGCCTTAAGCTGATCCTTTTTACTATTAACATGAATGTTGCATCATCCTCTAAAGTTTTTATCACTCTTGATTCTGTGTTTCTATCGATTGTATTGCTAATATAAATCAATAAATTTATCTCTTTTTAAAAAAAAAATTAGTATGAAACAAATCATAAGAGTTTCAATTAGATTAGAAAGTATATGATTTTCTCATATTTGAATATCTAGTTGTTTTTTCATAGAAAAAAAAAACATTCAAAAAAAATTAAGAAAAAAGCCAAAACAAACCAAATATTTTGGCTTGTTCTATTAAGCCAAAAAACTAAAACAAATTCAACAATAAGTCATAAAAATTTTGAAAACAATCAGTCGACATCGAAAAAGCAAATCGCTTTTCAAGAAAAGCCAAAATATACATTAGTTGATAATGAAAATTCACACCGAATAAGTCTTCAATCTATCCAAGTAAACTCACAGTTACAGCCATGCCTATAATCCCATTGAATATTTATTGATAACAATCTCTATATATGCGTGGAACACTGTGAAAATGTTTCTAAGCAATTTATTATGTCTATACATCAATCTCTATATATCAATCTCATTTATTACTTTGGAAAGATTGTGTCTAAGCAATTTAAGAAGATTCAAAATTATGTGTCATGTTGTTTTCTTGACTACTCGTACATCTCTATATTATTTTTATGTAGTGTCTTCATGTGACCGTTCATGTGTCCTAATTTTATAAAAAAACCCATCATATCCAAATTTCCCTTATCCATATCTCATGTAAAAGCAAAAAAATTGAAGTTTTTGATTTGACAATGAGCACCCGGAATCATATGTTGTTTTCTTGACTACTCGTACATCTCTATATTATTTTTATTTAGTGTCTCCACCTTTTTTTTTTTATTATTTATTTATATATTTTCAGACATATTTGCCAGAAGATTTCATTCTTATAAGCTACATATTCAATTCAATAGAAAAAAAGAGTTTGTTTGTTTAGGTTTTAAAGTAAAAATTGAAAAGTTATGAATATAAGTCGATTTATTAATGGAAATATGATAATTTTACATATTCAATTCAATAGAGAAAAAAGAAAATAAATAATATGTAATGATGAATAGATGAAAAATAAACATTAAAATGTGTTGAAAAAAAAAAGGAAGAGAAAAAGGATTTTGTGATTCCATAGGTATAGGTAAAAAAAAAAAGTTTGGTAGTCTTGCTTAGTATCACTTGAGGAATAATTAAAATAAAAATAAAAAGAAATGAAGGGATGCATGTGCAAATTTCATAGTTCTTCTTTCAGAATCCTTGAGGATTCAATTGGTTTTCTATTCTGAAAATATTTGGATCTTGATCTATTTTGCTTTCACACACATTATCAAAGACAATTATGTTACTTGCGTTACTGTTCTGTCCCAGCTACACCTCAAAGATCTCATGAAGCACACTTAGACATCAAATCTATTGAAGATTATGAATACATGAAATAACTGTAGAGAAATTTGTTAGCAAAAACATGATTAGAAATTAAAAAATGGTATATGTATAATGGGAAAAGGGAGGAAGTAAGTTAGAAATCAGAATTGAAGAAAATAAACAGTTTATTCAAATGAATGTTTCTCCCAAATCAATTCGATCGGTTTGTTCAACAGGTTTACTGATAAAAAATGCAGAAACAAACTTCTTAACTGAGTAAGCACCCTGCTTTCTTTTTTTTTTCTTTTTTTTTTTTTTGTTCATTTCAATCATATATCCAAATAAAAACTGCAAAATAAGTTTAAGTCACCTGTAAAGAAAGGAGAGTCAGCAATTAGGCCGAGTAAACTAAGCACATGTTCTGATAAATAAAAGCCAGTTAAAAAAGATCAAAGGGCTGGGCAAATATTCACAGTGGGGTAGCTTTATATACAAAGGGGAGAGAGTAAAGTTGATTGCATTATCAGCTGTACAAAAAAAAAAAGGAAACTAACTTTCAACTCCCAACAGCAGAGTATTTTCTTTTTCTTTTTTTTTTTTTTTTTTTTCTTTTCTCTAGGATAGTTTATTATATATAGAGATGTAGATATAGATGATATAGATATATGTACACTTAGTTTCTTTCTTTCTTCCATCATGTCCATATCTAGCTAAAGCTAAAGCTACCAGAAGCAGGATCAGGAAGGAGGTGGTGAATGAATGGTTGTTTCTGGTAACATGGCTACTGTCACTATGAAGTATTCACAACCAATTGGTAGACCATATGGATTTGAATTAGTTGATCCTGAATTCAAGGACAACCGGCTGGTCCCCGTGGTGTCAGAAGAAGAAGAAGACGAAGTCAGATAATCAATGGGATCCCCTGGAGAAAGTAACATTGCCCTCCTCACCGTTTGCCGTTCAATATGCACAATCTGCCCAATGATGAAGCTGGGTCGGCTTGTGAGATTGTCTGTAAACAACGCCACAGACTCCGTTGAAAGATAATAGTTAGAGCAGTTCCTGTTGATTGCCTCATAATGCCCAGCTGAATTCAGCACAAACGCAGCAATCTCGTGGACTTCAAAACGGCCAAATGAGATTCTTTCCTTGTAGGCCTGGTATGTGTAAGATTTACCAAATTGTCATGGACAAAACAGGCTCACATTTGTTTGTCAATCATGAACAAAACTATAAACAGGCTCACATTTGTTTGTCAATCATGAACAAAACTATAAACAGTTAATTGGTGGAGCTACTAAACAATACCAATCGTAACTGATCAGAACACACCATAAAAAGGTTGAGCATAGTTTGTTTACCTGCTTGTCAATTTGATGCTTTGTGTATAATGTTTTAACCAATTCTTTTTTTTCTTCCAACTCCTTCATAAGTAGTTTATTTCCAGCTTCAAACTTTGAACTCCTGTCAAACAGCTCAGCACGTTGCCTTGACAAAATACCGACTTTATCAGCAAGAGTTCGGATGCACTGTCGGAACTCAACAATGCCATCATCTTCGTTGTCATGGATGGAGCTGAAAATCAACATAGGAAAATAATCAATCCCCATCATCTTTATTATAAATATTGCAGCTATAACATTACAAGTAAAAGAACTGCAAATCAAGACTAATTGTAAATATACTATAACTATATGATACTATAGGCTGACCAAGCAGATAAACCAAAAATGAACATTAAACTGAAAATTTGAAACTAATGAAAAGAATTTTCTGAATTCAATTTTTATTTTAAGAAAAACAAATTTTAAGGTCTGGTAAGACATCATACTTCTTAAGTTTGATTCTGCGCCTTTCTTTATGAAAGATTAGAATGAGCTAAGAAGAATGTGTTCCTCGCGACATTGTTTTTGAGGTCTTAAAGAGTGTAAAAGGAATTGACAGTACTTCTTTTCTCTACTAAATGTATAATCTGGGATCTGGTAGTTAGGAACTAGTTTCTTTCTGTTTTTCTTTTCTTGGCTCTGGGCACCACCTTAACATAATTTCATCCAACTTGCTATGCCCCCTTTCTCTGGGTGGAATATTATTGAAATTGTTATTGATCCTACGAAAAATGTAGTGCCATTTTCCCTCGGAAAGAAAATATGAACTTACTCTTCCATGAAAGTAAATCCATGTAAAAGAAACCTATTTTAGATGAGTAGACAGAAAGATTTTACCGACGACATGAAAGAAACCATACAGCTGGCACGCAGCACATCAATGAGTACCAAAAAGGCTCTTTTAGAAAGAAAAGAACTCAAAAAACCAATGTTTTAAAAGGCTAAAGGCATTTTGCCAAATGAGGCCAGGTGTAAGCCTCAACTCTAAAAATAAATAAGTAAACAAACAATAAAAAAGAATGGGAAATTCCAAAAAAGAAAAAGCAAAAAAAAAAAAAAAAAAACAAAATAAAACCATTTCAAAATTGAATAATAAGAAAACCATACAATTCACAATATGCAATTTTTTTTTTTTTTGATATGTATAAACTTCGTGTTTCGCCATATGTCTAAGTTTATTTGAACTTTTTTTCAGTCCACTGTCCCTAACATTTATTCTCAGAATCAAAATGCTCACCAACGACATAAACTGATGGACAAACAACCCTCTAACGATGCTGACGTGTTGCCCTTACGTGGCAAATTTTTCTGATATGTAACCCTAATCAAATAAAGCTCTTTATATACCAAACATTTTTCCTAAATTGGATCATTTCAATCCCGATTTGAAACCCTAATTCGCCCCAATTTCTTCCTCCAAATTCTTCCCCCAAAATTGCAAATGGTGAAACTGCAATCCCGATTTGTTCTCCTAATTTCACAAAGGTGAAACCAAAGCGAAGCCCATGAATACCGAGAATAAGAAGTTTGAAACCAATTACTGATGATAAATAATTCGCTTTATAAAAGTTAGAAGTTTGAGACATATTTCTATATTGATTTCTGAACTGCCACCTACCCCACGCTTCTGCTTCAACGATTTTGAACATCGCAGATCTTGAGCATCACAGCCTCACCTCTCTTGGAAAGGTCTGTTTAATGATTAAATATGAACTAGACTTTTGGGTTGTTGATTTTGTCGTTAAGGTTTACAGCCCAGTTTGATTTTATAGTGGAAATTTTTAAGTAAATGATCGTGGGATAAGAATTGGAGTACTGAGTGTTCGAAAAATGTTTGGAGTTGTGTGTTTTGCTGATTTTCCTTCGTGGGTTCTCCAGAAACAAACGAGGGATAGGCTAGAGTTGTGGTGAGGTAGGAGTAATTGAGGATAATGCTATTGTTCGATTTTGCTTGAAAAAATATTTTGAAGTTAGGTGCTTTCTTGATTTTCTTGTTCGATTTATTGGGAACCAAACAAGGGTATAGGTTGGGTTTTGGTATGTCAGGCAAAAAAAAAAAATTATGCTTTGTTGATTTTCCTGTTTGGTTTCTTGCAAAACCTGGATTTCTCAGGCAAATTGGTATCCCCTGGTGATTTGGGAATTGAAAATCCTAATCCCTAAACAGTAGGGATTAGACCTACTTCCCTTAATCGGACAACTTGACATTCTACAAAAATTACTAAGGAAAATGATTTCTCATGAGAATCCTAGAATTCAATGTTTATTTAGATCAAATAAATGATAGTAATGAATGCTTATGTCTGAGTTTTCCACTGTCTATCTTTTATGAAATTAGGCAGTTAGCTATCAAGAAAACAAAAAAAAAAAATTGACTATAGTACTTACCATTCGCAAATCCTATTACACACACATATAAACATGTATAAAAGTCTAAGTGCATGCATGTATCTATCTTTATATTTCATCTATTTTTCCTGATGTGTAAAAAGCATAGTTATTTGAGGCGCAAGGTGCACTAAGGCACAAAAGCCTCTTGGGGCCTTGGGGCACAAGGCTCACTTGTGGCGCGCGAAGGAGGCAAGACCATATGTCAAATATATATTTTATGATTTTATGATAGTTAAGCTTCCTATTTTACATGACTTTCTTGCAATTTCTTGGCTATTTTAGCTGATTTTGCTTCTTCTCCTCTTCTGCATTATACAAAGAGTGTTGGGAGGGTTAGGTTGCTTTGGCTTTGCTTAAAAGAAACATATATAAGACCAAATGACGGCTTTTGTCTTTGTCACAAAAGCCCTAGGGCTTTCTTGCGTGAGTCTGACAAAGAAAGAAAATGGAAAAGAAGAAGAAGAAGAAAAAGGGGGAGGCATTGCTATAGGGAGTGGTGGTGCCTGGGCTTTAAATCACTTTTGATAACTATGGTAAAAAGAAAGTCAATGAACACAAACAAAGAATCAAGGCAACAACCTCAAAGTCTAGCTTAGGCAAAGGAGCTTTGAAATCCGATGGTGACCAAGAAAAAATATTACCAATCAAAAGTTTATATGAAACATTTCATAAAACTCAACCCACCACCACCAAAAAAACAAAGAAAAATATAAACCTATAAGGAACTTATTATTTTCCCTACAACAGTGTTATATTTTTTATACTTCCATCAAATTTATCATGATTCTCAAAGAATGAAAGATTTTAAAATGAATAAGTTTCTAAACAATTCTTGTTTCAATTTATTCCTAATACAGTAAACCAAACAAGATAATTTTGAATTTTACTACTATCTTCCTTCCCCTGATGAGATTTAAGCTTAGTAGCAGGACTTCTAATATAATTAGATTTTCTTTTTTAACAAAAAAATATTTCCATGCATAGAATCAGTGCGAAGAAGGCTCTCAGAGCAAGGAAAAACATACAAAAGATTACTCAAACAACAAATGCCAATATGGTAAGGCAAACATTAAACAACTATTTGCCAACTAACTTACTTGGTCAAAGATTGTGCTAAAGCACGCAAGGAATCAGCAAAACCAACCACTCCAACTGAAGCATTGACACAGTTCCGAAGTCTTTCAAAAAGACCACGCATTTTCACAGCAGAGGCACGCAATGCACTATACTCCGAGGCCCTCCGGTCAGCAGCACAGAGATGAGTCTGAGCTTCCTCTCTTGCTTCATGTAAACAATTCTCCAAGTGAGCACAATTCATCTGTTTACAGAACGTCCATAGGGAGATGAGAAAAGGGAAAAGTCAGAATTCAAATGATAATATCAAACCAATGCTGCTAAAACCAAGCAACTAACAGCCGTATAACCATGCATCATCCATTATTCAACAACCCAAGAGGACTTATTCATATCGATATGATTGGTCAATTGATCAAATTAAAGTCACAACTTAACCAACTAAATTAGTAGTAAAGAATAAAGAGATGTAAACAGATTCTGTGCATATATATGAATATAAATTAGTATTATTAAGAGCAATGACCAACAAAATTGGAAGTTTCAATCAGAGTCCTAGTTTCCATCACCAGTCATATTAGAGTTCAAAATACATATATACAAATGGTATAATATCAGAATGTAAAATTTTTCAGAAGAAGAACAAAACACTAGATCTTTTTTTTTTTTTTTGATAGGTAAAAAAGAAATGTATATTTTATAGCATATATCTACTTTACATATTGAGTTATAACCTATTAGGAAACTTGTCTTATAGAGTTGTAATCTATTAGGAAAGTTAGATTAGCCTTTGTGTATAAATTTTCACAATGGATCAACGAAAGTATAAGGAATTTATTCCTCCAATTCCTCTCTTTGTTCTCTCTTCATGGTATCAGAGCCTAGGGCTCATAATTGAGAAATTATTCGAGAAATTCCAATCTCGACGAGCAGGCAGCGGTGCATTCAGCAAGCAAGGGGTGTGTTTTTTTTAAACACACATCTCGAGGGCACATGAGACCTCACCACTGGCACAAGGAGGAGCGTCGAACGCCTACGAGCCTCGCCACCAAGTCCGGTGACCGACACCCAAGCGTGTGTGGCTCACATGATGCTTTTGTCTTCCTGCCCTATTTTACATGCGTCGCCGCGGGGCGATGACACCGCAACCACGACCCGGCGCCCTCCCGTGAACTTGTCGGTGGCTCAGATGCCATACTCCACCGCTTTTGGGGCTTCGAGATTTTGTTGCGGGATCTACAAATGTTTCAAGGGATATTTTGGGCTCGTGGATTTTTCAATGATTGTTTTCAGGATTATGGCATCAACAAGTGCTTTGATGATTGTAGGCCAAATTCCATTCAGTTTGGTGCTTCCATGGAATTGTAATATTTTCTAAAAGAATCCTCAGCTTTTGGTATTTTCGATTTTAAGACTTGTTTCCAGTTATTTGCCTTTATGACCGACAAGAAACCCAAAAGTGGAGTTGTGTGTCATTATTGCCATATTCCAAGGCATATACGTTGGGATTGTAGGAAGTTGCAGAATATAAATCAAAGGTTTTCATATGTTCATGAATCATTGAAGGGTGTCTCTACTCCTAGCACTATGCTTGTCAGGTCAAGTAAATCTAACACGTCTTATTTCCTCTTCCTCCAAATGGGTCATTGACTCTGGAGCCACATATCACATGACAGGTAATTCCAGTTTATTTACTATGTTTCAGCCACACCCTTCTACCTCTATTGTTACCCTTGCAGATGGGTCAACATCTTATGTCCTTGGGTCAGGGACAATTCATCCTACTCCTCTAATCACTTTGACCTATTAACTGAGTTTACCACAATTCTCTTTTCATTTATTTACCTTCAATAAACTCACTCATACACTTAATTGCGATATCTCATTCTTTCCCGATTATTGTTTGATTTAGGATCTTTTGACGAAACGGATTATTAGTAGAGGATGCGAGTCTGGGGGTCTCTACATCCTTGAAACAAAGGTGCCAAAGTCTGTTACTTGTTTTGGAGTTGTTACCCCATTCGAATTACATTGTCGCTTTTGGGTCACTATCTCTATTGAAGCAAAATTATATCTCGCCAGCCTATCCTCATTGAACTGTGAGTCTTGTCAACATGCTAAGCTTCATCATGTGCATTTGAGTCCTAGAGTCAATAACCGAAAGCCTAATTTCTTTTGAGTTGGTCCTATCTTGATGTGGTCCATGTCCAGTTGTGTCCCCAACTGGGTTTCGATATTTTGTTACGTTTGTCAATGATTATTCGCAAACAACTTGGTTATATTTAATGAAAAACCATTAGTTATTTTCTCACTTTCGTGCCTTCTGTGATGAAATTCACACTCAGTTTCATGTTTCCATTCAAAATCTAAGAAGTGATAATGCCAAAGAATATATGTCTGAATGATTTCAGTCATTCATGCTTCAGAATGGCATCCTTCATCAAAATCTTGTGTTGATACTCCTCAAAATGGAGTTGCTGAAATAAAAAATAGACACCTTCTTGAAACCGTTCGAGCCCTATTGTTTCAAATGCACGTGCCCAAGCATTTCTGGGCCGATGTTGTTTCCACAACTTGTTTTTTTATTAATCGGATGTCTTCCTCTGTCTTGAATTGGGCCACTCCGTTTCAAACCCTCTTTCCTCGAAAATCTTTGTTTCCAATTAAGCCTCGGGGGTGTACTTGTTTTGTTCGGGATGTTCATTCACATGTGTCTAAACTTGATCTTAAGTCGTTTAAGTGTATCTTCCTTGGTTGCTCTCGAGTTCAAAAGGGGTATAGGTGTAATTGTCCTAGTCTTCGTAGGTACCTAGTTACTGCTAATATCACCTTTCTTAAGAATACTCCTTTTTCTCAAAACCCGATCCACACTAGTCAGGAGGAGGATGATGATTTACTCGTTTATACTCCTGCCTCGCAACTCCTGCTTCTGTTCCTCCTTTGACAAAGCCTCCTATCATTCAAGTCTACACCCGGCCCCAACACCCCCCAATCTTAAGCCCTCCACCAACTGCTTCGACATTAGATCCAGTCTCCAATGATGATCGTCCTATTGCTCTCCATAAAGGTAAACGTCAATGTGTCCACCCAATTTCCTCATTTTGTTCTTATAACCATTTGCCATCGCATTCCTGTTATTTTATTGCATCCCTGAATTCTATTTCTCTGTCTAACACTGTTTGTGAGGTTTTATCTCACCCTGGTTGGCGTAGTGCTATGGTGGAAGAAATGCAAGCTTTAGATGACAATGGTAATTGGAACTTGGTACAATTTACTTGCTGGGAAGAAAGTCATTGGATGCCGCTAGGTTTTTGCAGTTAAAGTTAATCCTAATGGTGCAGTTGCTCATTTGAAAGCACGACTTATGGCTAAGGGGTACGCTCATACCTATGGCGTGGACTATTTTGACACTTTTTCCCTAGTTGCTAAGATAACATCTAGTCAGCTTTTTATTTCCCTGGCTGCCACTTATAATTGGGATCTCCACCAACTTGATATTAAGAATGTCTTTCTTCACGGCGACCTTCAGGAGGAAGTGTATATGGAGCAACCTCCCGTGGTTTGCTCGTGGGAGATAAAGGCTTGTCATCTTTCGAAAAGTCTTTGTATGGTTCAAACAGAGTCATCATGGTATATTTGCAAATTCAACCAAGTAGTTGAGGAATTTGCATGCAGTAAGAAGAATCGACCATTCCGTCTTTCTGCGTAACTCTAGTTCAAGTATCATTCTGTTGGTAGTATATGTGAATGATATTGTTATCACTGGGAGTGACTCTAAAGGTATCTCATCTCTTAAGCCCTTTCTTCATAGTCAATTCCATACAAAGGACTTAGGGATGCTAAGATACTTCTGACCAAAGGTGGAATCTTTTTATCTCAAAGGAAATATGTGTTTGATCTATTGTCTGAGACTAGAAAGTTAAGGGTAAACCATAGCTTCCCTATGGCTCCAGTTGCATAATCTTACTGGTGAGATGGTGAAACATTTGAGGATCCTGAAAGATATAGAAGACTAGTTAGGAAGCTGAATTACCTTACAATAACTCGTCCTGATATTGTTGACTCGATCAGTATTGTAAGTCATCACGCTCAAGCTCCAAATGTTTCACCATTAGCAGCCGAGAACAAATTCTATGTTATTTGAAAGGAGCACCAGGAAGTGGTATTCTATATATATAGCAATCATGGGCATAACAAAATTGAATGTTTCACAGATGCTGATTGAGTATGGTCAAAGGAAGATAGGAGATCCATTTCAGCCATCAAAGGCTCGTTTATTTAAAACCTAATATCATGGAAAAGTAAGAAGCAATGGGTTGTTTCCTGCCTGCGGTAGAGTCCGAATATAGAGCAATGGCACAAACTCGCGTAGATCATGCTACCCCACCAACTCGACTTAAGCCCAAGACTGGTGACACCGGGCCCCAAAGAAAAACCTTGTGTGACAATCAAGTTGCCCTTCATATTGCATCTAATCCTGTGTTCTAAGAACGAACTAAGCATATTGCAATAGATTGTCATTTCATTCATGAGAAAATACAACTCGACTTGATTTCTACAGGATATGTGAAGACTAGAGAACAATCAAGAGTATCTTCACAGCATTCCCTAAGTGTGACAATAGTTATCTGAGTGTAACAAACATTTATTAATATCTATGCTCCAACTTGGAAGGAGAGTGTTATAGCATATATCTACTTTACAAATCGAAAGCTGTAACCTATTAGAAACTTGTCTTATAGAGTTGTAATCCATTAGAAGGTTAGATTAGCTTTGTATATATATATATATATATATATAGGTATATATATATATATATATATTCACAATGAATCAATGAAAGTATATGAATTTATTCCTCCAATTCCTCTCTTTGTTCTATAAAAGGAAGGCGCTGAGTTGTGCCCTAAAGAATACAAGGAGAAAGACAC
The DNA here is from genome assembly GCA_016808115.1 of Tetrastigma voinierianum. Taxonomy (NCBI): domain Eukaryota; kingdom Viridiplantae; phylum Streptophyta; class Magnoliopsida; order Vitales; family Vitaceae; genus Tetrastigma; species Tetrastigma voinierianum. The sequence continues at coordinate 208,434 of JAEQBH010001523.1, forward strand.
ACCCCCATAACTTACACAACAAGACCCAAAACCTCACTATACAAAAGACCAACCCTCAATCATAACAAAACACAAGATCTTTTTGATGAAGTATACCATATTCAGAAAATTCATATGCCAGGAGTTTAATCTAAACATGATATTATAACAAATACAAACCCACTACTATGTTCTATCGTATCCATTTAATCCCACTACTAAAATTTCTATTATTAATCAAGACACAAGTGCTTTTAAGCATTCATATCGTAATTAATTCAATAGTTTAAGAACATAAAATTATTTATTAAGATTTCGCTATGGAACAAAGAAATTCCCTTTAGGCAACCAAATGTCAACTAACACTTTCACAATAGATGTCACATTAATTGGCATGAAATTCAAAAATTTTAAAAAATAAAATAAAATCAATTAAGGTGAGAAATATAGGTCTAGCACAGTCTGCTTCCAAAGAGTTTACTTTTTTCACAAATGCAACTAATCTTACAAAGAACTCCACAGTAGAGAATAATAAAATGACTCTTTTGATGATAACATGAGCTATTTTGACATGTCAAATAACAAGGCGTCATCGCCCTTCAATGTTACTTGAATAGGAGACACGGTCATACCATATTAAGGAAGGTAAGAACAATGGTTGTTTTTGTGGTGGTGCCCAATGAAAGCACTTGACCAGGATCTAAAACTTGAACACTCTTAGTATAGAGAGTCCAAGGATTGGTTTCATAGCTAAATCTGGTTTGGAAAGAAGATTTAAACTCATTTGGATTGGCTTACCAGGAGACAGAATTCTTTTGGCTCAATAAGAGTTTTTTGAATGTGTTTGAGCAATTTTACTGGGTCATGTTACCAAAAGAGCTTCTAACTCAAATAAAGAGTTCATTATGAAAGCAAGGACAAACTACTATTTGTGGCAGACCTTTTTGTTTAGCTTATGCAGACTGTTGTTTGTGTTGTTGAAGCATTTATAATACCAAGATTGTCATTAAGAAAATTATTGCTTTGGCTTCAGCATTGTTAAGGTTTAGTCTCCTAATCCATTTAGGATTCCTTTCCTAATCTCTTTAGTCTCCTAATTTGACTCTAACTCTGTTTCCCTTTTTGCCCTAACACTAGAGTATAAATATACATGTTTCCTCCTTTGTAAATTAATGAGAATCTAGTATTCCTTTTCTCTCAACATGGTATTAGAGCCATAAAAGAATTTGGAAATATTAGGGTTAAGGTTTCGCCATGTGGTCAATTCCGATGACCCATCCAACGACTCTGCCTCACTCTGGTCGTATTACAGTCGCCGCAAAGCCTCTCAGGAGCCACAGCCACCGTCGGAACAACCCGCCACCAGAAACTTTTTCCAACGAGATTTTTCGACAACCTAACTCCGGCGCGTGGACACTCCACCAAGATTGTAAGAGCCTGCTTTCCCCATCGGTGAAAGAATCTTCGACAACAGGTGTCCCACGCGGCGCCACGTGTAAAACCACTCTTTGTCGTTGTCCCTCACGCATCAGCGCGTGGGGGCGTGTGGCTTCTTCTCCGGTCGCCGGACTTCATCATCTGAGTCGCCTGCCGCCGATCTACAAGCCTATGTACCTAGTTTTGTGATCCAACACCTACATCACCCTCTTTTGTCCATTTTTCTCTCCGGCAGCATATACTTTAAGCTTCTTCTTGATTTTTCTTCTAAGTCCAACACCACTAAAGCTCCTCTCACCATCTAGAGCTGTTTTGTTCCTTCTGAAAATATTAATTCCGTTGATTTTGCGACTCTCTACTGATTTCTCATCTCTATGGCCGAGAAAGATGTCTCTATGGCTGCGAAATGTCAAATTTTTAAGTCCTTTGTATCTGGAACTCCTATGATTACCTTGGATAAACTCACGGGCAACGAAAATTATCTATCATGGGCGGATTCTGTGGACCTATGGTTTATTGGTAATGGTTGTGAGGATCATCTTACTATTGCGGACACAAGTATCCCAGAAGATCAACATCCTCATTGGTGAAAATGATGCTTTGCTATGCAATATTCTTCGGTAATCTATTGATGCTAAGACTATATAATGTTGGGGCCTATAAAACTTGCTACACTCTCTGTAATCAGGTGAAGAAACTGTACACTAATGATATTCAGTGTCTCTACTGAGTAATATCCTCCATTGCCAATTTGAAACTGCTCGGTATGGATATATCTTCTTATGGTGGACGAATGTCTACCCTTAAGGATGAACTTATACCTATCTTGCCAAAGTCTACTAATACTCAAACTTCACTGTCAAAGATGGATCAAGTCTTTATGTTCATTCTACTTAACCCTAGTCGATTGAGAACATTCGGGAACAGATACTCACTGGAGTAGTTATTCCAAACTTTGATAAGGCTCTTGCTCGGTTACTTCGCCATACCTCCACTACCACTCAGTCCATGTGATCTGAGATTACACCGAACACTTCTGTGATGGTTTCTCAGTCCCATTCTCGAAGTGATTCCAGAGGTGGACGCAGTAGCAACCGAGGTAGAGGACAACATCCTCAGTGCACATACTATCATAGGCTTATATACACCCGTGATTGATGCTATCAGTTACATGGCCGCCTCCCCGTATTGCTCATTTGGCTCAATCTTCTAATCATTAAGCAAGTTCGAGTTCTGTCTCAGGGAGCTCAACCACACCTCAAGGGGTCATTCGTACACTCGGCGAATATGAGGAGTACCTTCGTCTCACTCACGCAACCAAATCTTCCTCTATTGCTTCTGTTGCATAGACCGGTAATGTCTCTGCTTGCCTTACACATTCATCTGCACCTTGGATCCTTGATACTAGAGCCTCTGATCATATCTCTCGTAATAAAGACCTTTTTTCTTCTCTTACCTTTCCGTATCCTTTACCCGCTATTACCTTAGCTAATGGTTCTCAAACCATAGCTAAAGGTATTGGCTCGGCCTGTCCCCTCCCTTCCTTGCCCCTTACCTCTGTACTTTATGTTCCTAATTTTCCTTTTAATCTTATCTCCATTAGCAAGTTGACCTGACCTTCTATCAGGTAATTTTTTCACACAACTCCTCTATAACCTTTGCAAGACCGTATACGGGGAAGACGATCAGTATAGAACATGAGTCAAAAGGGCCTTTCACCACGCCTGCCTCTTTGTTCCACTCGCTTGCACTTCCATGGAAGCTCCTTCCTCCTCCACAATCGTCCCTACTATCCAAGCCTCTCCAAGTTTCAGAAGTTGGTTCCTCATTTTTCTAGTTTATCTTCGCTTAAGTGTGAGTCATGTCAGCTTGGGAAACATACTCATGTCTCGTTCCCAAAGCGTTTAGATCCTCGGACAAAGTCTCCTTTTGAGCTTATCCACACTGATATTTGGAGTCCTTCTAGGCCTACATCTACTTTAGGATTTCGTTACTTTGTTACTTTTATAAATGATTATTCTTGATGTACTTGGTTATTTATAATGAAAACTTGAGCTGAGTTATTTTCTATCTTTCAAAAATTTCATGCTAAAATTCACACTCAATTCAATACTTCTATTCGTATTTTAAGAAATGATAATGCAAAGGAATATTTCTCTATGTCATTCTCTTCGTTTATGTCTTCCCATGGGATTCTTCACCAATCATCTTGTGCTTACACTCCTCAACAGAATGGAGTGGTTGACCGTAAGAACCGTCATTTAGTTAAGACAATTCACACTCTCCTCCTCCATCATAAAGTTCCTCAACGTTTTTGGGGGGATGCTATCTTAACTGCATGTTATTTGATTAATCGTATGTCATCCTCTGTTTTGCATGATCAAATCCATCATTCTGTCTTACTACCTAATCAACCTCTCTTTTGTCTCCCTCCTCGTGTCTTTGGATGTGTATGTTTTGTTCATATTCTCACTTCTGGGTAAGACAAACTCTCATCCAAAGCCACAAAGTGTGTCTTCTTAGGTTATTCTCGCCTTTAGAGGGGTTATCATTGTTATTCTCCCGACATTAATCGTTACTTTATCTCTGTTGATGTCCATTTCTTTGAGGATTCCTCCTTCTTCTCCTATGTAGCACATCCTCCTGTTTTGGATGTCTTATCCATTCCTCTTGTCTTACCATCTCTAGATTTTCCTTCTCCACCTACAGATGTCGTGACTTGACCACTTCAGGTTTATACTCATCTTCCTCGTCCTCCTACAGGGCCTCTTATTGAATCATCTCTAATGCCACAGTCATCTCCTACTCCAATTTCATAACCATCTGATACCTATTGCCATTCGAAAAGGACCCACTCTACTTCTATCCCACATCATGTTTATAATTTTATCAGCTTTCAAACGTTTATCTTTACCCTACTCTGCCTTTGTTTCCACCTTGTCTTTTGTCTCTAACCCTAAAAGCACTAGTGAAGCTCTCATCAAGCCAAAATGCAAATGTGCAATTACGAGAAATTGAAGCTCTTATTTTAATGGTACATGAGAGCTTGTCGCTCTTCCTCTTAGCAAGTCTCACGTTGTCATTGCCATGATACACTCCAGCGACTCCGACGGTCGTCAATTTACTTAAAGCCCGTTTAGTTGCCAAGGGGTACACTCAGCAATATGGCTCGGACCGTTATGATACTTTTTCTCCGATGGTCAAGATTACCTCTATTCGCTTGCTTCTTTCTATGGTTGCTATGCACTCATGGCCCCTTTTTCAGTTGAATATCAAGAATGTCTTCCTTCATGGTGATCTCGCCGAGGAGGTTTATATGGAGCAGCCCACCCTAGCTGCCGTCATGTGGTCGGGTTTTGAGATGCAGTTTTTCATCGTTCCTTATATGCATTCCAAAATACCGAGTTTGGTTTAGCTTCGCTTAGCTTAGCGGTTCAGAGTTCGCATGACCAAGCACAAAGAGAATTCATCTGCTTTTATCATCATTCATTTACTCGGGATAAAGGTATTTTCTTGATTGTTTATGTAGACATCACACATAAAGTTATGCCGACTGCGACTTAGTAAACTCAAACAACACCTCTTCAAATCTAATTTTCGTGATAAAAGACTCGGTAGAAAACTCAAATATTTTCTGTGCATTGAGGTAGCTCGCCAATTCGGGCGTGGTTATTTCTCAAAGGAAGTAATCTTGGATATATTAGCAGCATACCGTATGTTGAATCAGAGCCCTCGTAGACACTCCCATGGATCCGCATGTCAAACTCAGACTAGGTCAGTGGGATTTCACGGTGATCCAAGCGAGATATCGACCGACTATGTGAACCTGACTATCTCACTATCAATTTACCAACATTCTTCCGTGGAGCATACGAATGGGCCTACAATCACTTGGTGATAGCCATCGATGCCGCGAAGGAGTGCTGTACGAGAAATTGCAGGTCATACCCAAATTGTTGGCTACGTGATGCGCATCAAAGTGTGCTCACCCATGGATGGACGTTCTACATCAAGGTATTGTGTATTCATTAGAGATAACTTAATATCTTGGAAGAGTAAGAAACAAGATGTAGTAGCAAAATCTAGTGTTGAAATAGAGTATCGAGCTATGGCCTTAGCAACATGCGAACTCATATGATTGAAGCATCTCCTCCAAGAGCTAAGATTTGGGAAGGATGAACAGATGAAGCTTATATGTGATAATCAAGTCACCTTACATATTTCATCTAACCCAGTTTTCCATGAGAGGACCAAACACATCGAAGTGGATTGCCACTTTATCAGAGAGAAGATTTCTACCGTGACGCATTTACTACATGGTCAACATATCTTCACTAAGTCTCTTAGAGGTCCTAGGATAAAGTATATATATGACAAGTTTGGTGCGTTTGACCTATATGCTTGACCTTGAGAGGGAGTGTTAAGGATTAGTCTCCTAATCCATTTAGGATTCTTTTCCTTCTCTCTTTAGTCTCCTAATTACACTCTAACTTTGTTTCCTTTTTTGCCATAATATTAGAGTATAAATATGTATGTTTCTTCCTTTGTAAATTAATGAGAATATAGTATTCATTTTCTCTCAACAAGCTTTAAATTCTAGCCAAAGCTAAAAACAAACCGCTATTAAATTGAAGCTGAAGAACTAAAACAAAAAGAACTTGGTTCATATTAAGTTAACTATCTCTTCTTCAAAGCGATGCTTTTCTATTCTTCCTCAAACAAAGAAAGGAGAAAAAGATAAGTAAAAATGAAAAAGCTTACAGTTCTTAAGGCATCATTTAAAATCACAACAAATTTTTTCTTTTTCTTTTGTATTTTTTTTAATTTAAAAAAATAAAATAAATCGTATTTGCATGATGTATTTTCATTTAAAATTTGTTATCCAAAATATTAGGTTTCCCTAAATTAAAGGTATTTAAGAGCACTCTTTCGACTGCTTGCATTTCATGAATCCTTTTCACAGTCTGAACTTGAATAGGATATGGCTGATAAACCATTAAACCTTGAGCATTTCAAAGATACACCCTCCATAGTTAGCTTCTAATAGGTTCACCATCAAAGATATACTAGATCATGATTTAGCAAACAGTTTATCAAGCACCAACTGATAAAGATAGGTTTTAAACAAACGACACTTAGAAATCAGCAGCATGTCAAGCTCCAGACTAAGTTTTGTATGTCAAAGAAGTGGCATGTTCCAGGTAAGATAGCAAAGTAACCTAAATAAAAGAAGTCAATGCCAGAAGCAGGATCATGTGATAGCATCTTATGCAAACAAATTACATAAAATAAATAAAAAAGAGCTACGAACAATTGAGGATATGAATGTCAAGACTCAAGATTGTATAACAAGCAATTCAGGACATCTAGATGAGATGTGGATCAATCTCAAGACAGTGATTAGCAAACAACCAGGGAAAAAAAATAATAGAGCTTTCCACAATTTAGTTGTAGACTAAGTAAGGGAAACTACCAAAGCGATTCCATAAAGACAGAAGTTAAATTTTTTTTTCTAAAAAAGCATTAAATAAATTTAAAATTTTAGAAAACAAGAAATAACTATTGGCTGAACCTGTGAAAATAACAAAGAAGAAATAAATAAAGTGACCTCTTCGGCAGGAATTTTCTTAACCAACAGATTTCGAAAAATGATATAAAATTATAAATTTTTAAAATGAGTTGTTGAAAGCATGAAACAACTGTTTATAATCCAATGAAACAAAGCGTTATACTCTTCACTTCCATTAAGTAGTACTCTGAGATTCACTGGGCAGTTTCTGACTATTCTCCAACTCCCTGCTTAGCATGGCAACCTCCTCCATTGCAGATTTAAGTTTAGCTTCAGTTTCATTCAATTGGTTTGTCTTTTCTGCAAGTTTACTTTGCAATTCGAGTAGAACGTCACTACTAATTTTAGAATTCATATCTGGTTCAGCTGATCTATCACAAGGTACGACATTCAGAGACTCAGGTGTGCTCTCAGCAGTGAAACTGTTTGTCAGTGTCATACCCAATTGTCCCACCATCTTATCTTTTTCATCTTTATCACTGACTTGCAGTTCCTCAAGATGTGGTTCCAGCATTGAAGAATCCAGCTGAGGATTTAGCATGCCAGAGGAATCAGCCATGTTCTCGTCCAAGCCTTCTCGGGATTTTCCAGTTTGCCGAGGGAAAATCCCTAATTTTGCATCTAAAGAATTAGAGGCACAAGAAACCTCATCCATAGGTTCAGAGGTAGATGCGTAGCGCATTTGGCCTTCACCATCACCTGATATTTCTGACTTACAGTCATCAGCCTTTCCAGCCAAAAGGGCAAAATCAGATGAGTCTTTATTACCTGAAAGCTTCTGACTTTGCAAAAATTGATCAGACAACTTCTGCTCCAGTTCTTGGATACGTCTTTCATAAGACACACATTGTATTTGCTTCATCTTCAGCATAGACTCGAGATGTTTTCCATACTCATCTTTCAGCTGCAAAGCTTCCGCCGTCTTGTCTGCAGCACTCTTCAATAAATCATCCCGCTTACTATCATCAAGAGAATCATATTCAACTTCAAGGCCAAAGGAACAAATCAAGGCTATTGCAGAAGCAAGTTCAGCCTTCAGTTTTGCATTCTCAACTTCCAATTTGCTGGTACCAGCAATTTCTACCAATTCACAGCCATCAAGGAGCTCCTCTGAGTCATACTTTTCAAGGGCATCCACAGTGTTCTCTTCAGCTTCAGCTGAATGAGACATTGAAAATGAACCTTTTGAGGCGGTGCCATGCCTTTCAATCTTAGAAGGCAGTCCGGCTAAATACTCAGGCGCATATCGATCAAGATCTGAAATGTCAATATCAAGCAAACTAGTGTCAAAAGGAGCTAAGTTGACATCACATTGGTTAGGAGTATCATTCAATCCCATGGATGCTAGTATATCCCTAGGTATGTATGGATTATGTGCTTTCACAAACTCCTCCCGTCTCCTAACCTCAACATCCCTCTTTGTTGCAAGCTTTTCGGCTAATTGTCCAGCCATGCCCATGTAAAGCTTCATAGAAGCCTTTCTTCTTACTACCTCTGCGAGGCAGGCTCTGTATGCAGGGCCAATCCCACGGACTAATTTTAAGTCCGCAAACAAAGTATCTTGGCGTGCCATTGCCTCCTTAAAAACAGGAAATTGATACCGAGTATCTTTGATGATGTAAGAAATATATGTTACCCTTTGCATGTAATTATGCACGAAACTGTTCATTTCATTCTTCTTATCAATGCAAAACTCAAGTAGCTTGGAAATTGAATGGTCACACGCCTGCATTTTAGGCAGGTGATTCTTGTCATGGACATCATACATAGGACCCAAGGCAAAGACTGCATCATGAGGACGAAGTGAAGAGGATAATTGACAGGTCACACAGTCATCAATGAGTTTCTTCACTGTACTGACATCCTTGCTGCATGAAAATTTTTTATTAGTCATGTTAAATAATACAACCACACAGCACCTCAAGGCAAAAATATAAATGGTACAAATCATGAAGTACAGCAGATGACGATGCATGGCTCTGTTGATTTCCAGAATCTTGTGAACATTAAACCTTATTAACCCAAAATTGAGATGAGAAAGACTAACTGCAAAATTCTATATATTTTAAAACCACTCCAGAGTATTCCTAACAAATTGACCACAACCCATTATTACATCACTTTTTTTCCAAGCACACAAGCAAAAGCATGAATCCAAAAATGATAGGATAGAAAGGTACATAAAATATTCCAACTTCAATGGATCATGTAGAAATAAGATGATAAACATTAGCTTAAACATTTTAACCAACATCATATACGTAAGAAAGCTATCACCAACATAAACAATTCGGCAACAAAAACCGAAGTATTAAAACCCTATTTTTCAGATGTGAGATGAATGATGTACTAAGATTTAGTTTGATGCGTAGTCAGATTGGAGACTTTTTTTAATGAATAAAAAGGAAACTGTCATCAAAAGAAAGAAAGGGAGCTAAAGAGTCAGCCCAAGACGTATACAAGGAGTATACAAAGGGTGCCCAACGACCTTTACAAAAAAATCAAAAAGTCAAAAAACTCAACGGTCCCAAAAGCTAAACCCTAGCCAAAGGCACCAGCTTGCTTACAACAAAGAATCAGAATTTACAACCACACTAACCCAAGAGCAAAGTAAGTAAACAAAGGGTTTTCAACCTGAGGAATGAGAATTCTTCATGTTCAAAGGCTAATCTATTTTTCTCCTTCCAAATTGCCCAAGAAAGACAAAGCGAAGTCCAAATCTTTCTTTCACTCTTCCCACAGGAATTCTCTTCCAGCCAATTAGCATGTATTTAACCAGCAAAGGAAGCACCCAAACCACACCCATAGCTGCCAAAAGTGAAGCCCACATTCCCCAAACCATATGGCAGTGAATTAACAAATGCTCAATAGTTTCTTCATCCTTGCCACACAATTAACACTTTTTTTTTTTGATGAATAAACAGAACAAATATATTAAAAAGAAGCCAATGGGACACCCCAACGGTATACAGGACATATACAAGAAGGGGGCCAAAGCCCATACAAAAATAGGGCGAGGGACAAAAACAAACCAGCCCTCCAGAAAAAGCTAGAGAATACACAATATGCATGTTACAAAAGAATAGTCCATGTCAAGGATCAAACTAGCCCAAGAGCAAAAAGATCTAAGAAAACAACCCTTTAATCTTGAAATGGAGAAACAAATATCTTCGAACACTACTCTGTTCCTCTCCTTTCAGATTGCCCACATCAAGCAAAGAGGAACAAACCCAACAATCTCCTCGACAAGGTAAATAAAGTTGACCACATACACCAAATTTTGGGGCAATGGATTAGTAAATGCTCCAAACAAAATGGACACCTACTAGCCATAGGAAAACCTTTTTTTTTAGCTGATTCATAGTTAGAATTTTGCCCCACCAAACTTCCCAAGTAAAAAAACCCCACTTTTGAGGGAACAACAGGATTCCATAACATCTTAACAGGCACCAAATGTTGTCTCCCACCTTCCAGCATATCAAAACATGATTTTACAAAGTAGATACCATAAATTGCCTCTTTCCAAGAGAGCTTATCTTTGAGTTGGGGTTTGATACTCCTAGAGTTACCTGTGCAAAGGAAGCTTTGTACCACTTCCACCTCCCAATCATTAAAATGCCTTTCAAACTTGAAGTTTCAGCCGCCCCTCGGCCCTATAGCCTCCCAAAGGTCCACAACCCTTACCCCTTTTGAACAAGCCACATTGTAAAGGGAGGGAAAAGTAGAACACAGAGTTGCTTCACCACACCACAAGTCTTCCCACAATCTAGTCTTGCACATATCCCCTAACTCAATTGATCAATGTTGTTTGATCTGTGCAGCTCCTTTACTAATTTCCTTCCATAAGCCTACCCCCATGGTTGCTTCTAGGAAGGGAAGGAAACCATCCCCTTGCCTCAGTCCCATACTTCAAGTTGATGACACACCTCCACGTGGAGTTGTCTTCCATTACAAACCTCCAACTCCATTTACTGAGCAGAGCCCTATTGAAGTTGGCAAGGTTTCGGATACCCAGGCCACCTTTCTCCTTACTTAGACAAATTGTCCCAGTTTACCAAGTGTAACTTTCTTTCCATGTTGCCTCCTCCCCAAAGAAAGTCCCTTTGAATTTTTTCCAGCCTTAGCTTTACCCCCTTAGGCAGACGAAAGAGGGACATAGGATATGTGGGCATATTGGAGAGGGTACTTCTAATAAGAGTGAGCCTACCTCCTTTAGAGATATGCTGCCTTTTCCAAAGAGCCAGCCTCTTAAGAAACCTTTCTTCAACCCTGTCCCACAAGCTAATAGTCTTATGCCTCGCTCCTAAGGGTAAGCCTAGACGCTCAGTTGGAAGAGAGCCTATACTGCAACCTAACTCACGAGCCAACCCTTCCACTCCCTCCACCCTACCCACAAGCAGTAGCGAACTTTTCTCCAAATTGATTTTTAGCCCCAAGAGGGCTTCAAACCAGGCCAAGATCCAACTTAAATAAGTCATTTGCTCCACCAAAGAAGAGAAGGTCCCCCAGAGAACAAAAGGTCCGCCAAAGAAGGCTCAACGGAGAAGAGAAGGAGGAGAAGGGCCGCTAGAGAAGATCCGCTAGAAAAGGTCGCCATAAAAGGTTCGCCGGAGAAGACTGGCTGAAGGTCCACAAAAAGTTCGTTTGAGAAGGTTCAAGGAGAAGATCCGACTGCAGGCGTCCACCAAAGAAGGCTCCATCTGAAGGGCCGCCATGTAAGGTCCGACGGCTATGGTCGCCGAAGAAGAAAAGGTCCGCTTCGAGAAGTTACAATGAAGTTATTACCCGCCTGCAGAAGGCCTGCTGGTGAAAATTCGCCAAAAAAGTTACCCCCACTAGATGGGTTTCCGGAATTGAAAACAAGGCAAAAGCCTTACCCAAACCTTTCATGGCTCTGATACCATGTGAAAGGATAGAATAAAAGAATACTTTTCTTATTGAATGGATGTATTACATAGTGTAGAGACACCTATATATACACAAAAGAATGGAACAAAAAAGAAACAAAATAAAGTGTAAAGGAAGGAAAATAAAGTAAAATGTTATGATAACGTATTAATAAAAGGTAAGACAAACCAAAGAATATCTAGAGAATATTCTATGATTTTCAACACTCCCCCTCAAGCTAGAGCATATAAGTCATATGCACCAAGCTTGTTATAAAGATGTACTTAATCCTATCCGATGCCGACGACTAAATGGTGACATCGTCGCAGTTTCCGAGGTGTTCCACGGCAGCCGGGATACCAAATTGAGGGCCGCCAAAGAGAAGGTCCTCGATAAGAGAAGGTCCGCTTCTGAGAATTTCAAAAGATCCGATGGAGAAGGTCCAACGATGAAAGTCTACCAGAGAAGGTCCGTCAAAGAAGGTCGAATGAAGAAAGTCTTGGAGAAGAGGGCTGTTGAAAAAGTTGCCACCACTAGATGAGTTGCCGGAATTGAAAACACAGCAAAACCTTGACCCGAACCTTTCATGGCTTTCATACCATGTGAAAGGATAGAATGCTTTTCTTATTGAATGGATGTATTACATAGTATAGAGACATCTATATATATATATATATATATATATATATATATATATATATATATATTATACAAAATAATGGAACAAAAAGGAAACAAAATAAAGTGTAAAAGGAAGGAGGATAATGTACACAAAAGGTAGGAGATAAACCAAATAATATCTAGAGAATATTCTATGATTCTCAACAAAGTTAAAACTTTGCATATTCTTTGTGCCCTTTGTCTACTTTGTTCTATAATGGGTGTATAGCCCTCTTTTGATTCCATTGTTTCTTTAGGTGCAAATTGAGGTAGTAGTTTCATAGTCTTGGTACTCTTTTTCCTTTTGTGATAGATAAGAAGATAAATATATCAAAAAGGGCCACCAAAAGAGCCTTGGTACTCATTTCACACCTCCTATGCACATGAACTGTGCTTCTTCTTTTACAAAGTGTTATCTCATATAATTTCCTGTTTATCACAACAAGTTGATGTTGTACAGTTCTTTCTAGTAAGGAGATTCAAAATCTTTCTTTTCCATATAGAAACAATTTATTTGCTTTGAGGACGTAGGTGCAGAAAACTTATTATAAGACATTAGATTAAGGGTGAACTCACACAGAATGGGTCAGGTTGATAAATAAACCAAGCTCAAAATGTACCTGAAAGTCATTCACCCAAGAACTACCCAACAAAGGTTCTACAAAAGCTGTTTAATCCAAGCTGAACCCAAGCTTATTTTTTCTACACTCAATTTCATATTGGTTAGACTCAAGTTAGAGATTATCAATTCAGAGGGTCCAATTAAGAAGCATAGCATATAGTTTCTAAATATTCTACCAATCAACCATATTTAATAAAAACTATTAATCACATTCATTAACTCAAATTCTTTAATTTTCAACATTTGTAAATCAATAAGTAAATTTTCCAACATCCATTTGTTTAATCAATCCAGTAGCAACAATCAACAAAATGACTTAAAAGCTCTAAACTCATAAAAAAGATTATTAAAAGTAAACAAATAAAATAAAGTTATTTTTTTATAGGTAAAATTAAAAATAAAATAAAAATAAATAAAAATAAAACAGAAACATAGCACAAAATTAAAAATATTTTACTCACTTCAAATAAACAATCAATTAAAAATAAGTCATTTTTACATATTTCACACTGAAATTTCAATTCTTATTCAAATAACTCATTAAAATTAGACAAAAGAGTTATTTCTCCAATACATTTCTCAAAATACTTTAAAAGTTCACAACCAATTCAGTATGTAGTGAAAGTACATTAAAATTTAAGACCAAAAAGGGAAAAAATAATTAATTGTTCACGATACCAAAATAACCAAAAGATTTATAGTGCACTAATCCTCAACACTACTTCATTAGCACACATTTAAGACGGCAAAATATATCTTAATATGAATGAAGCAAGTCTCAGTACAGAGACCAAAATAACCAAAATCTTTGTAGTGCATTAATCCTCAACACTACTTCATTTGCACACATTTAAGACAATAAAATATATCTTAACATGAATGAAGCAAATATCAGTACAATACTAATTAAGTTTTATATAGTTCTACACATTTAACTGCATACATACAATGAATTGTATGTGTGTGTGTGTGTGTTTCATTGTATGTAAATATAGAATCAAGCTTGGGCAAGGCTCAAGTTGATTGAGCCCTCTAGACAAAGCCCGAACAAATTTAATTGATTGTGGCACCTCACAAATGTTGCTCATGCTTTTCTAGTTTTTTTGGCCCAATGTATAAAAGAAGCAAAATGGAAATTAGGTTATTAAGTTGTTCTCTTGTATCATCGGATTCGTGAAGGAAATGAATCTTAGCATCTACATATCTCAAATCTGACTCATTCCAAGTAAGATATAATAGAACCATCTATCATCAATGATCACATCTCAAAAGTTGATAAGTTATTTAAGTCCTTCACAAATTTGGGGTAAAGACTTTTCACTCATGATACTAAACTCTACCAGAAATCCTTAAAAAAGAGTATAACAGTGATGGATTATTATTCAAATATTAATTTGCAAGATGAGGAAAACAAAGCTGGTACTTACAGGTAAAAGAACCACCTCCACAAAGATTCATTTATCGATTGTCCTCTTATCCCCTCCCTATTCCCTCTCTACCCACATACTTGAGACTGTCTATCCCACATTCACAAATTAGAGCCAAGTGAAAGAATTTAAAATAGAACCACCTCCACCATAACTATAAACTTGGCCTTCAAAAGGGCTTAAAAGCGAAAAACATTTAAAATTTCTCCAACCCAATACATGAGGATATGAGGCCCAAATTTTACTCCTTTAACCAACAAAAATACAGCTTAATTAAATAAACCATGCCTACTATACTCCAACTAAAACTTACAAGCCGCTAACAGCAGCAACCATTTCGCGCCCAAATACACATCCCACCAAATGGAGGGGAAATCACAAAACTAATCACATGAAATGTGTTGGGTTACTTGTACTGCAATTAAGCAATTAAGATTTGGAAGCCAAACTAGATAGATCATACCCCAGGTCATGAAAAAACTAAGTTAGATCAGGACCAGTAAGCATAAGCTAAGCAAACTATTAATAAAAATATTGACCAGCAAGTGAGTTACCATATAGATACGAACTAAATTGCACATGTCCATCAGACCCTATAAGTCCGGGCATCACAAACTTTAACAATCCATTAACAAAATCCTCTTCACTATGATGTTAGGACCCACATTGTAGTAAGACTAAGAGAGAGTTTCACAATGTTTGCAGTAAATTCTGAATATCAATCTCTGATAACAGATTGATTGAAATATATAGCCACATTAACTAACTAGATCAGTCACAGAAGGAAAGCTATTACTGCAGAAGAAATTTCGCAGAATCATATCAATTAAAGGAAAAACAAGGAATAATAATAGTATAATAAAATCAACAGAATCCCACCTCAGAGACTGCATTATACTCTTCTGTTCATTTATGTATCGTTGGTGCTCTCTGATCATCAATTCTAAATTAGCAGTATGCAATGAAGTTTTGCTGGAAAGCAAATCATCGACCTTGCGTTTCACATCAACATACATCTGCTTAAATTGTGAGACCTTAGTCTCAAACTGCCTGTGGGAACTGCTACAGGTCTCCATCCACTTCCTCAAGCCTCTTCTTTCACAAAATCCAGTAAGCACTTGCGATTAGCAGTCTGTAAAGCAGGATGAAGCTTGCAAGATCTCAGTTTCTCAATATCCCTCCCAAAATTCATCAAAAGATCAGAATGGATACGGTGCTGCTGTGAGTAAAACTTCATGAAATCAACAAAATTTTGGTGCATCACCCTATAGAATTGTTCCAAATTAGCTCTTGCAATCTCCAGTGCCCTCTCTTGCACTTTTTGCTCCCTCCAAAACCTCTCACAGTTCTCGTATTTTACTAGGGTGCACCTGTAAATTGCTTGGCCTTTGTGATAATGGTACCGGAATTGTCGCTCATAAGATGGCAAAGCCTTTAGAGCAGGGTCAGAATCATCATCCAACGGATGGGGGTCATGGGAGGAGGATGGTAATGGGGTTCACCACTCTTAAGTATATCGACCTGCTCCGGTTCAGGAGGTGGTGAATTAGCTTGCAATCTTTCCTTTATTATATACAAAAACTTCTCCATTTTCAGATGGAAGATTGTAAGCTGAAAGCTGCCGGGGAGGCTCAAGTTTCCATTCAATAGACAGGAGAAGCTGGTCGTTGCCATTAATCCCGGCAACAGATGCAATGAATTGTTGGACTGTGTCCACCAGCGTAGATTCATTGCAATCAAGCTCATAAGAGTGTCCATTCTGGGCAATTCGAACAAGAAGCTTACCCCCTTGAACCAAATCTCCTTCATTATTGGAACTCATTTTATCAGTAGCCCAAAAATAATACCCAGCTCAGGGAAAAGAATTTCAATGCCAAATCCTGAATTCTTCAGTAGAACGAGCCAATCCAACAACAGGCAAAGAACCCTCAACCCAATTGAGTCGTTCCCAATTCTAGAACTTGAAAAATAATAATAATAATCCCTCTATTAACTCAGGCCCAGCACTGAAATCTGCAAAAACAGCAAATCTCCAGAGACCTCCAAAGATACCATCAATAAAAACCCTAATCACCTCCAACTCCACCATAGAAATTGCAAAATGCACAGCTTCACATACCCACTAAATATGTCAACCCCTAACTCAACCTCAATTTTTCAAAATTCTTTAATCAACCTGACCCGGCACAGAAGTCCTTCGAAACCCAATTCTATTCACAACAGACCCAACAAAGAATTCACCAATAAAACCCCAATTATCCACGAAAGCTAAACCCCCAAACAATATGAGCCAATCAGCCCCCCAGATTGAAAACGACAACCCCGCATACACAAAACTCAAAGAGAGAGCATCGAACCATAACGAACAAAAGTTCCGCAGAAGATTCTCGACGAAAATGCGGAAATAATCAGAAGCAAATTGAATAGAGAAAGAAACGATTACGTGAGAAAATAGATCTACTCGAATTTCACGAAACCCCAACAAAAAATTCTTTAGTTATTGTAATCTACGTACGTTTTCTTGTTCCTCAGCTCCTTCCCAGATTTTTTTTTTCTTCTTTTTTTCCACTTTCCTTCTCTCTGTAATGTTTTTCCCCTTTTTTTTAAGCACAGAGAACCTTCTGCCACAAGCAAACTACCAACCACCGCCTGCAGAAGATCTCAACACAACTGGTTTGGAAGAAGAGAAAATTATCAGCATTATATAAAATAAAACTATAAATAATAATGAATTAAATAAATAAAGCTTGATCTTAAGTTTTTTTTAAACTAATCATGTTTTAGTACAATATAATAAATTACCTCAATTTAAGCAATTAGCCTTTAAACATTGAATACTCTAACCGATAAAACTAGGTTGCGATTGTTTTTTTCACTTAATGCTGAATAAAATTTTTCAACTTAATGTTAACAAGACTTAATAAAGATTCAAGATAAGCTTATTTATTTTTTAACATTGTGCAGCGAAGAGACATAACGAGATTATTTCGCCCTGCTACCGTCTTAATTGACGAGCTCGCGAATCAGAATCTGGATTTAAAGAGTGCTGATTTATTTTTCTCAAATCCAAAATCTGCCGGACGTCTCGTGATTGCTATCCCGCCCCAATTCCTCGCTCAAGTATATTTTAAAAATATTTTTTATTATTTTATTTACATTTTAATACAATTAATTATTATTATTATTAGAATGTTTTTTAATATTTTTTTATGAAATATATTAATTTTAATATAATAAAAATAAACAAGCAAATATAAAAAATAAAAACAAAAATCAAATGTAAATGAGACGGGTTTGGGAATTTTCCCATTCCGTCTCGCCCCATTTAATTTTTTAAATGAGATAGGTTTAAAAATTAAAAAATAATAAACGAGCTAAGTCGAGATTGCATGCTTTGGTCTCAAACCTCCCCACATTATCCTTTGAAAGAAAGGAAATGTCAAGCAACTCTTCTCTTTTTCGGGATAATGATGGTTTTTTTATTTTTTAAGGAACAATTTTTCGAATATAAACCAAATATTTTCTACTTTTTCTATTCGTAATCCTTTAAAAAATTTCAACAATAAAATACAAATTTTAAAGTTAGTTAATAACGCTGAAAAGCCTATTCAAATTCAAAGATTAAGTTAAAAACAACGAGACACCTAAGCTTTGTAACCGACTCCAATTCTTTTAAGCTAAATTTAAGTAAATTAAATAGATGATCTCAGTCATCTGACTTAAATCTACTCATCTTGATTTATTGTGTATTTATAAATAAAAATATTCTAAAATAAATGCATGAAAGATCATTTCTTCACATTTGGTTATTATCCAATAAATAAATAAATATATTTCCTTTGAGGATTTTTTTTTTCAACAATTGTGTTAACTCGTTTTTAAGAACCATCCTACATTGATGGAAAAATTAAATAAACAAGTATAAAATAAAGATTCCTTATTCCTTTTTTTTCACTTACGAATTATTAAATTTTCTAATAATAAAATATTTTAAAATTTAATTTATTATTTAATAGAGACTTCACATTACGATTAAAGAGAAATTAAAAATCATTTGATCATAAAAATAATCGAGAGATACGACGTATCGTCGGGATGTAATTCATATGTAAATTCGGTCACATGTTTTATCTAAATATCATTTTTTTAAATAATTTTGAGATCATTTGATTTTAAAAAATTTTAAATATTATTTTTCATGTTTTAAAACGTAATTACTTCCAAAATCTGTCTAACAAGTAACAACCTAAGAAAATATGGCCTACTCTTTTTTTTTTTCACAAGTCTTCAATTTAGAGTATGTTTAATTACAATTTTTAAAAACTATTTTTTATTTTAAAAAATAAGAAAAACATTAAAAAAAAAAACATGTTTGAACCCAAGTTTTTTGTTATGAAAATATAGAAAATACTTAATTTAGAAAACAAAAATAACATCAAAATTGTGTCTATGTATTTTAAATAAAATAAAAGGAAATATTTTTTCAATTTTACAACTAAACCAAATACTCAATCAATTATTCCTTAATTATTTAAGTTTCAATGTCATCAATACTAGTATAAAGTATAAGCTGTTCAAGATATAATGAAAGTTTAACATTATTGCACCCGTCATTATGATTAATCATGCAAATAAAAATATATGTCTTTTCTATGATATCTCTACTTATAATAATAGACAGAAATAAGTTGAACAAGTACAAATTAAAAACCAGAATGAAATTATTGTGAACCTAAAAAATTATCTTAAGAAAAATGAAATAATTATTTTGAATTATTTTTTCAGATATTTTTTATACATTAGTCATGGAAAGAAATAAAATAATTAAAAATTTTAAATAAAAAACAAAATATGAGGCTGAGTTTTGGAGAAATCCAAATAGGTTAAAGTTAATATTGGATTTTATTTAAAGATCCGTTATTATCTATTAAATAAATAAAAATAACTCAATTGTTGTTACCTAAATGGATCATCATCATTCACAAGGATGACCCATCATCACATAAAAATAAAAAATATAAATCTAACCCCACTGATTCACAAATGGGGTATAATTAGCTTACAAAAAGTCCCATGATGGTATATTATTCTCATTTATAAAAATAATTTATTCTATCATTTGAATATTTTGTAACTCATAGAAGTCAAAAAAAAAAAAAAAGTTTTTGTAACTCATTATGGAGTATACCTTATATAAATATAAAACAAAATATTTTATAAATACAGAGGTTAAATTATTTATTTTTAAATAAAGTCTTATTAATGATCGACCAAATTACAAATAGATCTAAATGACCGATTAACTAAACAAAGGCATTCAAGCTCTATTGCATGAGTTTACACATGACGACCACCTGGGCCTATCAGATAGCGACTCATTTGCACTTCCTTCTTACATGAATCCTAATCTTAAAATACGCTGTAACTGAAAGAAACGACTTCTACACCTTCTCAAGATGAGCCCAAACTCAATGTCATTTTGCATGTTGTGTTTTGAAGGCGTTCACTACCTCCTTGCAATATGTTTCAAAAATCACCATGGAGTAACCCATCACGTGAACCCAAGTCATAGCTTTAAGGAGAGTCAAGGCTTCACCTTCTTTAACCGTTGGCAGCCCAAGAAGTCGCAACCCCTTATAAGCGATAAGTGCACTCATATCATCTCCTAATATAGCCCCCAAACCAAATTCACTACTATCATAAAGAACATAAGCATCGCAATTGCATTTCAACCAAGATCAGATGATATTACCAGATAAACACATTGAATGATGACATGAATTCGTGGAACCATAATTCTTTTACTTTACCTAGACCCATTCATATAAATAAGCAATGTCACAGAGTAACCAAGCTAGGATCGCCTTACATTATCCAGCACTCTATTCATTTATTGCCACATACTCCACAAGATCATCATAATTTTAACTTCAACATAGGCCTTGCACTCGAGTCAAGAATAAACAAACAACCATTAAGTGAAATCATCAACAATGAGGCTAGGATTATCAATTATGCTAGCAAAGTCTCAGAGTTCACAAAGAATTTGGTAAAGAAAAACCATAGCCCAAAAAAGGTGCCAAGAATTTTCACAAATTGCTAATAAAAGACACAAAAAAGTGGAACCATCACACCATAAGATCGCAAGGTATCCCTATTGGTAAGTACCTCTCATGCCACTCTCTAAACAAAATTTGTAACCTTAGGGGGAATATTTAGTTGCCACAAGCCACGCCAATTTCCAGGTAAATGGAGATAATCATCAAACACCATCTGTTACATGAGAAGACAATAAGTCAAACGGACCATATATTAACTATCCTTACTAAAGTGACAAATACACTTATCATCAATTGTACCATAACATAAAGGAATACTTAGTATAGCAACACAATCCCTTGTAGAGAAAAGCTCCTCAATGCATTCAACATCCCATTGCCAACACCTAGGGATCATCAAATTTTGCAGATCAATGAACTAAGCTCACTGATTCGTGCTGAGTTTCTGCCTAAAATTAGCATCATCTTTCAACCAAGGATCAAACCAAACATTGATAGAAGAACCATCACCCACCCTCTAGTGAGTACAACTACAATTTATTAATGCCGAGAAACTCGACACTCCAAGCAAAACTCAAGTTAGTACCAAGTCAAAGCATTAAGAAATTCCATAGCGGAAAATATTTGACTTTGAAAATACGAGACACTAGAGCATCCTAATTATAATAATTTCCAACATCGTTTCCCCCAACACGC
Organism: Tetrastigma voinierianum; assembly: GCA_016808115.1. Taxonomy (NCBI): domain Eukaryota; kingdom Viridiplantae; phylum Streptophyta; class Magnoliopsida; order Vitales; family Vitaceae; genus Tetrastigma; species Tetrastigma voinierianum. Next base: position 229,770 of record JAEQBH010001523.1, read on the forward strand.
TAAATTGAAACCATAGAGGTTATGAAACCCATTCCACCTAATTCTTACGCATACGATAAGTGATCCCAACTCAACCAAGACATACCACACTCGCCATTTCTTTGTACCCCACCAAGACGAATCTATCATACGCTGAATCTCATCAACAATTGAGACAAGAATTAAAAATGCATTAATACAATAGATAGGAATAACATGGGCAACAACTTTAATCAAGATCTCCCTCTCTCCCTTAGAAAGGCCTCCCACGCTAGGATTGAATCCTTTGCCAAACCTGAGTTTTCAAGAAATTAAACACAACTTATTTACTACGACCAATTGTCGCAATAACTTTCGTTTGGCCTAGATTTCTTTCTCACAACAATCTGGCTTTCTCACGCTTAACTCCTCGGCTAATGTTCCATCTGTCATTATGTCAATCTAGAAAACTTTCGTCAAGACTTCAATGGCGTATGAAGCATCATTCTCGTCAGCGACATCGCCGTCAGCGACAAGAAAGCTGGGTTCATTTCAACGTCAGCGACATCTTAACGATGTCGCAACAAGATCCTTCTTTCAAGCTTTTTCGTCTTCGTGATCCCGTCCTCGTCGCAACATTCTTCTCTTAAATTTCAAGATCACTTCTTGTCGTGACCTTAATTCCCATATCACGACATTGAGGTCTTTGGTTTAAACGTGATTTGGCAAGAACATGCTTACTCACAGTCGTGACTTTAAAACTCGCCATATGAGGAATCCTCGTCAAATCTCACGTTTGTCGACTCCACGCCTTGACTATATATATATTTTTCTAATGAATTGCCAATTCTATAAAAATCAAGAATACAAATTTGTAAGGTCTCCATATTTCTCGCATAATAATAAGCAATTATATTGTAACTCAGTTAGAAATGATTAAAACTGTCGAGTTTTTTAATTATCACCAACTAAGAAGGCCTCCCTAAGTACTTCCCAATGTCTAATGGACTGTAAACACTCAAGGATAGCACTAACAACCTCCTGCACAATGAACCATTTTACCAAAAGATATTTGATTTATAAAATTAACAAATTGACCAAAGACTTCACTTACAGGTTGAAAAGATATGCCTCATAACTCTCACTTCTTGAAAATCATCTCAAAAGAAGAAAAAACTATCATCGACAACAAGCAAATGGGAGATAATTGGAGCACTTTAATAAATCTTCAGCCCATGCAAAACACCATAATTTATATCCCTTCGAATCAAAGACAATAATCCCTCAGCACAAAGGATAAAAAGATATGGGGATAACGGCATCCTTGTCTTAGGCCAACCATAGCTACAATATCCAATGTGAGAATCATTAAATAGCACCATATATGAGACTCAGCGAGCAAGATTGAACAACAACTCCACCCATCGTCTATGAAACTGAGCGAACATAATGTTTCCAAGAACTCACCAATCAACCATATCGTACATCTTAGATATATCAATTTCTAGCATAACATCACCAAATCTCCCCCCCTCACATCTTTTGTCTTCATATGATGAATCAATTCAAAGGCAACAAGAATATTGAACTCACATAGACACTTTAGGTAAGATTAATCGCAGCCGGGTTTGCAAGTACCTTAGCTTGAACCCTGTAAAGAACATCACATAAAAGAAATTTGTCTCAAATCTGTCATTGAATATGGAGAATCAACTTCTGAGATCAAACCATGATTTGTACCATTAAGACCAAACCCAGCAATATAATCAAGATCGAGCTAAGAGAACTACTTATTCTCAAATTTAAAAGACTTTTGTCCATGAGAAACTACACACTTCATAATTTAGCAAAATATGAGAGTGATCAAATCAAGTTTTGCAGTTCGAGTATCAAGCTAGTCCACCTCACTGACCTTTATTGTATAAAAAAAATTAATCATTTTGATTTATATTTAATATATAATAATAATTTTTTTATTTAATAAAATAAATAATAAAATATGATATATTATTTATTTATATTATATACGACTAATATAATAAAAATAAAATAATAATAATATATAATTTCATCTCACCCAACCTACGGACCATACCCAATTTATTTGTTTAAACTTGGCAATGGATGACCTCACTCCATTGCCATTATAATGATATGCATGCACTTCCAAGTCAAACTCTATTTTTCAAAGCAAAAATACATACAACTTTGAACAAAAAAACACTTTAACAATTTGGTTGAAAAACAAAAATTTTGAGATGTATTTGTTCATAATAAAACAAAAGAAATTGACAAAACTACAATTCCTTTTAAGTATTGTACGATGTTCTAATTCTATATATATATCTATTCACTATATATATTACTTTATAGCATTATGTTCAAAAATATTCAAATCTAGATCTCTCATAGCTCTTTTTCTATCCCTTTATCATTTGAATCGAGTCTCAAGAACAAAATCATAATAAATATTAGGTAATAATAGTTGAGCTTATTTAATTTATTAATTCTGTTTTTTTAATTAATTTTTACCTTCATTAATTTTCAAAGACTTTGAGTCTATTTAGCATAAGAGTTGAAAATTTCAAAATAGTTTTAAAAAACTATTCTTTCAAGTGAGTTTGTTGTGTTCCAAAACATTTTAAATATATTTTTAAATACATTCTAAAACTAATTTTTATTCAAATTGTTTTTTGTGTTTGAATAGTTATTTCTAAAATATCTATTAGAAAATAAATGAAAACAAATATTTCTGAAAAACATACATTATATTGTCTATGAAATAGGAAAAATGCTTTACTCATTTTACTTGTTTTTTTCTATTCTTTATTATGAATAACAAAAAAAAAACTTTTTTTACTTATATTCATTTTGTATACCAGGATGCAGTACTATGCTCTCACATGGATTCGAGTTTGGATCTCCTATGATCCATTTCCATCTTTTTACCATTTAAGCCAAACACTAAGGACAATAGAAAATTATTTTCAAAGAATAATTTTAATAAATTTTTTTTTAAATTGACATATCGTTATTAGTATGTTTCGTTGTTTTTTTTTCTCATCTTTTTTCAGCATATTCTATCAAAATTGCATTAAATAATAAGTTCTAGAATCAATTTTAAAACCTCATTATATCACAATATAATTGTTGAAACTACATCTGCAATATAGACTTTTTTTCTTTTTTTTTTTCATGAAAATTGATGAACATATTGCAATTTGGATATTACTTTAAAACTTATTTACCATACATATGTGTTACATGATATGTGATCTTAAGTTACAACGATATATGCATTTTTTATTGTTTTTTTATAATTTTAAAATATCATTTTTTTTAAAGAATGTGTTTTATTAATTGTCTAAAATATATTAGAAAAAAATATGCTTGATCATAAAAAAATGAGAAATAGATAAAATTATCATATATAAAAAGTTGCATTATTGTTCTAATATGTCATATTAGAAGTCAATCAATATTATTTTTATAAAAACATTGAAAATTTGTCATTTCAATAGTTTAAATATCAATAATAAAAATGGAATTAATTAATTTTCTTTCTTAATATATTAGATTTTTTACTTAATATTATATATATATATATATATATATATATATATATATATATATATATATATATATATATATATATAATATATATATATATATATATATATATATACACACATATTTTTTCTATTTATTTTTTATTATATAAAAAACTACGACTCAAAAACAATATTTAATAACTATGATATAGGAATTTATACTTTTGAACCTCTTTAAATAGTCTACTTCGACATATAAAAAGTCAAAAAATAAGAAAGTTTTAAATAATCAAATAACCAAAATGATTTTAGTAATTTTAAAATTTTTATATTTTGTACAACATAGTATAAAAAATTTAAAAGCGAATAATAATGTTTTCATGCACCAATATGAAGAAAGTCTTAAAAAATAAAGAGTTAAGTTTATAAAGTATACAAGCTTCATTTTCACATAACTTTTTCTATGCTAACCTCTTTTCCTTTAAGTAAGGAGAGATGATTTTTTAACCATTATTGACCTAAAATTATTCATGTGCACCTTTTTCCATATTTTTCTTTCACAAAGCTCGATTATTCCAAAACGTATGCGCTTATTCGCTTTTACTGCCAGCCGCCATTTTTGCCAGCTGCGCTGACCGCCATCTTCTTAACGCAGACGCGCACACATCATTTCACAAGGAGCATGCCATTGCTGCCGCCTGACGCGACGCTTTCGCTTATCATCACACACATAGACGCTGCTTATTTATTGCCATGGCGACAATTCATAATGAAAGAAAGATATTCGATTGAAGAATAATAAATCAATTAACATTATTACTACGTTTAAAATCCTGGATTATAGTATTCTTATTACAATAAGAATATCAAATGTGATAAAGCCTAACTATTAAATATATAAGTTTCGGAAATGATTCATTATGCCATTAACCTAGACATTGCTTTCATCTTTTACGCATTTTCAACGATTTTTGATTATATATTTCAATCGATATATCAAGGCTTTAATCAATAAATTATTTTTCTCCTCAAAAAGTTTGTAAAATATGCATTTTATGTAGTTATCTAAAAATAATTTGGTTTTTCTATACGTTTTTTTTTCTGTTAAAGATAATACTCAGAGTAAATCAATATACCAGGTTGAAGCAACGAATGTATCAAACTTAAATTGGTTTTAAATAATGCATTTATTGTGATTATGTGAATACGGACACGTTGAGTAATTATTAGGGCTACAACTCAGACGGGTTAGATAGGGCTGATAGTCAATCCAAGTCAAACTTAAACATAAAATACATAAACCTAAATATAACTCAACCCGACATTCAACCCGAATAGAAATTATGAAACTCTGGTTGAGGTTGGGTTGATTTTATGTTGATTGGGTAAAATTGGATTGATCGGGTTAGGTTGGGTTAGGCCGAATTGAGTTAAAAACAATTTATTAAAGTACAAACCTATTTGACAACTCTATATGAAAAACAAAATAATTAATTTAATGAAATACTGAAAAGGGAAAAGTATGTTAAATACATTAGCGTGAAGTGAAGAAAGCATAATCCCATGCAAATCAAATAAGGGCAATAGTTAAATGAAGTTATATTTTCTTGAACAAAAGTCTAAATAATTACAAAAATAATCATTGGAGCCTCGAGAAAATTCATTTCCTGATTAAACGGAAATATATATACATCTAGATTTTGGTTGGGTCGGGTTACCAAAATAATTAGTTACGCTTAACTTGAATTTAAATCGGATTGATAAACTTGAATTACAAAAAGGTAGCATCTAAACCCGTCCAAGTTCCAATCCTAATATTTATTACAAGATCGATAAAATAATTATTATCAAAATCAATTCTAGATCAATGCATATCAACCCATCGATCAATTTAAAAATAATAATATTTGATAAAAGAAAAAAAGAAAAAAAATGATACGAGGAGGCAGTCACGTGATAATGGAAGCACGAGGAATTCTTTGAAGACGGCCCATTCATAGCACCTAGACAACTTGATTAGCCCAATTTTGTTTGGATACCAAGAAAATTCCACGTACTTGTACGAGGGTTGACTAGTGTAGAAAATGATTTCTCGGCACTTTCTCTGGCCGCCCTCACACTCGTTCCTCGTCGGCTGCCGGCTCTTTTTCAAATTATTCCTACTCTCATCATCAAAGAAAACAAACCTCACATCCTAAATAATTTATTTTATTTTGACAAAAGGAATTTTATTTTAAACATTATAAAAAATAGCGTCAAAATAACTTAAAATTATCCTTAAAGTTCATATTTCTTAAGAGTAATTATTTTTTAATTTAAGATTTTTTTCTTATTTGAATAGGAAATCTTTTTTCTGTTCAAACTGATTGAGAGCTATTTGAAATGTTGTCAGTTAAATCTTAGGTTATATAAGTTTGGTTGTCAAAAAATGTTAGGAAAAGGAAAACATGAAAAATAATTTTTTTAAGTTGCTAATAAGATTTGATTTAGTTGATTAAGGGTTGAATATTGGGGCATAAGAGAGGGATCGGGTTTGAGTTTCGATGATAACAGAATACTATAATTTTGTAAAGTGCATAAATGTTAAAAAAAAGTTAGGAAAATGACATAGAAAGTATAAATGAAAGAAAATACAAAGATTCCTTAAAAATTAATGAAGAAAATAAGAGAGAAAATAAAAGGTTAATATATACTTCTTCTTTTTTAAATTATATCCACTTTTTTGATATTATATCAGAATACTTGTTTACAAGATTTAACTCAGCCTAAAGATAAATTGATCCGAATTCTACAAGTTGAGTCATACCTCAAGAACATATATATAATTTTATATTCTTATAAAATACAAGAAAGGAAAAATTATTATTATTATTTTGGTTCGGGGAAGGGGGGCTTCCTCTTACAAGCTCAAAATACCATGGCTTACAACCCTCTTTAGTCACATGTTTCCTCCTCTATTAAGAACAACTAGATCCCTCAACCATGTGGTCCATCCCTCGGTGTAACGATGTGTACTGATGATAGTTCCCCAGGTTCGTATTTCCCGCTACCAAGTTACAAGATTGCTCGAAATCTGCCAGTTGGATTCACCTTTCTTTCGCATCTCGAGTTTTATACACCATTACAACTTAACGTCTGCCTCGCTGTTGCCCTCATCAAGTTTAGAAGTCCCACCCTGAGTTTCCTCTGTCTCGATCGCTTGTCTCTTTCCTTATTTCCTCATGTTAGACACGTTATGCACAAGGATAAAAATATTGATTTTGACGAATATATTTAAGATCAATTTTAATGAATATATTCGAATGAAGTATCCTCAGACGCCTCAAATCCCGGGGTCCGTTGACTACCCGGTCAACTCGCGACACTCGTGAATGTCAAGTGACTCGACATTTTTCACGAAAATTCCAAAGTCTCCTTGTAATGTGAGCTCTACCTAAATACGTGAACCCAGATAAACCCTTGCCCTAAATAAATTCCAATATAATACTTATGATTTAAACCCACCACTACCTATAAACAATACTCAATATACATGCCAATCATGAACTAACTATATACCCACAGTTAAGCAAGAGTTAATATGTTTTTACTTTTGATATTAATACATACATTAAACTTAAAAAGTTCTAATACATGTATACATCAAAGCCACAACCCTGGGCTTTCTTCTAATCCTCTCATTCCTAGACGAGCCGTCCCTCGCACGCCCCCCCATCAGAAAATAATATGTCCTCTATTGCGCCGGCTAACGTCAAGAGCTGAACCCGCCTTTAAGCGCTACTCACCACCTAAGTGTTGTGCACTTTCAAATGAAAACACACATTCAAGCCAAACGACGATCCTACTAATGTCTACATTACCAACTCCGATCCCGAGTCCTCACCGACTCCATCACACTCGCCTAAGCCTCGTATGAAAATTATTGTTTTATTTGATTGTAGATGACAGGCCGAATACGCGGTGTATAAAATGAATGCCTAAGTGCGCAAGTGCACACGTAGCCCAAAGTAATATAGTGTACTTAACGTGACTTGACATCGCATCCACAGCAGCGTAAATCGACCACAGAGGCTCGCTTCGTGACAATATCCGAAAATGATTTTAAGAGGGAGTCTAATTATAAAACTAACTTAATCAAGCATTTAATTAAAGTGTTGTTTTAAAGTCAAGGCATTCCTCACGCTCAATGGATTGTTTTTCTAAAGAGATTGTTATTCAATACATTTATAATCGCCTATGGTGAGATGATCTTGCTCACGAGATATCCTCGGCGATATCCGCCTCATCTCGCAACAATCAAGATATCTCTATCTCGACTCGTATCCGAAATGCTTGACAGCCTCACCCCTGGGATACCACCTTCAGTCCGAATATCTCTATCGACCGACCACCGAAGGCTACTCACCTGTGATCCTCGAATACCCTCACTTCGAATCTCTGATCTCCAAAGGCGGCTATGTTAATGCCGGCCAAACATTATCATAAAATTTAAATACAGTATAGAGGGATTCGACAATTTATAAACAATTGAATAACATAAAAGATCAATCCTTAATCCATATCGTATGACAGGGTTTGATGTAACCCAAGAAAGAGATCTAGAACATAATGGAAGAAAAGATGAAACTCGTTTAATAAAGAAAACATTGTCTTCAACCAAATATACGAAAAGTCAAAAGCGTTACACTCCCTGCACTTCCTCGGGTCGGTCACCGCCTCAAACCCGTGGCCTCGCTCGCGGTGCCTCCGATCCTCCTCCATTTCTGAACCCTAATGTGCTTTTAATGATGAGAGCAGATTTTCAGAATGACGCCGCGACGCGGGTGACGCCGCTGACGTGGTGACGCCGCTGACGTGGTGACGTCATGACGCGTGGTGTCAATGACGCGATGATCGTCAAGGAGGCGACATCGCTGACGCGGGGACGTCGCGACGCGACGTATTAATTTCCATCGCTTTGTTCCCATTTGCTCCTAAGATCCGCTCTCGCGTCGCCTTTCACCCCAATGCCCCCGCATTCACAAAAGACATCAATTCGCATTCACGCAAGTTCATAAATTACTCTAAAATAAACAAGAAAATGTAGATCGACGCTGGCATATGAAAGTGTTTTAGGCACCCATCGCGACAACCCTCCATGTGTATATATCAATCGTACTGGCCCGACGATCGATATTATTCGTAATTAATCATGTATATCAATCTGCCGCTCGACGATTGATATTTCTTAATTTGACTACCCTCCCATAATTAACACATTTTTAGACAACCCTCCGAATCCATTTTCTAACTTTATCCTACGTGACTCACTCCTATACCCTGGGTGGTGTTCCAAAGGTGATGAATGCATGTATGTCAATTCCAATACAATCTAATTCACATGTAAATATATAAACACGCATATACGTACAAAAATTCAATTCACAATCACGCTATGTAAATTCTCATTTCAGACATCAAAATCTAGCTCACTTTAAGCACGATCAAACACGAAAGAATTCAACTTCAATCACTCGATCAAACACATTAATTCACAAAATATATTTTGAGAACACTGCTTCTGGGAATAACAAACCCCCTGCTACTATTCTCGAAAATCATTAAATCATCGCTCACTTAGTGAACTCCAGACCACGGCCATTCCCGGCCTCTTTCACATCAGTTACCATTTATTTTTACACTCCCACGATTTACTCAACCAACAAATTCCCTAAAATAAATGCACGGCCGCATCTGCTCCAAAAAAATTTGTATCAATTCATCCCATGTTTGGGATTCGATCAAACGGCCCCTCACCCGCCCTCACACGACCAAACATTTGTAAAGTGCAATTGAAAACTGAATAAAACGCAAGTAGGAGAAACCCCTACCTCTCGGAGTTTGTCAAAACTCACAAATCCAGACCCACGCCAGTTCTCCGTGTAGAGCAGTTTTCCTTCTTGTCCCGAAGACTGCCGACGGTCGGATCGCCTGTATTTTTAGAGAGAAGTCTTTCTCTCTCTAAAATAAAACTCAGAAAAACCTAACTACCGCTTACTCTCCCTGTAATTCACCCCAGTCACGCCCTTTAAAGAGACGACATCGTTTCATTTTGCATTTAGTGACTTAAATCAATTCCTATAATGCCAATTTTGTCCATCTTTCTCGCTGACATTCGGGCCTCTACCTCGGTCATTCATTTTCATCATTTCTCTACTCATGACACTTACACATGAGTATGTAGCAGGCGTGATTTTCACGCATCGAAAATCGCTTTACAAAGACCGAAACGACGCCGAAACGCAGCAAATTCCGACTGGTCTTTAATTCGACGAAATTCTTACGTGCTAGTTAGATTTCGCAGACGATTCCAACAATGAAACTGCTTATCATCTGAGATCTAGAGAATAAATTACGGATTTTAAATCAAATTAATAACTTTGTAATCGAAATTAATATTTTGCCCTCTTTTTCCGTAAATCGGGAATTTCTGGCCCTACATTCTCCCCTCCCTTGTAAGGAATTTCATTCCAAATTCAGACAATTACAATCAATCACATGTATATGCAACGTGCACTCTACCATAATGTAAAATGTACGTTTAAATCCTAAACTATATCAAACCACGTACCTTCATCCCTAAACAAGAAGGGATAGGTGGCCCGCATCGTGTCCTCGTGCTCCCACGTGAACTCTTCCACTCCATAGTGCCTCCATAGTACCCTCAGTAGTCTCACGGTCTTGCATCGCAAAACCTGATCACATATCAACACGCACACTAGTCCTCCTCGAGACAGGTCCCAACCGCACAACCTCAATACGTCCTAATCCGTAATCACACAGTACCGGATCTAGGTTGAGGGTTTCGAGCAATTCTGGCATGCGCAAACACCTCGTGGACACCGAATACGCCGGGCTGCAATGCTAACCCAAGACGAGTTAACGGCAAAGCCCCACCCTCTCAGTATCTCGGCGGGTCCAACGTGAATGCACTTCTCTGCAAGGTGATAAGAAATTCCGCTGCACCTGATAGAATCCTTCGTGCCTGTAAGCCGGCCGACCGGCTGTGTTACCATGAAGCGCTTTGGCCAAACCGGCTGGAACCCGTATTTGGAAAATGTGTGGGTTATAAAAATTCACTTTTCTAGTCAAAATCACACCTTTAGATTTAGCGAAAAATCCTGGCAAAGATAATTACCCCATCGTGGTCGCTTCAAAATACAAAAATCAATTTATAAAAAAATATACACTCCACATCGCTTTTCCAAACGCTCCAACTACAACAATAAAAGATCTCCTGGCCTCATCAAATATGGGATAAGCGATCAACTAACATAAATTAAGTTTGCTGCACCCTGTTTTCACAAAAACTATGTACATGCATATATTAAGCAAAAGATATTTACATAAAAACAAAATGCCAATATTTTCTTAACTTTATTGTTTTTAATTTATTAATCTATCTTATATATAAGTAATCACAACACAACGCCATAGAAACCGTGATGTGGGACCCCAAAGGCCTTTCGCTCAAAGACTCACTGGAAAATTATTTTAAAAATAAACTCCATGAGTCAAACTGCCTGAGGCAATCATATAAGCTCTAAATGTCAGGCTCCATCATGTACCCCAATAGAAAAATCACGACACTATCAGAACTCATACGAAAACTGAAGCTTTACATGAAACCATTTCGAAAACTGCTCGAACTATCGCCGTTGAAACCGGTTGTCGCCGAAACCGTTCAAAACCACCAGGCGTCGCAAAAAACCCGTTCAAAACTGGCTTATGCCGCCAGTCAAAACCTGCCGCTGGTGAGGCTGTCATCTCAAAAAGTGTTATAATCGGAAAACCCGGCGGCCAACCATCGCAGCCCATTTCATGAAATACCCCCAGACCGGATACCACGCGAACCTCGGACCTCGGTGACACAGGTAGTGCGGAACCCAACACTACCCCGCGGCGATGGTCCGGTGAACACGGCGGATCTATATAAAGATAATGGAACCCTGGGCCAAATGCTCGCGTATGAAACTTGAACCAACACCACGCCCGCACCGTCGCACACGCTGCCACCCATATAATTCACGTAGGCATACACATCATAATTATATATTCTAGATCTAACTCCCAAATCACGCACGTATTAACATAGTTAACATAATAATCACTAACCTGCTGCAATACCCGGAAATACATCTGACCTCGAAACTGAGTCGTGCCATCTAGGTAGGTTTCTGCAAACCAGCTGTAAACCATTTTTAAATACCGAAATCTAACTCTTCTCAATGAGTATATTAATAATCAGATAGGTAAAAATGTTTATAAATTCATAGTTTTTCAAAGCACTTTTACAAATCATAGTATTCTAAACACTGCCAGGAAATGATTTTAGAGCACTCACCTTTTCTAATTAAATTCTTTTCAAATCTTGTCAAGCACCTTGGTACATTCCTCGTCGATGCCAAACGCCTCATACACAATCCATACAAAGTACGAAAAATGCCCGCGCTCAACGCCAACCATAACATACATGTGGCTTTCAAAAGCGACTAATCCTTTAACGAACTTCGATTCAGGTAATAACTTTACGCAGCTACCCTCATCTCGATAAGGACATCGTATACATAAGGGATACGCAGAAATTGACCAAATGTCCTGAAGCACATTAAATGCCCTATAAAAATCCATCCTGCTTTGGAGTCATCTTTGACTCAAAGCACTTCCACAGCCTAAAATACCTCAAACATTTATGCTTAAAAATTTCGTCCACTGTCTCGAATACACTCTTGAAATACCAAACTAAACTCGGTTCGAAAACAGTCCCCTATACCGCCAAACGATCATCGTCAACACAAGCCCCAAAAATTCCCAACCAATAAAAATTCGATCGTTTACCTTCACGCTCTTCTAAAGAGAGGCCCCCTAAACCACAGTTATATGAAGACATTTAGGGCTTGAAATAACACAAGGGAGACAACACCTCACCTTGAAAAGCTGGACAAATGCAAGATACAGAGACCATGCTGAAATTCTCCATCTACGTGATACCAACTTTTGCCTCTCCATCCATCCCGAAAAACCCAAATTCCACCCCCATGTGTAATCCTGAAAAAGCAGAAATCAATGAGAAAAAATTAAAATCTTCTGTCTCCTCTCCTGTCCTTTCTGTCTGTCCAATCTGCCATTTGGTTTTTTATGTTTTTTTTAATTACTATTATTATTATTATTATTATTGGCTTAGATATATAACTTATACTGTCTCATCTCGTATCTGTTTCATATCTCATGGGAAAATTCATATTTTTTTCTTTAGTTCACTATTTTAAATGAACTTTACCACGCCATGCATATTCAGATCCAGACGCTCGTGAAAACTTTCGCTCCCGTGCAAAGCCCCACTATTCATCACCTGTAAAATCGAAAAATATATTCTTAATTGGTCTCTGTAATCAAATGAAATTTTTCTTTCTCAACAATGATTTTCATGATCACTTTAATCTACAGTCCTATTTGCTTTTCATTCTAGAAAGATCTGTGAGTAATTCTTCTGTGGCTTCCACGAACCATTTTGAATTTATTATTATTTATTATCCCTTTAAAAATCTATATACCTGTGGAATTTCACCCATCCACTTTCAATGGTGCAAGTGCCACACTCCTTGAAAATCCTTATAATTCATCCTTAAACAACTTTCAAAAAATCTCTATTGCTACACTAAAATACTCAAGGAAGCCCTCAAAAAAAATATTACATACTAAGCATGGCATTTATGTCAAGTATTGACCTCCTGGACACGTTATTAATTAATGAACTCCTGCCATAGCTTCCACGCTGTCGAATCCACCACTCCCTCAGTGCATCACCTTCAAAGACACGTGATCCCCACTGAACTCTAAGGGCTCATCGGCCGCACATCCGCATACTCTTCCTCACGGCCCGCAGCCACGGTAAGACCCAGATCGCCCCCACCCTGAGGGTGTCTCAATCGATCAGGACCGTCGACAGGGTTCCTCCTCTCCCCACCTCGGTCCAATATAATCGTGATCTACATGGCCTCCCACAATGCCCCATAACAGTGCCATCCGGGCATACAGCCTCGGTAACTCGTGTTAAGTGCACTCCACTAAGGGCAAATGCTCATCCCTGTCCCCAAGATCCGCTGATCCATGCTCGTGAGCATGTCTTCTAATACCTATATAGTCCCCTCTCGCACCAACACCGTTCCCGAGGGTAGAACGCCTTGTGACTCATAGTCGCCATTGTAGGTCCATACTGGGAAACTCTCTTCCAAAAGTGTGTCGTAAAACCCGTCCCTATCCGAAACCATGGATACAGACCATGTAGCCTGACCATTCTCGAATGTACAAACCCTGTAATCTCTCCAAGGCGAAGGTCATCTGCACGGGTTAGAAAATGTGCCGTGACTCAGAGTCGGTCCACTATCACCCATACCGCTGCCATGCTTCTCGTCGCGGGCCCATGGCAAGTGGCATCACAAAGTCCATCGCGGACGCGCTCCCACTTCCACTCGCCCACCTCCAATGGTCAGAAGTACTCGTCGCTTCCTGTCACTTAACTCCGCCGACATGTGAGACATCGTCGAACAAAGTCCCCACGTATTCTTCTTCATCCCACTCCAATAGTACTTGCGACTCTAAGATCCTGCACATCTCGTACACCGATGCATGGGAAAATCCCAGAAAGTGCTGAAACTCCCCGAGAACTCCTCTCTCAAATCTGGCCAACCGGGGAACCACTACCCGTCCCCTACTAAGACTACCATCTATGTGAACGGTTCAGCCACACCCGTGAGACCGACTGCATTCTCGTCCCCGTGGAGGACACTATCTCTCGCTGGGCCCCACACCAGACACCCAATCACTCCCCGCTCAACAGAGACTCGCAAACATACCAAACTCCTCAACTCGCGCTGCCCGAAGCCCCGTTTGTATCGTAGCCCAAACTATCCTACGCCTCGAGCATCCGCCACTCCCGAGAAGCTATATCAAACAACGCTCCCCGTGACTTCACCGAGCGAACAGCCACCACATTTGCCTACCAGCAGATTGCAATGCAAAGTGAAGTCATAATCCTCTAGAACTCCATCCATCTCGCGCTGCCTTTACATTGAGGTCCCACACAAGCAAGTGGAAAATATACTTCAGACTTTATGGTTTGAGCGCTCACTCGAACTCCTCGCCAGATAAGTAAGGGCAAAATCTTCAAGGCGAAGACTACGGTCGCTAACTCCATGTCGTGTGTGGGGCACTTGCTCGTGATCTTTCAACCCACGAGAACCAAGCTACCATCCCTCCCCGGGACTAAGCATCAAAAAACACATCCCAATCCGCCCCTCGAGGCATCACAACACACAAGCACTTTGTCCCCCGTCCAATCCACAAGACTGAGTCGGCAGCCCTCTTCAACTCCCTGAATGCCTCCTCTCATCGGTAATCCTTAATCAAATCCTCGACTCCGTCAACTTAGTCATATAGTGCCGCTATTCGAGAAATCCTCAATGGTATCTAATACCCACCAATCCCAAGAAACCACGTGATCTCGGCGACCGAATCGCCCTCCAACTCATCACAAATGACCTTCTTCTCAGTCGATCGACACCCTGATGCCAACACCACTTGTCCCAAAAATCCACCCTCAGTTGTAACTCCCACTTTTACTCAATCCCATGCAGGTCACGATGGTCCCTCAACAATCCAAAAACATCCTCAAGTGATACTCATGCTCCCACTGACCGAGGATCGCATGTCATCCACTTCACCACGACAACTCGATCTAAATAGGGTTGTGGAACACCTATGCATGAGATCCATGAATGTCGCCGGGCGCACTGCCGGGATCCAAGGGCATCACCAGAACTCCTCAAAGTGCCCATAACGCGCTCCCAAACGCCGCCTTTTAGGATATATGTATCCCTGCAACCCTACCATGGTGCAACCAGGCGAAGCGCCCGCCTCGGGAGTAGATTCGCGCTCCTCTCAATCGACAAACAAATTCGGCTGACCTCGGTGGTACGGTACCGACATTCTCCTTGATCAACCCCTGTTCAACTGCGTCTGTAGTCAATGCACAAATGTGAAGGGTCTGTCCTTCCCTTTCGCAAATGTAACCGGAGAGCGCCCTGGCGGTGGAAGTGCCTGGCCTAATGGAACCCTTGGCCTGGCCGCCTCCCTGTGAACTGGACTCTTAGTTCCCGCAACTCAACCTGTGCCATCCTATGCGGAGTCATAGAGACGGGGCGAAAATATCGGGGTGGTGTAACTCTACACAAAGCTCCAGCTACCCCTCGCGAGGTAGTCCGTGTAGCTTATCTCGAAAAAACATCCACATACTCGCACACTAATCGAGGGTAGATCTAAGTCCGTCTCCCGTCCTCAGTGGCGTCACAACCCAACCCGCTAACTATCCCTAACACCTGGACTCGTATACTATCTGGGGCAAAATGTCATGTTTGTCCCCCTGAAATACCACACGTGTACCGTCCTTCGTATAGGCGGTAACCCTCCTACGCCACACCGATAACGACCTCGTAAGTCACGTGGGTATCAATCCATCCCTGGGGTAGATGACATCGAACTCCGACATGTCTAGTGAATCCCCAGTCCACCGGTGAGTAGAGTCCCGAGATTCCAACCGCAACCCGACATATCGCACCTATATTCTCACGCCTCTAATCCCTAGGAGAACTTTACACACAAAGGTTCTCTGCTGTTCTCTGCAGGTCCCCACCCATTTCCACCATATTCGGCCCTTTCACTCTTCTGGGGCTAACACGCCAAGCCTAATTCCTGAAGTGTGGTCAAAGTAATAATTTTACAACTCCTAACACCTTCTTCTCAATCAGATAAATCCAATGGTTCGCCACTTCATCGGATCTCCTCCCGGATACGTTTCCGAGGATGATGCGCTCTAAAACTTTTGGAGGTGTTACTAGGACTTCCCTCGACACTACTCGCTATACTGCGTTATAAGAAGCCAAGCATAACACCCATGCACTCAAAGAAAGGGGCTCGTCGACAACACGGCCGTTGGTCAAACGCTGCGGCGTCGACCGCACCCATGGACGCTCTTCTACGGCCCTCGCCCTTACTAGTCATTTATGACAATTCAATGGCAGCATTCTCATCACAAGTATCTCTAAGGCATACAAACACAAATTCGAGACACTATCTCATACACATAAACCCACAGAGTACTATCAGTTCCTTTGCATTTACAGTAATGCAAGGCAATCAATTTTGCATTTAAAATATTATTTCCAACAAAATTTTATTTTCGAAAATTTCATTTTAAAATTTTATTTTTCAAAATTTTATTCAATTTTATTTTATTTGATTTGATTTCTTTATTTTATTTTATTTTATTTTCAAAAAAAATTTTCCCCAAAAAATTGACCTCGGTAAACAAAGACTAAGTCGAAACTGGCTCAAAATGCAGTCACCGAGTGCACCAAGTGCACAAATTCCCGTGTGCCCAGCACGCCCAGCCGGCGCCCGGGCCGGCACCCCCGCGCCCATCGGGCCACAAGGCCCTCGCTTCGCCGCCAGCTACCCCCTCACACGCCGCAATGGGCCCTCACAGCCTACTACCGAGCCGCCTCGCATGTACCAGTGCTGTCGCCACTCAAGGCCAGCGCCGCCAAGGCTTCATCGCGCCAAGGCTGCCGCGACAAGGCGCGCTTCTACGCGCCTCGCCAAGGCTGGGCGAAGCCCGGGCCAGCTTCTCGCCGCTTCACTCCGCCGCGCCAAGCTAGCTTAGCGCTTTACGCCGGCATAAGGCGGTGGCTCCGCATCTCGCAGTCGTGTCGCGCGCCTTCGCACCCACCAAGGCTCAAATGGGCGAGCCCATTTCCCAGGCGTTTCGCTCCCAGAATTTTTTTTTCATTACTTCCCGGGCCACCGGAAAATAAAAAATAGGCCTTTTTCATTATTATTTTCCAAGATACTCAAATAAATTTATAAAAAATTTATTTTCTCTTGATTTTCAACTTAGAAAATTATTTTCATCACCTAATAGCCAAATAAATTTATAAAATTTATTCGGTTTCAACATTTTTGTTCCGCCATACACCGTAAAAAAAAAAAATTTTCCTCCAAAACTTTCCACTACACCTATGCTATTTTTCCTAAGCACAATAACATTCACATAACATGACACATGGTATATATGGCCATTCACTTCAAAACATTCACGTATAACATTTCATCAAATCACACAAAACAATACGCCGTAACACGTGCACGTGAAGTGTCCTAGTTTTGTCCCGCAGATTTCCCTAGGGTAACTTCATACCTACACTCGACATCGAACCACACACCTTAGTGGTGATGTTCTTACACTTCAAAGACTATGGCTCAAGCCCAAATCCCCTGGGCCCCAGTGGGCCGTATACCTGCCTCCGACACTGTGCTCGCGACGCCCCAAATCCCGAGGGTCCGTTGACTGCATCCACAACTACGGGACACCAGGTGAACGCCCGTGACCCGACATTTTTCACGAAAACGCGCAGTCCCTGTACGGAGCTCTTACCCAAATACACCTCGCATAAACCTGTCCCAAACATTCATAATATAATAGTTTATGATTTGGAACGCCACTGACCCATAAACAATAATTAATATACATGCCAACTATGAACTAACTATATACCCAATAGTTACAAGAGTTAATATGTTTACTTTATACAATACATACATTAAACTTCTAAAAAGTTCTAATACATGTATACATCAAAGCCACAACCCGGCTTTCACGAATCCCGCCCTAGGACGAGCCGTCCCCCGCACGCCCCCTCGTACTCGTAAAATAATATCCTCGGGACAAGAGTTAACAGATCGGAGAGGGTGAATCGCCCCTATGGTGGGCTACTCACCACCTAAGGTCGGCAATGTTCCAGTCGAAAAACATACATTCAAGCAAATGCACGATCCTACTTGAAAATGTCTACATGACCACTCTGATCCACAGTTCCCATCGATCACTCCACACCCCCACTGGGCTCCCGGATAATCATTGCAGCTCTGATCCCCATCGCGACAACCTCCCGACGCGATATATCAATCGGGGCCGCTCCTCGACGATTGGATATTATTCCTCAGGGATCAGAGTTCCTCCGACATGTATATCAATTGGGGGCCGTCTCCGACTATATATTTGCAGATAGATGAATTTGACTACCCCTCCACGATACCAACATTTTTAGACACCGAACCATTTTCTGGGGATCATCTCATGCACTCACCTCATAGTCCTGGTGTTCCAAGGCATACACCACGTACAATTCCGCCGCCTAATTCACATGTAAATATATAAACATGCATATATGTACAAAAAAATTCAATTCACACACCATGTCGTACTCATTTCAGACACCAAATTCACAGCTCACTGGGTTAATGATCAAACACGAAAGATAATTCAATCCTGGAATTCACCCCATCAAACACACGAATTCACAAAAATATATTTTGAGAACGACTGCTTTGGGAATAGTGAAACCCTGCTACGCCTTGCCCCGAAATCACAAATCATCGGGCTCACTTAGTGAACCTCGCTAGCTCCCATCGCTTCATTCCCGCCTCTTTCACATCAAAGCATGATTTATTTCACACTTCATGATTTACCAACCAAATGTACTTCTTAAAATACCACGTGGATTTATCTTGGTTCTTAAAAATAATTTGTATCAATCTGGTCCTACTGTTTTGACCGATCAACGTCCCTCACTGTCCTCACACGATCAAAACATTTGTAAAGTACTTAAAACGGAATAAAAACGTTGTGCAAGGAGAAACCCCTACTCCTCTCGTGAGGCGCCTAGGTCAAAAACTCACAAATCCGCACCCACGAGAAGCCCCTCTCCTCGCAGAGCGCTTTCCTTCGTCCCGAAGACTCCGACGGCCTGATCGCCCGTATTTCCTGGGGAGAAGTCTTTCTCTCTCTAAAAAAACTCAGAAAACCTAACTTGCCTCCCGATTCTCGCTCCAGCCACGCCCTTTAAAGAGACGATAATCGCTCATTTTTAGATTATTTATAGTGACTCAAATCAATTCCCTTATATATAATGCCAATTTTGTCCATCTTTTCCCCGCGCTTGACATTCTGGCCTACTTCTACTGGTCCATTCATCACTTTACCCATGACACTTATGGCACATGAGTACGCATGTTATATGTGATTGTCGTATCGAAAATCGCTTACGCAAATTCAAACGAATGCTCTAAAAGTAAATTCGATCATCTCTTAGATACTCTATTAATTTAAATTATCAGGTTAGTTAGGATTTTTATGCAGATCTGTTCCAACGGTGAAAATCCTGGTCGCATCTATCCCGAGACATCTAGAAAATAAATTAGCTATGATTTAACCTAAATTAACAACTCTTTATAATCGAAATTATTATCTGCTATTTTTAAATTGAATTTCTTGTCTTACATGATTTGCAGGGATATTTTTATATATAAATATAAATTATTTAAAATTTATTAAAAATGGCAACAAATTTTAAAATTGACAAAACACAAGAATGCATATATGCCAAAAGTTGCTTTATAACTATAATGTTGGTGAGTATAATCAAATATAAAATTATCAAATAAAACAAAAATATATTAATACTTAGATTTTGAAATATATAATATACCTTGAAAAATAGGTCAAGAAATAATTGATTTCATTATATAAAAACAATTTATATATATTATATGTAATACTCTTTCATATAAAAATTAAAATATGAGCTCCACTTATTTTTATTAAATGTAGAAATTTATAAGATAAAACATATTATATTTAAATCTATAACCATCAAACATGTAGGTGGAGATGGTTGTAAGACATCTCTGATTGTCTCAGAATCAAAAGTCTCGAGTTCGCCCAATTCATAAACAGGTTATACGATAATTAACCCGCCTCAGACCATCCGACCTAATCTTGCACTAGTCCGGAGATGTGCATATTTCTGCAGCATAGACTTCATCAGATACCTCATGACCTAAAAAAAAATTATATATAAATCTATAATACTCATATATAACTTGAAAATATATTTATTTTATTCAAATTTATATATATATATGAATAAAATAAGTATATTTGAGATACCATTAGACCTTAGGATTTACATTTTTCTTTCTTACTTTTTTTTTCTTTATTTTTTTTCTTTTTCTTTCTCTCTTCTTTTCCTCTTCCTTCAGCATCCCGAGGATCTCCTTCCCCTTCGTGTGTAGTGATCTCCTCTCCCTTTTCTTTTCTTCCTATTTCCTTCTTTCCTTCCCCTTCTCTTTCTATGGCCTAATTTAATCTTTCCCCTCTCTCTCTCACTCTCTTTCCTTTTCCTTTCCCATCTCCCACTTTTCCACTTTGCTCCATCATATTTCCTGATCATTTACGGCCATTACTCCCAGCCAAGGAAGTGTTTCCACAAAAATTTCTTCCGATTCGATTGAATCGTTCTATAGATTTTTCTGGGCTAAAGGTGAGAATCACGTATTCTTCTTTCACATATCTTCATTGCTTCTAGGGTTCGTCAATAACTCATTATAAATCATCATAATATCGGCTATATATGCTCTATATTTCTGCCTAAACCGATATTTCCCACCGATAAATTGACACAATTCAAGACATTTAAGCGAGTTTTCCATCAAATGATAATCGGAGCAGCTTATTGTATCGGAGCCGATCGACACAGGATATATCGTCGACATATCGACGGTATATCCCGATTTTTCATCCACGGTTATGCATGTGTGTTTTCTTATTAGGGTCAAGATATTCTGTGATCCCCATCTGATCCTACCCTTGACCATTACGTCTTTTTCCTTTACTCTTATTCATGCGTGATGTATAGGTGTTTTCCCCCTCCTTATAGAAGATTTCATGCTCCTTCCTTGTTCAAATCTGTGGGATCTTTCCTCATCCATTCGCTGATTGCATACACCCTTCCATTTGAAGTCTGATTTTTCAGAGGTTGCCTTTGAGGTCCACTACTCTTGCCTTTCTCATACCTCTCTCCCACATCTTCCACATACGATGCCGACTTCACTTGATGATCTAATTTAAATCTACTAAGTACAACATTCATGATCCATAGTCACAATAATTTTCAGGTTAATTGGGGGATCTTGATTCCTTTGTTGGACATTTCCTTGATCATTACTAGGGTTGTTGTCCTTCCTATGGCTAGTTCTCAAAGCTTCCTCGATTCTCGACTGGCAGTCAAGCTCGTCTTAAAGGCATTCATCCTTTCACACGCATTGAACGCCATTAATTAAACACACACTGTATGAATGCCTCTCGTGTTCAATTTTCCTCTACCTTACGCTTTGAGTTGTGAAAACCCTAGAGATCAACGACTTTTTTCCTAAAATTAATTTCCAATGAGACATTCGGGAAAATGACCCTTCGACCAAGGATGAAGCCATCACCTTTGATAAGCTTACTTATCTTCTCTACAACTTTCATGAGAAAGCTCCTATCATATATGGGTAGACAGGGAATCTTCACCCACATAAGGAGGTTTTTTAGGTCGTTCTACTCAAAGTCGAAGTTTGGCATCCATGGTCGGACAATGAGAGGTAAAGGATTGAAGATCATCCACCCATCCATCAGATTTGTGAATCATAATCCTTCATCAAGTAGCCACAAATCCTGAATCCAGGAAAACCTATTATCCATTACACAATACCACCGCCATGTCTATTGTCGCTTAAGGTTTCATAATGTATAAATATTGTTCCAAAAAACACAGTTTTAAGTATCTTATAGATCGCCAAGAAGTTTTAGTAATTATTAGCGTTTGTCTCATGGCTTCTTACTTCCTCCTACCTTTCTCCTCCTTTCGAGAGTTACAGCCTCTATAGCAAGGGTACTCATCTTCTTCCAGTTCATCCTTTTCGTCATCCGAGACCCAATCGTCTGTATCCTTCTTAGTATTGTTAGTGTTACACATTACAAAACATTGAACTAGAAATGAAGAAGGAGAGAAGAGAAAAAAAAATACAATAAAATAAAGCTACCGAAGGATGGAAATAATAGACCAAGTCTTGTTGTGACACCCCAAATCCCGGGGGTTCGTTGACAACCTGTCAACCCGAAGGGATAATTTGTGGGATGCTCTGCAACCCACACCACCCACAGTCCCCTTTCCCGTGACCCGTGATTCGCCCAACAAAATCAGGCGTAGTCTCCCTTTGTAAGGAGCTCTAAATTCCAAAATACAACCCGTGCACTTCATGGAAACCCCGTCCCAATATTATACAACGACCACACTGGGTCCACATATGAGTAAAAATTGCCACGTATGACCCATTTATCCATATAAATATAATCTCTATCACCAAGGTCACAAAGAATTATTACATCACTCTTAATACAAAACATTATATTAAAACTAACATGTTCTAATATAATATACAAAACATGAATCAAGCCCACAATCCGACCCACTTCATAATCCCGGGCTTAAGAGCACTGGGTCATCGCATATGTCTCGCTGCGACTAGTTGGGGTCCCACGACGGCAGCTAACACCCAAGAGCAAGTCCCACAATGGCTACTTCCTCACCTAAATGTACATGAATGGTCAAACAACCAAGCACACTGCCACCACCAACCTAGGACATGCAATCCTAGTTAATATAATCCCACTGGTTCATGAATTGTGAGACGCGATCACATCACGCCCCATGTATCAAGTCCCCACCGACTCCCTTCATCTCACACATGATAGAACCCCATGCATGATAAAAACCTTTATTTTTCCGAATCACATCCAATGATCATTTTATAAAGTCATTTTCATTTCTTTTTCAAATCCAAAGGCTTTTTGGATGATCCCTTATAAAATCATTTATTTCACAAAAGCTTTTTGTTTTATAAACCCATACCCACCGATTTTATCTCTCCTGCCACTTGATGTAATCAAGTGTCGTGTGTATATGCATTTGCGGGCCATAGATTTTTGGGGTCTCACCTCCGGACGCCACACGCCGACCGACATTTTCTCGGGTCTTTCACCAATGAGGGTTATGTCTAACAGCAAAGTTCCAGGTTTTTCACCTGAGGGGGTGTCTATCCCTACTTAAATTGCCTAACACATGGGTATTAATTTCATGCTATGCAACCGTGAGACTCAACGGACTTTGTCCCATTTACCGGTCTCACCATCGACACCAAACACAATATTGATTGTAAACCATGCAAACCATGGATCTCCATTGGACTTCGTCCAAAGTACGAGCCCACAACCCATTCACCAAGGATGGTGAATGACAACGACTATGCACTCACACCCACACCATGCGATGTCTTGTAGTGATCAGAATGCAATTGCTATATTGCATTCTAAGTCATGCCTAATGTATAAAGACTCCATACATGACACCCTATACCGTACACTGGCTAATCGTACCATGGACACTCATGTCTAATGCACACAAAGTTAATATACATACCATACTAACATTTATCAAGTATTTATGTCAACACATCAAACAAGCATGCATCAACATCATTCCACTGGTTTACTAGACAAGTAATGCTCATACTCAAATCCCTAGGCTACATCAAGGGCGCATAATGCCCAATAAACAACATGCCATGGCCAGCCATGTCCACACCGAAAAACACATCACAAACCCAATATGTTAGAGCACACATATGACATCCAAGAATGACACCTCTTAACCAAGAAATGTCATTTCAATCAATCACACAAACACATGTTAACATTTCATCAAGTCACTACCTAGGCAAGTAATGACACACCTCATTTCCTGTATTAATTCATGGCATATCATGCACCTAAGATAGCCTACAACCTGCCATGTAATGACCACTTCAACACACAACTCCTCACATCCATACAACCAACAATTAGCACACTTGTTGTAACAATCAATTTTTCAACAAGGATTTGAGAACCAATTTCCATTTAAAATAATATGGTCAGATTCTAGACTCCAAGAGCTTTCCATAGAGTCCAAGAACACCCCAAACGGAGCTCGGACGAGAAAGTTATGGTCATCCGGGTTGAGGCCTCACAGACATGACCGCTGATTTGACACACGAACATAGGCCTACTGTTTTCATCATTTTTTAATTCAACATGGAGTTCAAATTTACCAAACTATATATGCATGAATTTTAGACTAAAGGGGCCACAGATCTAAGAACACCCAAAACGGAGCTCGGATGAGAAAGTTATGGCCGGCCTGAAGCTGAGGCCTTGTATAAATAATGCAACCGTGTGGCAGCCGCGTGAAACCCACGAACAAGGCTCCCTGGCTCCTTTAAAGCTCCCGTACATGCTATTTTTCTTACTCAAACTCATTCCGAAAACAACCCTTTCACCCGGCAACAAACCCGCCCCAATTAAGTCCACAATTCAGCCATAAACAGGACATAAAACCCGTCCCAAACTCAGCCCCGAAAATCAACTTAACAAAAACAACTCCAAATCAGCAAAATATGATTTTTGTGTTCGAGAACACAATCCAAACAGCCCTTAGGGCCCAACCAAGACCAAAACAGTATTTAAACAAGAAATAAACCCGAGTAGAAAGGTTCCCTACCTCTTGGAGTGAAGATGAAACTTTTTAGAGTCCCGAAGACCCGAGATCCACGGCCTTCCCGAACTTCCGCTCAAATCTTTGACAAAAATTCTTAATTTTGTCCACGCTGTCGCTCTCGATGAGCATCCGATTCTTAAAAGTCTCGCCCGACTCCGAACTGAGCCACGACGCCATAAATCTTAGAGAAGGTAAAGCCTCGCAGCTTTTCTTCTCCAAACACGAAATCTCTCGACCGAAATTGCGTGTTGGCTCTGCACTCACGCGTAGCCTCGTCGAGTAGATGAACTTTAAATCTTGTTCGACTGATTCGACACTACTCCGATTCTCCAGATCGCAGAGAGAAGGAGAGCTTCTCTCATTTCTACTACTTCCACTGCCTAGAATTGCCAAAATTGGGAGAAAAAAGTTCTCTTTCTCCTCTTTTCCTTTTTAAGTTTAAGTTGGACGTGGGGCCCACTCTGCACCACGCGTCCACGACCCGTTCGGGTTTGTTTTTATCCCGAAACAATTTATTTTCGTCTCAATTCAAGTTATTTTAAATGAACTTAACTCAAATCATTTCCTAACTCTTGAGATTTTTAAGAAAATCTCGTTCCTAGGGTTACTAGATACCTAACTTCAAAAATTCATAATTAGGAATTCAGAGAAACTTTTCTGAGTTACTCGTTTTTGTGAGATAGACTCAACGACACAGTCTGTTTCATCATCCGAGCTCTAGGGAATTTTCTAGGCGTGCCTGAGCCATTTCAACAATTTATAATTTAATTTTATACTTTTAGAAAATTTTAAATTTTTCAGTTCTACATCAGGCAAATTACAATCTCCCATAGCAATTCGCTTTCTCCTACTGTGCTAAGAATTTCCATGGCGTCTCGGTCTTGTGATATACCCAAGCCTTTAAGTGACGATAACAACACCTTAGTTTGCATTCACTTCCGGCGAACTGGAGATATATGTACCTTATTACTGTGAAGAAGAGAGAAATGAAGGAATCGTAATTAGATGGTTTGTACTTCTTCTAAAGAGAATCTGAACCTCTCTTTAAATTAAGTTTAGGCAAGCAACGATTGAGCAAGCCTATCCGATCGTTTCAAGTTAACGGAATAAAAATATTAAACCCCATAAATGGAATTAAAAGGATTTAATTCCATAACCGTAAGTGTTAATAAAGGATTTTAAAACCAGTTGTTTCAAAAGTTAAATTCATTTACATTTAAAAAGAAAAAAATTATAACAATTCCCCACATGAATGAAATTGACTCCTAGAGACAAGACCAACGATTCCTCACAAGTGATAGATAACAACGGTTGAAACCTGCATAGGAGAGGCATCGAACCTTCCTTTGTAGAAGTACGTTTACTCCATTGACTAAATAGTAGACACGATGTTCTTGAACTATTTTGTCTTTTGTGTAGATGATGACATACCTCACATAGGAATCTTCCTAACATATTCTAGTTCTCACTTTTATGTTCGTTTTAGCCATGAACATAAGCCTTGTTCTACAAGAGCTTGATAAGAATATTCAATTCCCTTTGAGGCAGCCCCACTTCACTCTTACATAAGTGATCCTCTAACTTAAGAGTAGCTTATGTTACTCTTTCCAAATGCATACAAATCATTAAAAACATAGCTTAACATTCTTCGTATGAGCATCATTGTTTCATCATAGGAATAGACAAGGGAAGATCCCCATAGTGATCAAATTAAAGTCTTTATAATTTAGTTGTCCCTTTTGAATCTAGATCTTAGGATCTCCAGTCAGCTAGGTTGGGTATTCATTGTATTAACTAATTCCTTTATAGGCTTTAGTCTCATTCCCCTCGATGACTTTTCAACTAACTCTCTGTTTAACCCTTTGGTTAGCGAATCCGCGATGTTCTCCTTAGATTTTACATCATCTAGAGAGATAACTCCAGTAGAGAGTAGTTGTCTAATGGTGTAGTGTTTAAGACAAATATGTCTAGACTTACCATTGTACATATTGTTTTGTGCTCTACCAATAGTAAACTGACTATCAAAATGTATGCATATTAGAGGCACAGGTTTTGGCCACCTTGGAATATCCTCTAGGAATTGGTGTAGTCATTTAGCCTTTTCCCCACAATTGTCTAGTGCTATAAACTCATATTCCATTGTGGATCTAACAATAACCTTTTGTTTTAAGGATTTCCATGAGACTACTGCTCCCCCTAGTGTAAACACATAACTACTATGAGTTTTTGAGTCTTTAAGATTTGATAACCAGTTTGCATCATTATAACCTTCAAGTACAATAAGACATCTTGTATAGTGTAGCCCATAATCACGAGTAAAACATAAGTACTTAAGTACTCTCATGATTCCTTGCCAATGTTTGGCTCTATAATTACTCATATAACTACTCAATTTACTAACCAAATAGGCTATGTCTGGTCTTGTACAACTCATTAGGTACATCAAACTACCTATTACTATAAAATCCGAGAAAAATTGAATTTTTCCGAAAAATGGCAAAACAGTAAATTGTCATAATAGTATTGGTTAAAAACCTATAAATTTTCTGAAATCCTAGTGATGAAACGAAACTCAATCATTTATTCATCTCGCAAAATCTAATTACCTGAGACGTATTTTCGTCAATCTGGCATACGGATTTTCACGCCAAGGA
This sequence comes from Tetrastigma voinierianum, assembly GCA_016808115.1. Lineage (NCBI taxonomy): Eukaryota > Viridiplantae > Streptophyta > Magnoliopsida > Vitales > Vitaceae > Tetrastigma > Tetrastigma voinierianum. The sequence continues at coordinate 257,505 of JAEQBH010001523.1, forward strand.
CGAGTGTACAAGGATTCTCGTGACGAGATTGCTTACGAAAATCTCCAAAGTTGGGAAATAACTTGAGTCAAGTTTATGAAATATAATTTGAACCTAAACGGAGATGAAATAAATCGCTTCGGGCCAGAATCGGACTCGAACGAGGGTGGACACGTGGCACAACGTGGGCCACACATCCAACTTAAACTTAAGTGTTGACAAAAAGGAATTAGGGCTAGAATGGCCCATTTTCCTGGTTTTGATCGAGAGAAAGAGGAGAGTCAAGGCTTCCTCCCAAGATCTACGGAGTTCCGTTGGTCAGTTTTGCCTCAACACAAGTTTCACACTTATGCTTTGCATCAATTTGAAAAGTTGGTATATGATTTAAGTTAATTAATCTACGTAATGTATCATAATTAACATATCCTAATCTACCATGTCATAGATTAGAGGACTTAAGAATATAAGCAAAAGTACCAGCTTTATTCATATCTAACTTAATGATATTCATTACATTAAGCTTCCACATGCCATCACTCATATATCCTTTTTCGACTTACATTTCGCTCTTTGATAGAAAAAATTTATCTTAGTCAAACACTAACCGAAATCCATGACTATTTAGCAATGAACCAGAGACTAAGTTCTTGTGGATTTCAGGTACATTCAATACATTTGTTAGAGTCAGCTTCTTTCCAGAAGTCATCTTCAAGACCACCTTTTCTTGGCCTTTGATTTCAAAGGTGGCAGAGTTTCCCATGTACACCTTTTCCGCCCCGCTTGGTCTAAAGGTGGGAACATCTTTCTCATTCCATTTGAATACATGAAGAGGAAGCACCTGTCAATCCACTATTCCTTAGGATTTGATGCCACTAATTTCACCTCAGAGATTATTGTTGTGAGATCAATGTTAGACACATCCTTGGTGATGCCATCAACCACATTGGCTTCCTTAGGTTTGTTCCTCTTTGACAGTCTAAAATCCGAAGATTTGTGACCTTGCTTTCCACTAATCAAGCATTTCTGGAAGTTCATTTAGAGATTCCTCGTCTGAATCTACTACATTTCCCTTTGTTGTTGGCTTTCTTTCGAATCCTGAACTTTGACCATGTTCCACACACAAATTTCGGGCTCATGATTGTGTGCCCATTTCTTCTGAGATCCCATATTGTCCTCTTTGATGAAAGTCTAATAATCACCCAACGTCCTCAGTTTTATATTTTCGGTATAGTGATTTCAATAGCTCCTTGGTTGTTTTATTATATGAATACACATTGTATAGAGAATCAGTCAAAGCATTCATGACATAGTTTCTACATAGAAAGTCATAATGTTTACAAGCATCTACAACACTGATGACTTGGATATCATGCTCATCTTCTTGAGCTTAAGAGCATCTTCGGTCAAGAATCTTGCAAGATTCAAGGTAGAACAATATCCTTCTGTTGCCACCTTTTAAAGTTTAGTCCATTAAACTTCTTTGGTTTTTCTTCATGTGAGACTGAGATAGGCACAGTAGTAGGCATCATTGGCACTTATGCCATAATAAAGGTTGCCACTTGGGCAGATACAGCTGGAACAATATTATTGGAATTAGAGTTCATTTCTCTGCAAAATTATAGAAATGTGTCAATTTTTTATAATCCAAAACCAATTCTTACAATAATTGAAAATGACGTATAATAGAGTATTCCCAAGAAAGACTAGTGGGGTATAGAAACCCAAGCTTAACCAACCTCTGGCGAGACGTATCATCTGGGGCCCTATTTAAAGATTGAGGGGTTACAAATGGTCTCGCTTAAGACCCAAACTTCTTAGACAAAACTTTTCCAATTTCCTAATACCACAAAGGAATTGGCTTGAACTCAAAAGAGTGTAGAGTTTTAGCCTAACAAGCTTATCTCCTTATCATATATTCCTCGCAAGGAAAAACACGATTAGTGGTATAACATTTCCTGCTTGAATGCTAGGTAGTGGGTTCAAAACCCTTCCTTATATTTGTATTTCAAGGATTTTCCAACAAACCAACAAACTTGTTTGTTTGGTTTCCAAAAGACTTAGACAAAAAGCCCATTTTTTGAACAAAATTTGTTTTCCCTTATACTAGACAATTCCCCTCTCTTTAAAAAAAAAAAACTTAATCGAAATCTTAAAAAGAAACTAAAGAAATTGGATTGGTTTTTTTTTTTTTTTTTTTCAAAACTAAACAACAGAATTCTAAAAAATCCAAAATATTCAATTTTTTTCAAAAAACTTGAACCTTACCAAATAGGATTATCTCGACAAGAGAACTATCCAAATAAGTTAGTTTTTTTTTCCTTTAATGCTTTTTTTTTTTAATCGAACCTCTTTTCCTAAAATGAGAACTCATCAGTTTTTTTTTTTTTTCCAAAACTTCTTCCTTTTCAGTTCCTTGTTGTCTTCTCTTTTTTTTTTCTATCAATTTTTAAAAAAAAAATACAGGAAAATAAAGCTACCGAAGGATGGAAACAATAGACCGAGTCTTGTGCAGTCACAATCTCTTTAAAGCAAATTCGTCTTCTCCTACTAGTGCTTAAGAATTCTATGGCACCTACTTCCTAGGATATAACGGACTTCAAGTGATGATAACAACACCTTAGTTTGTTGTCACTTCCGACGAACTGGAGATGTTCGTACCTTATCACTGTGAAAAAGAAATAAATGAAGGAATCATAACCAGATGGTTTGCACTTCTTCTAAAGAGAGTCTGAACTTCTCTTTAAATAAAGTTCAGACAAGTAACGGACGAGCAAGCATGTTCGATCGTTTCAAGTTAACGGAAGGAAAATATTAAAACCCCATAAATTGAATTAAAATGATTTAATTTCATAACTGTAAGCGTTTATAAATGATTTTTAAAACCAATTGTTTCAAAAGTTAAATTCATTCACATTAAAAAGGAAAAAATTTCCAACAATTAGCCTATAGTCCTGATAGGGTTTAAAAAATAAGGCTCACAGGCCCACTCGCCAGGCCCAAGAAAGAGGTCGGCCCAAGAAAGAGGTCAGCCCAACGAAACACGCAGGCCCACTCAATAAAAGGAGAGACATGCCCATTGAAGCATTCAGGCCTTTTCACGCCAAAGATTCGCCTTTTTACTACAAACTTCGTAACGGCGTTTGATCCGCTTACCAGCGCCAATTATGGGAAGTCTTCCAAAGATAAGGGAAATAAATAATCCCTGCATTAATATATTATCCCGTAACCAACCACCCATCAATAAGGAAAGAAATATAATAAATGTTTCATCATCAAACCGATCCCCTAATAAGGAAGGAAGATTATCCCAAATAACCGCTTCTTTCTATATCCTTACCAAATTCGATATCATAATAATAGGAAATATCTCTATCCACTAGAATGAATCCTAATCACCATCCAACTGGTAGAACATCTACTATAAATACAAGGTCACCCCATCTAAGGGAGCGCACGCATACTACAATACGCAACATACGCAACACCTTCACCCCTCTGGGCAAGATTCTTTCCCTCGTGAAAAGAACCGACTTAGGCATCGGAGCGGCACCGGCGTGCCTCCTCGCGACCTTCTTTCTTGTTTCGCAGAGGAATGTTGGCATCCCGAGCCCGCACACCAAAGATTACAACATCCTATTTCAAAGACAGACGATCCAGAGCTCACAGCCTGCTCCCCGCCGCAATCCGTGTTCGCCAACCACCCCACACGCTCCAAATTTCGCCTTCCGGCTAAAAAGCATCATTATTACACCGCTGGAACGATGCCTTATACAAATATAACCGATTTCGCCATCGATGGTATCGATCTTAACATAAGCAGGAGCAACGCTAATCCTCCAAGGATGCAGGATCAACCAGTAACGCATACCGACCTCAAGACGCTAGGCTAAATGCAAAGCTAACACGAACAGGCGGAGGCGCTCCACTCACCAACCGACGCCGATAGAAGAGTTGGGAAAGTAACTTACCGTGCAGATGCAACGCCTTACGAGACACGACGAGCTCGGGAAGGTTACAACTTCTCCCGAGGAGCAACACACACCCGACATTCCCGAGGTGTCAAGGCAGTCTAACCGAGCCGGGGAGCACGACCACAATTGGCCCCGAAGAGCAGGCAACGGGCAACGCCGAGGGCACTTGAACAGAACTCACGCAGCCTCAGCCCAGAGCAGAGAACTATCATGGGGCGAGGTTCAAGAGCCTACAAGAGCTCAGCCGTGAAGGAGGTAGTAAGAGTGATAAGCTCCTACACGATGCATACCTCGTACAACAAACTGAATCACCCTTCACAAAATGGTGCGCTTCACTTCCTCTCACAGCAAAATTCGGATGCCGCAAGTGGAAGCGCTTACATGCGAGATCCGCCGATCATCTCAACACTTACAAAACCAAATGGAGCGCATGGGTATCAAGATCCTAAGGCGACGAGCCACTATCACCCTTAAAAGGCCCAAATTTTGGCATGGTTTAATAGGGTTTCCACCACATCAATCTCTCCTCATATCTCGTAGAGTTATCCATTGTATTCGCTCTCTCATCATTGGGGCTAGACGTATAAAAAGCCAAGCATTAATCACACCATCAAACAGAGCTCGCAAGAAAGCCTGAGGTATTTTGTCCAAAGATTCAATGTCGAGTCTCTAAAGGTAGATATACTCGACGAGAAGTTCGAGATCACTGCATTCATCACCGCTTGCACTCGAAAGACTCGATGTTTTCCATCTCCAGTGGTCCCCAAGCAAGCATGGTCAGGTGGTCGCAGTGCGAGAAGTGATATTAATCTTGAAGAAGCCCTCATATCCAAGAAAGAGCTCTTCCACCATAAAGAAAAAAAGTGACGGGCATGTGTCGACGAGGACGGCTTCCCACCGCATAAACGCATCGAGAAAGGTCTCCTAAGCATGATGGAGAACTATTCCTAAAGGCGTGAACCTCGTAGATCGCCCGTCCACCGCAATCCGAAAGACGACGACGTTATTCCCGCCGCTTTCTTACCCTGCACGTACTTCGCGATTGCCAGGCCCTGCAAGTACGAAACGAACAATTCCTGAGGTGGCCAACTCAACAAAGTCGACCCGCAACAAGAGACAACCTGGGCACGCGGAGTTCCAGACAGGACTACTGACACCGCACCTGACACTGATACAACTCAAGAGAGAACAGAGTACTTAATTACCGCTGGCGGCACCTCCACGCCCATATCCCCTCAAAATCAGCTCAGAATCAAGCTCGTAACCGCCCCCGCCACAGTCCACCACCCTGGGCACAACACGCACTCAAGACCAACAACCCTTAGGTGAACCCAATCTCCTCGGAGGATTCGCAGGAGGAGGGAGTCCGTCACATGCCCATCTACGCAAAGAACGCCATGAGATAGCGGAAATACAAGCAAAGTAGTTCAACTACCGCTACCGACACGCCCATCACATTCTCACTTTATATGGAGGGATGCCAACACCCTCATGACGACTCCACCGTAGTTCGTGGCAAACAGGCCAACAAAAAACAACTTCATCTGGGTCCTAATTGACAACTGAGTTCAATCGACATCATCTTCGCCGCTCTTCGCAAATGGGCATCTAAGGAGAAACTGAACCCGTTAACACTCATCCGTGGGTTCTTCGGGAAAAGGTATTACCAGTTCATTGCTAACTGCACGCCACCTCGAGATCCCCTCATGCCAAAGTGAATGACCACTTTAAGAAGATTCTTATCAGACGCCCGCCTACTTATAACATGTTGCCAGGCGCACTTCTCTCAATGCAATAAAGCCATCCTCCGCGCACTACATGATGATCAAGTTCCTACAAGAAACTGAGAATGTTCTGATAGAGATCAACGAGTGGCCGTGAATGCTACTCAAAGATCCATGAAACGTAAAACTATCACAACATATACTTGGATGAGCTCGACATGCGTGACGAGGTGCTCACTCGACCTGAGCCCTCAGAAGAACTGGAACCGGTATTGTTGGATGACGACCGAACATCTCATTTACACGGCTCCTGGGCTAGTCAAGACCTCAAAAAACCTCCTTATCCATTTTTTAAGACAAACAAAGACGCTGCGGAAGCAAAGTGACATGGGAGGAATTGGATCCTACAGACCACCAGCCACGAACGCCACCCCATCCTTCAAGCCAATCAAACAAAGAGGAGGAGCTTCGCGCCAGAAAGACAAAAAGCCATCAACGAGGAAGTCAGCAAACTCCTTCAGGCAGGAGCGATCAGGGAGGTAGAATATCCTGAATGGCTAGCCAACGTCGAAACGGCAAGTGGAGACTCTACATCGACTTCATTGACATCAACAAAGCATGCCTCAGCGACAGCCTGTCGCTAATCGACTTATCGTGAGATGCCATTGTCAGGGCCATGAACTCTCGCTTATGGATGCCTTCTCCTGGGCCAACCAGACAAGATGACTCAAAGTATCAAGAAAAGACCTCGCTCACACAAATACAGGAACCTATCATATCGCAGGATGCCGCTCGGCTCAAGAACTGCGTGTGCTACGATCGAGGTTGGTGAACCGGATGTTCCAAAGAAGGTGAGAGGCAATAACTATGGAGGTACATAGATGACATGGTCGGGTAATCCACTACGTTTAAGCCCACATAGCTCATCTATCCAAGGCTGCCCAAATTCGAGAAATTGCAACATGAAATTGAATCCGTACCCAAGTGTGCTGAGTATCACCGAAAATCTTAGGTTTCATAGAAGTCAACCACCGAGGAATTGAGGCAAATCCAAACAAGATAAAGGTTGTGCTCAACATACCTTCGCCATTAGGTATAAAGGAAGTTCAGCCACCGACGAAGGATCACGCTTAAGCTTTGTTTCAGATTCGTGGCAAGTGACAAATGCCAACATTTCTTCCAAGTCCTCAAGAAGGCCTTTAATGGGATAATGGGCGTGAAGAGGCATTCTCATTTTGAAAACTTATTTGAGCTCTCCTCCCATTCTAGTAAGTCCCGCTTGGAAGCGGGGAGCTCCTCATCATACTGCCAGACGATTTCTCGAACAATACCGCCCTCGTCAAAAGACAAAGAACGAGCAAACACCCGCGCAGCTATCAAGTACGGCTTTGAGAGGAACGGAGGAGAGGTACCCAATGACGGAGAAACTAATTTGGGCCTTGCAACCCGCAGCCGGAACTCCGCCTTACTCCAGCTCATACCATGGGCGTCCCAATGTAATACCCGACGAAGCAAGTGTTACATAAACCGAGACCTCCGAAGACTAATGAAGTGGGCCATGAGTCGGTGAGAATCTCGACATCGATACAAGCCAAAACTACAATAAAAGGGCAGGTCTTGTCGACTCGCCGGCGGAATCCACTGGGCCGGAACCCGCCGAGAACGCTCAAAGAATGACCTCTCCATCCAAACTCTGCATGGAGCCTCAAATGCACAAGGGAGCTGAGCAGTCTAACCCGACCTTCCGCAAGGAATAGACATCAGCACGCACTCATATTCGGATTTCAAGCTCCAACAACGAGGCCGAGCATGAGGCCGCCATACGCCTCAACCTCGCCCATTCATCGAAGTCGACCACCTGTAGATCCTGGGCAGCTGACTCCTCACTAGTGCGAAGACAACAAGACACCTACAAGGCCAAAAGTGGAAGGATGATCCTATACTCCAAAAAGGTACGAGATTTATCGAAAAATTGTGGTCGCTCAGCCGTGATATGTCCCCAGAGCGTAGAACTCGAGCCGACACCTGGGCAAAGCTAGCACACCTTACAGATATCCTCGCAGTCAACACCGGTCGAACACCGATAGAGCCCCATCAATCTTCGCGACGTGAGGTCGCCTGTGCTCCGTCCGAGCCAAGTTGGATGGGACCCCATTCGATTATATAATGTGACGGACGCCTCACCCGAGGACCCGAAAGCAAGGTACTAAAATACGACGAGGTTCGGGCTGTGTTCACTAATCATAAGGGAAGCCTCACATAAGCGGTGTGTTTCTTCACACCATCCTTGGCGCATCTCGGTGCACACCGAATAATGCATAAGAGAAGTACACGGCGTATATATAAATCATATCTGAGCTCGAGTATCAAGTGTGAAAGGTCTCGAGACAGGATACCATCGGCCTATAATACTCAAAGATCGAACCCGACCTAGTCAAGAAATGCAAGATCTGCTCAGAGCACGCCAAGATCTCACGCCTCCCATCGAGCTCCTCGACGTCAATCATGCCTCCCGCCCTTCCAACACCCGGGTTTGGACATATCGGGGACCTCTCGCCCTCGGGAAGCGGCTAATGTAAATTCATCATCGCCGCAGATTACTTCACTCAAGCTGGCCGAGGTCGAGCCTTTAGCCACAATCACGTAATAAGATAATTTTGTGTGGCGAGCTATCATATGCGTGTTTGGCATCCCAAGCAGCCCCGGGTGTCGACAACTTAAAACAATTCGACAATGCCAAATCAGAGATTTCTCGTGTCGAGCTCCTGAATTAAGAATTATTATCTGCCTCCGAAGACATCCGCAGCCTAACTACGCCGAAGTCACCATCGAACTCCCATACGCTTTGAATACCAAATTGGAAGATCTTAAAGGAAAATGGGTAGAACACTCGAGGTACTACGCCTACAAGACAACATTAAGTCAGAACGAGAAACCCCATTCGCCCCTTAAATTTTCCAAGATCATAGTAGCCCTTTGTCGAGGCCTGATTAAAGTCCCTAAGGATCGAAGCCAGTTACTGCGAGCACAATGACGAGGCTCTCCGTCTAAATTTAGATCTCTTAGATGAAAACGTGAGTGTGTTCTAAGGCATTAAGACTACCAAAAGGAAGACGCCGAGGTACTACAACCAAAAAAAGTCAAACCCGTGAGCTACATGCCGGTGATTTCGCTTTAAAAAAGCTCCTACCAAAGAAGGAAGAACTCAAAGACACGGGAAATCGGGTCCCAATCGGAAGTGCCCTTACATCATATCTGAAGTCCTCAAACCAGTAATTATGAGCCCAAACAGAGAGGGAAAATTTACAAAGATGCCCGGAATGCGAACATCTTAAACGCTTTATCAAGACCTTGGTTCGTAATCTTAAAATGGAGATTATCACTCTTCGCTAACGATTCGACCATTTACTGGTTATTTTGTTAGACGTCACACAAGCAACTCGCATATTATAATGCTCAAAATTACATGCAATAGAATGAGAAAGCTCAGCCATAAAGGAAAGTCTCTCTTTATTCCAATCGATCACATTCAATTACAATCGCAGGTCATCGATTACATCTTGAAGTATACGCACAAGCAGCCTCAAAAAAAAACTTCAGAAGAAAAAGGAAAATAAAATGAGATGAAATAAATGGAAGCATATCGAAGGTGGAAAAAGAGGAGAAGAAGAAAAGTGGATGGAAGGAGTTTGTGCGAAGAGGAGAAACAGATGTGGAAGAGAAAGAAGAACATAAAATAGGGAAAGCGGCACAAGAAATGTACCGCTCTTTCACATTCCCTAGCACGGTTAGGGGAATAACATGACTCCCATAAAGGGGAGACTAGGAAAACACAAACTCCTCTACAAACAGGTCCAACAAAACTCGACCAGATCTTCGTGGATCCCCCAAGACGATGAAACTCGACTTTCATCTCGAGATTTTAGTTACGCACCAAGAGCGTGAATATCCAGCAACCCCATAATGAAGTCGCCATTTATAAGAAGGCCAAAGCACCTAAGTTCGACAAACGTCACCCTCCAATCAATATTAAAGATCGTAATCTTTCCAAGAAAAATCAAGTCAATGCCACACGCGCAATGTACCTCACTTCGACGAGTTCATCTACTCGCACGTGCCACGCAGCCCTAATGAATCAAATCACCAGCTCGATCGCCACCAAGGCCTTACGCCGGAGCCCGCGAGCTCACTTTGACGAGTTCATCTACTCCGCACAGCCACAGCCATCGAGTCGATCACCAAAGTTGACGCCACCAGCGCCTTGGGGCTCGAGCCTGAGAAATTAATTTCACGAATACCTACCTTACAGACACTAATGAGTCGATCGCCAGCCGGATCGCCACCAAAACCCACGCCTGAGCTTCCAGTGTAGCTCACTGACGAAGTTCATCTACTCAAGATGTTACGCACCAATGAGTCGCATCACTGCGCCGGGATCGCCACCGCGTCTTCACGGAGTCAGAGTCACTTTGACGAGTTCATCTACTCGCATTGTGCCACGCAGCCCTTAATGAGTCGATCGCCAGTCCGGATCGCCACCAAGGCCTTAGCGCCCGAGCCCAAGAGCTCGTACTTCGTCGAAGTTCATCTACTCCAAAGATGTGCCACGCAGCTTAATGAGTCAGATCACCAGCCGATCACACCAAGGCTTTAGCGCCCATTCAGCAGCTCACTTTGACGAGTTCATCCATCAAAGACAGCCACGCGTTCTCGCATCCCCAGTCGATCACCAGTTGGATCAGTCACCAAGGCCTTGGGGCTGCTCTGAGCCCAAGAGCTCACTTTGACGAGTTCATCTACTCAAGATAGGTGCCACACAAACAGAATTAGTCGATCACCAAGTCGGATCGCCACCGCGCCCCAGTCTCTATCAAGAGTCACTGATCATGTTCATCATCTGGTGACAGCCACTTGCACTTAGAACCGTGCCGGGCCAGTAACCGGGCCCTCGACTGGGAGCTCAGCTGAATGCTTGATCGAGCCTAACGATCAGGCAGCATGTACCACAGAGCGCTTTAGCTCTTCGTGCCATTCAAACAAGGAACCCACCGCTCAGCGAGGCACCACCCAACTCAAGACGTGTTACTCAAGAGTCAATTCAAACAAAGCACTCAAATTTCATTAAAGCCTCAGCTACTCTGAGCCCAAATTAGCCAAGATGATGACAAGCCTCGACTACTCCGCACGTGCCATGGAACCTGGGAGTCGGCTCATCTCAGCCATACACCCATGAGTCAACCCACCAAGCCATGCGGCCTAGAGCTGCCCACTTCAGATGCAACCCACTGGCCCAACACCAGCCATGGCTCAACCATCACCAGCCATGCAAAGACAACGAATCAATTCCAAATTTCCGTGGTCACCACTGAGCCTCAACGGCCGCCTTGAAGAGCTCAACGCCTAACTCACGCCACTCCGCTTATCTGGCCATGCATCGCAGCATACAAGCAGACGAAAGAAGCAAAGTGAAAAATGAGTGATCATTAAGGAAAGGCTACGATGCCTCTGGGTCCCAGCCCAATAAAAATATATGTAAAAAAAGTATAAGTCAAGACTAGTAGCTAAGACGGCATTGGGAGACTGGCGACTGTGAAGGAGGATATTATGTGAAGAAGGAGGGTCAGCCAGGTGCCCTGGCTTCCAGACAATTAAAGAAGAAGGACTCCCCATCCCCTCGGCCGAAGGTCAAAGTTGAAATCCAGCGATATGCATTAACACCTTCTTCTCTAAAAGTAAGCCACCCAGAAACCCACTATACAAGCCTCACCTCGCCGACACCCTCGCCCTGAGCTACCACAAAGTTATTTGTCGGTGAAGGTCCCCATGCCCGCTGCACTCTGCAGTCAGCGTCTGGCCGAGTCAGCCCACGATGAGCCCCGTCCAACAAATACATCTTATCACGCAGTCGCCTTTCGATCGCACGCTAGCTTCTTCCTTAGACTCAAGCTTTCGATGTGAGAAGTTCATCTCAATCCATCATCCGGTCTATATTAGCATCGCAGCCTCTGTCCCTCCGCCTCCATCAAGCCGCTCACAACCAAAGCAGCTTCATCTCTAACTCCTCGAAGCTCGCCGCCACCGCTGTCGTTTTGGATTTCATCTTCTACCTTCTACCCGAGCACGTGCCGACGTGGTATGCTTCAAATCAGGGGATTTGAGCTCACTCGCCTCCTCGGGTCATAAGTCGACTTCGACCCCGCAGCCACCGTCAGATGCGAGGAAGCCACCCGCCTCAGAAGCCCGTCGCGGCATGACTCGCTTAGTTTACTCGGGGCCAAACTCCTTTCAAATGAGTAGCCACCCAGCACCCAAAGATAGAATCAACACCCAATGCAAATTCGACAACCAACTCAAAATGAAATCAGACACGACAAGGTAATGAACTTACTGAGGCGACCCCCGGAGAGATGGGCTAAGCCCATCAACAGCAAGCACCACCTCTTGAGATCGAACTTTAAGAATGGATTCCAGACTGCGCCTAGCCACGAGCTCGACAGAAGCAAAGAGCGTCCCTGCCTCCGCCACTCGATTCCGTGATCTTCCTCCTTAACTCTTTCCGCCTTCGAAGGCCACGAACCCTCTTCGTTAGCAAGTTCCGCATTCAGTAGGCATGACCACTCAATCCACGCTTCAACGGTCCCACCCATGGACCTTCTCGCTCCGCCGCACCCGCAATGGGACCGCGAACCCAAGACTGTATGAGCCTTAACCAGAGGCGACTGCACCTGGGCTCCGCTTACTGACATGAGCAGACGGAGAAGATGAAGATGCCTCAACTTTAACTTTGGCCAAAGCCTAATCGATCTTCAACTGAGTCCGAGGTTTTTCGTTTCACGCTCCGGGGCCTCCGAGACAACGTCTCCAATTCTGAGCGGGTTCGCACGAGGCCCAACGGCAAAACTTATGATGGAAGGAGGCGAAGGCCTCAAAGCAAGAGCCTAAGGGCCCAATGGGAGAAACTGCGGGCGAGAAGGCGAAGGCCTCAAGCAAAGAGAGCGAGCCGACTGGATCAATGGTGCCGTGAATATCCGACGACAAATCTCGGCTAAGGATTCTAGGAGGACACTACCAACGCCAACGCTTACGACGTTATCTTCAACGCGAGATCAATTCGAGCACCGAGAGGCATGTAGACAAAGATGTAATCGTAAATACCCAATGACCACACAAGTTATAACCAAAAGTGTAACAAACACTCTAAGACTCGGTGGTCCAAACCACCTAACGCCTGTGGTGTCGCCCTTATCGAGAGGGTCATATTCCCAATTACAGCCACTAACAAAGAAGTAGCGCCCTTCACTGTACTCATGAGGAAGATGTAAGACCTGGAATCACTGCAGGCGCCGTGTAACGCCAGAAAAATAGAAGGAAGCCCTGAGGTCTCCTTCCAAGCAAAGATAAAGGAGCAAGGCTATACTGAACACCGAGCCCTCGTCTCCTAAAGAAAACTAATGTGCCAACCAAGATACCCCAACCATTGGGCGCGAGCTGAGGCTGACAACATCAAGTGCTGCAAAACCCCTTTTATGAAGGGAAGCAAAGGAAAGCGAATACCATTATCGAAGGCCACTCAAAGAAGCACACCATCTTAGGCACGGAAACCACATAAATGGTCAAAAAGTATGGGGGACCACACTCGAACGCCAAAGGGAGGCCGATAACTGCCCCGCAAAGGTGACCCCATACGAGGGACTGACTGCGACCCACGCTAGCATGTCAACTGATGATCTCAAGTATTCGACCCTCCAGATATTTAATCAAGTTTATTTTTCCTCACCTCATTCCATGGCAGGTGAGGCGCTCCGGGCATCTCGGTTCAACTCCTACCGAATCCACGGAGACACCGCCAACTGGGCCTAAACCGGCAGAATAAACAACCAAGAGTCATCGCCTATACGCAGAGAAAAGAAACGACCCACCCATGATGGAAAATAAAATTCGCCGACCCAACCCTCCTAGCCGCCGTCAGATCACCGAAAAGAGACCAAGGAGACAAAGACGCAAACGAACCTGCAGAATACAATGTCGTAAGTGCCATCCTGGCAAAGACGCCGTGGAAAGACTCCGACAACAAGGCCTCGGGACAAGACTAAGAGAGAATAAGTCCGAGCTCACAGCGCAAAGAAAAGGTCTCAGGATCAGAGGCACACAAGACAGAGGATGTCTACGAAAGAAATAAAAAGAAACTGAAAGAAGTGGGAGAAATGAGCGCGAAAACTGAAGAGTCATCATTATCACAAGACAAATGACAACGACCAAGCCCTCATCTGAACCTGTACTCTCGAGCTGCATCGGAAACCGCACCGATGAGAGAACGCTTACAACCCTTGCCCATGCACACCGCATAATGTTACCGGGGGCAATCACAAGGTTTAAAAATAAGGCTCACGTTTTTACCGCCAGCCCAAGAAAGAGGTCACCAACTGAACACGCAGCCCACTTCACTGTAGCAGAGATACGCCTATCACATCTGTGCCTTCACGCCGTGATCTTCGCCTTTTTTATGCCAAATTTCGCACAAAGCGTCCAATCCGCTTGGCCCAAGGTCGACACATGAAGTCTCCTGTTAGTGCCGAATGTATCAATCCCCACAATATATTATCCCGCAAATCCAAACAAAATCTCATCAATACAAAGAAAGATAATAATGCCATCATCAAACTGCGATCCCCTAATAAGGCAAGATATCCCAAATAAATCGCTTCTTCTATATATCCTTTACCAAACTGGAGCACCGGAGACAATGCAGAAATAATATCCCATCCAATGAGAATGAATCAATCACCATCCAACTGGTCGAACATCTACTATAAATACACACCCCATCGACGAAAAGGTGACGCGACACTACACGCAAACATACGCAACACCTTCGCCCTCTAAGCAAGACTTTCTCAAAGAACTTAATCAGACTGAGTCGCCACGCGCGGCCCCCGCCGACCCCCTTCTTTCATTGGTTACAGTATGAGCCGCTTACATCCCGAAACAAGACACCAAAGATTGGCAATGATCCTATTTCGAAGACAGACGATCCAAGATCTTTGAACGCAAGCCTGGCACAAGAATCCAGTTCACTGCACAAGGCCGCCTGCGCCCATTCCTGCTAAAAGATCAATGCAAGCCCCATCAATTTATCCTGCAAATATATGAATGAGAGGGATCATCCTCTTTCTCTTTGATTATTTTATTACTTCGATGAAGAAGGTCTTCTTATTCGTCTAACTTTTCATATGAGCCATTAATCTTAAATTTCCATGACAATCTAGGTTTAATAGTAAACTATTATAGAAAAATTAAAAATATTTATGGAGAAAAATGATTAAAATTGCGGAAAGAAAAAGAATGAAATGGATTTTTTTTTCTCATTAAAAATTTCATGCATAATCGAACAAAGAAAATGTTTATATTACTTTCCTTTTTCTTCATTTTTTATTTTCCTTTTAATTCTTTCCCTAAAATTTTTGGAAAACCAAACATAACCTTAATATTTTGATAAATATTTGACAGCATTACTGACAACTAAGAGTTTATTTAATGACAAATTTTAATAACAGTTTCATGTTAAGTAGTCAAAAACTGTTTTTTTTTCTTCTTCTGATTTTAAGAATAAAAAAAAGTGATTAAAATTTGTTATTTGTAATTATTTCAAGGAATAATTTTTAATTATTTTATAATATTGAACTCTGTTATTTATAAATTATTTCAATAAAAATTATACAAAAATATAAAATGAAAAAAAATATAGATATAATAATTGCTTTCAGATACCCAAAGATAAAAATATTTTATATTTTAAACAACGCTTTTGTTTTATACAACATTAAAGTGTAATTGTTTAAGATGGTTTTTTAGCATTGTTTTGAAAATAATTACAATATTCTTTTCTCTTAAAAATTAAAAAATAAAATAAAAGAGAAAAAACACATACAGGAACGAAGATTGGAAATAATAGGCATGTTTGTTTAAAGTTTTTAAAAACTCGTTTTTGTTATGAAAAAAAAACTCATAAAACACATTTAGGGCATGTTTTGTTCCTTTTTTTAAAGCTATTTTTATAAACGGTTTTTAAAAACACATAAAACACTATTTTGGTGTTTTATGAAAGCTTTTTTTTTTTTTTTGATAACAAAATACACTGTAAACTGCACTCTTTCCCTCATTTTTGTTTTCGCTGGCATAAACAGCTAAAACACTTAAAACAATCCACTCTTCACTTTTGTGTGTTCTAAAGCACAAAGAACACAAAAACGTTGTGACTTTGTTATTACATTTTTTAAAATCGCTTTCCTCGTTACTCAAAACAAAGTTTAACAAAGAAAACACGGTAACAAATTGACTTCTATTTTTTATTGCGAAAACATAAAGCACACAAAATATTAAACTCATAATAAAACAATTTATTAAAATACTAAAATAGTTGCTTTTTTATATTTTCAAAATAATAATCAAACAAATCCTTAAATTTAAATAACAAAAATAGTTCTTATAAAGTACAAAATAATATTTTTTGTGATTTAAAAAACGATTGTCAATGACAATTTTTAAAAGTAAGAACCAGTCAATATTTTTTATAAACATGTAAACATTGTTGAGAAGGGGTTGGTGGTTGGTCTAATCCAAAACATGTGGAAGATATTCATTGCACTTTACATCTATGAATTGATTAATCCCATGTGCATGAATTGAACATTCTTAAGAATGATGAAACAAAGAGGCCAAAAAAAGGGAAAATATTAAAATAAATAAAAAGCCAACAGTCTATTATAGTACCAACAGGCCCACAACTATGACAACGATTTGCAATTATTTTTGTTTCAAAATAATAAAAAAGAATTAACAATTTTTGTTTATTTTTTGTAAAAAAATTAAGATTATTCTTTTTCAAAGTGAGTCTACTTCAAACCTTTGAAATTTTTTTTTATCTATATTTAAAGATCAACTCTATCTCAGTGTTTTCACATGGAGAATTCTTTGAAAATGATGAGATGTCAAAAAAAATAAAACATTAATATTAATTTCATTACTTTTTCTTTTCTTCCATTTTCCTTTTCTAACATTTCTAGAACCAAATATAACAATTGAAAATCATAAAACTTTGTCATTAAAAATATTGCAAACCTATGTTTTGAATATTGTTTTTGGTTTTCAATCAAGCTCCCTTCACAAACCACTTTTTTTTAATTAGGTATTGTTCCATAAAATATTTATAAATGTTTTTTTTTCTCTAAAAATCTATTAATTAACTTTAATAAGTGTTTTTTTAATTTAAAAAACACTAATTAAATTTTAATAAAAACATTAAATTCCCAAACCACCTCATCTCCATTCCCACTTGAAAACAATTAAAAACTAGATTTGATGGCAACTTTCCCTTTCTTTGGAGTATTTAGGAAGGTGATAGGTGCATGGAACACGTTTATAATGGTTCTAATTTGGGGAATTACGTGCAAACCAAGTTACTTTATTAACATTAAAAACTTAAAATACATGTTTGCAGCAATATAAGATGTCAGAAATAAATGCAAACACAGATTAGGTAAAGTCCAGCGTTACTTTCAAGAAAACCTCTACTTTAATAATAAATAATCTGATTAGATATCTTGAACCATATGCTCATTCTTTGTTTTCGTTTTTTTATTCTCACTAAGAGTAAGACGCTATTCGCTTATTATACTGAATGCATTTAATTAATGTCGCTTGTTTCGATAAGATGTAAGCTCATATCGTTCTATTCAAGCAAGATGCTTCATCACTTTAAATCTTAAGATTTCAAGATATTACAAGATTATTCTTATATGTATCTTTGTTGTGCTTTATTATCATATTAATTCGACATCGCGTTATCTTTTAATATTTTTAACAAACATTTCAGATTCAAATATAAATAAGATATCGTTATAAATTAATGAAATTTTAATTTTAATTGTAAAAAAAAAATCCTTTATATATTATTATCGTGGTATATGAAATAATGATATACTGCTTTTTGTTATTTGAATTTGTGTTTTTTATTTTTTTTATTTTCAAAAAAAAAACTACGAATAATACATATTCTTTCTTTGCTAGAATAAAAATCGCTTTAAAAAACAAAAATCAAACAGGTTTTATAATTTTCTTGATCTTATTTTAGAAATGATTAGCTTCAAATATATTAGAATTAAAAATGTAAATTAACTTAAGATTTAACTATGAATAATCTAATTGAATAAAATTAAAGTTAAATGAAGTTTAATTGATTAGGTTTTATTAAATTTGGTTTTGCCTAAAGAAAATTAAAATAGAATAATTAAAAGATGGATGTTAATAAAGAGTGAAGAAAGAGATGATAGGTGATATAGGGGCTGGAAAATCACATGGGAGTGAAGCTGATATGATGTGGATGTTTGAATCCAATTCTAATTAATATAATTCTAGAGTAGGATTTAGACCCACCCGCATGCTACACGTGAGAACTTGTTTGCTCATTTTCGACTGTTGAAATATGACAAACGTCACGGCTCTCGACCGGACATGTAAAAATCTTTCTTCCAATTTGTCCTGCCATTGCTCTATTGTTTCCTGAGGAACTTTCCTAAAATAATAAAAATTTAAAAAATATATTAAGAAAATGTAATTTGAAAATTAAAGTTTTATCCACACTATCAAGATAATTTATAAATACTTTGATGCAGATAAAATAAAGCTCATGCGCCAAGAGCAGACTCGCTGAATCTAAACATTCGCGCCCATTCGCTACAAACCCTAAACGGCGATGCCATTACAAAGATTCAAGCTCTTTGCCACTTTAACGAGGCCCAACCCGCTCGCTCCAAATACCGACATGCTGGCTTTCCATGCGCATTTAAAATGTAATCCCCGATAATATATTATTCCACAAATGGATCCCCACAAGAAAAAAGGCCAAGATTATCCCAAATAAACTCGCTTCTTTCTATATCATTTACCAAATCATAATCGATAATAACAAAAAATATCACATCCAACGGAAACGAATCATACCAATTATCCAACTCCACTGGAATAACATCTACTTACAAATACAAGCACCACCCCCACAAGGAAGATACGCAAGAATTCAAACGCCAATATCGATACGCATTATTATACGCAACACATCCGCCTCTGGGGCAAGCCAGCATCTTTTCTCTCACGGCTAAAACTCGACTTAGATCTGGAAATGCGCCACTCGACGGTTCCCTGGCTGACCCCCATCTCTTTCTTTTGTTTTAATGATCCCCACTCAAATTCTTACGATCCCGGCCCTTACAATCTAACCCATCGTACCCATCCAGTCCTACTAACGACCCTACACGCTCCAAACTGGGCTCCACTGGGAATATCATCACTTTTAAAACATTTTAAAAATTCTCCTTAAACTGAAAGTTGCCTTTTCAAGATAAGACTTTCAACTTAAATCTGTAAATTTTTTAAATTATGTATCATGTATCTTCAAAAACACTTTAAAAGATTAATTCAAAAACATTCAAATTATAAAAATGCCTTTTCGTGGCATACTTTTGTATAAATTATTTTAACTTTTTGAAAATGTTTCTTGAAAATACGCATTTAAAAAGTGTCTTTCCAGAAAACATTTTTCATGTGACAAAAACTATATTACATTTAAAAATATTTCTAAACCTATATTATTTAAGAAATTTTTTATTTTTTTTACACTAAATATCTATAAAGCTCATTATTCCAAAGGTGGGTGGGTATTAAGTAGTACGAAGATGTTACCATTAATCCTATATTTATTTATGTTTTAGCTCGGGGTGGGACCTAGCTTTACCACAGGCATATAAGGCCCCCCTATCAGTATTGGATTCCAACTCTCATCCTTAATCATGTTCTCCTCGAATTAATAAAATCTTATATCACTAGGTTTTCATTTAAAGTTTTTTAATATATGCACTTCATCAACTAAATTTATTGGTTTACCACTGTTTTTAGGGTGTGTGAAATTAATTGGAGAGGCTTAAGGGTAATATGAAATTGAATATAGTGTTCACTTCATGAAATGATAAAGGGATGAATGTGAACATCATCGCTATAGAGCAAGAGATGATACCCATCTTTAAGGGTAGGAAGAGTGGAGCCAATATTTGATTTCATCGTGAACATGTTTAAGTTGCATAAGTTTGACAAAAAGTATAATTAAGTGAGAATTATAGCCTAATGGTAAAGGGCTAATAAATTTTCAATGGGGTTATAACCTATCTCTCATGTTATACCTAGCTTGTGTATAACATCGAGTTTATATTACTTTTGTGTAGAGGTTTAAGTTAACCAATTTTACGTCTATCATGTCTAATTCATGTAGTAAACCGTTTAATGTTTCAAAAAGGTAAACATAAGGGGGAAAGGGTTTTGGGTTCAAGTCTTAATACGGACAATTTACTATATTATAATAAAAGTATTTACTTATCAAAAAAAGTTAACCAATTTTGCTTTATGAGGCCAACACTTGTTTATCAATATAAAAGGGGTGAAAGTTTTCCCTTCTCGTTTAGGTAAAATAATGATTGTCATACTTGGTATATTTTTAGTAAATTGTCTTCATTAGGACTCGAACTCGAGACCCCTTCCATTCCTATGTCAAGCATTTTTTGAACGTTGAGTACTCTATTATATAAGTTATGCATGATGAGCAATTAATTTATTTAGAGTGTCATTGGTTTCTATAAATTTTGAGAAAAAATAAAGCAAAAAAGGTGGAAGAAAATAAAAAGGGGAAATATGGTTTAAGGTTAATAAATGATAAATTATTTTTGGTAAGATACTCTAAACTTATTTCGCTTGTTATTTTTTATATAAAGATTAAATAATTTGAAAATATTTAAAATTTAAAATTTATATATATTATAGTCAAAGAAATATAAGAAACCTATATTTTTAATGTTTTTTTATACCATTTGTGAAATCAAACATGGCATTAGAAATTCAAACTAACAAATGTCAAATTAAAAATACAAATCAAAGCTTTTACTCTGAAAAGTATATCCATGATAATTTTACGAAATTAGTTGTCAAAATTTGCTTGTGTGTATAAATTAGGTAATAAAAGTTGGTTTGACATGAAATATATATATATATATATATATATATATATATATATATATATATATATATATATATATATATATATATATATATATAATATATAATAAGATAAAAAGAGAATAAATATAACATGGAAAATATTTGGTTGGTGATGAAATGAAATAAATTGTTATATTACTTATCTTAATTTCAATATCATAAGATACGTGTTATGATATATTATCCAGACTCTATGTTTACTTTAAGATATAATATACACATATTTCATATATTATAAATTTATTTTTCATTTGAAGACTATTTAACAAAATAAAAGTATTGATTAAACATTAAATTTCTACTTTTAAAAGTGTGTGTATATATATATATATATTTCTAATATATATGATATAAGATATGATATCTATTGGATATAGTACCTAAAGATATTACATTCTATTAAAATAAATATTTTAAAATATGCTTATGTTATGCCTTTTGGTATTTCTTCACGAAAATGGTGATAATTGAATATATAATGCATTTATAACTTACTTCAATCTTAGTTGGGATGAAGAGGATGGTAATTTGATTAATGTATCAGTAGTTAAAAAAGAAAATCGACAAGCTAGTTAGCCATCACACATCGACCCTACTTAAGGGAACAGCAAACTAAGCTTATAAGATCTCAAGCTCGAGTTATCGCTTTGAGAGACCTGACTATGAAAAGGGTGGATGATGAATGTGGGTGGGGTCGGATTAAGGATATCTCAAGCTCAGTCCCTATAAGAACAGACTACAAAGCATGTATTGGAAAAGTAAGAAAAAAGCAAGAGTTACTTTATGTAAGGCTAGTTGTGGCTTGAAGCAAGCCCAATCCTTACTCCTTTAAGCTTTTCTGGTCAGGCTTGGGCCGAGAATTTTGGGCCCGGCCCAAAACACCCAATTTTTATTCGCTCATTAATGGTTGTAAAACATAATAAACTATTTTTGTATAGTTCTTGGAACTCGTTTCATTTGTTTTCTTTTCTAATATAAAGACTAAATAATTTTAAAATGCATAATTTTATGACTAATTTTAATTATATTTGATTTTCTTTCATATTTTTTTATAGTAAAATCAAACATGAAAACTATTATTTTACTATATATTTTTTATACTATTTATTCAATATATTAATCTTTCTATTATTCAAATTACGCTTTCAATGTGAAAAGTTGTTATGAACTTAGATAATCAATAAGAAATGATGGTACATTGCCTCCAAATGAAAAGATGATTGATCTTTGTCATTGATATATTGAGAATCTTCGTTAAAGGCCTATTCGATTGTAACAAATGTCCAATGTCATAGTGTAATAATAAACTTGTTATATATCAATATTATAATAAATATTATATATATATATATATATATATATATATATATATATATATATATATGGTAATGGACTCGTTTAGGAGTTTTGACTAAAATACTTTTTATTTAAAAAATTTCAAAATTTTTTTAAACCAAACTATCGCTCTAAAATAGCCAAGGCTAACTACGCCAGATTACAATATAAGAAATACCGCCATGTATTGTCATTGTAATCTAATTTTATCATAAACGCTTATCCACGACAAATGATAAATTACATTTTTAAATTCCAATCGCTATCATTCCATACATACATTTTAATGCTTTAATATCGAATTCATACAAATTATTATTATCATAATATTTAAATTTATTTAAAAAATTTATTACTATTCGATAAATTATACGAACTAGTCTGATTCAATATATTTGTTATATTATCATAGTAAATTATTTATAAATCAAATATTAAAGCTTATTTTACTGAAAATAACTCAAATATATTTTTAAATTTTCATAAATAAACACATCCAAGGTATCTTGAAATCTAAATAAAACCCGTAAAGTTTAATTGAAAATCTTTGGAGCATTTTTTTTATTTCACAAGTTGTATCCAGTTGTGTATATTATTATTTTAAAATAATGAATCATAGAATTTTGCATGAAGCTCGATTATGACCTCCATGCATAAACCAAATCGTATAAATATATAAAAAAATTGTATACAAATATCAATATATAAAAATATGAACATATATCAATGAATACCACAAGATAGAGTCTTTATATTTCTCTTAGGAATGCCCCTAGAATACACAACTAGTTGATCTATAGGGTCTCGTGCAATCTCAAACGAAGCCAATGGAGTCGAGGGAGCCGAGGGAGCTGATGGATGAAGTACTCGATGTATACGTGGAGTGCGAGGTCGCCTAGCTGGAAGTGCACCGAACTCTGATACAAGGTTAATGATGGTCTCACCGACGATGCAGCCTGTAGAGGATGACAGCGCAGACGATAGGCTGAGCATTCCATCGCTTACGTGTTCGCCTCTAACGACATCAATACGATAAAGATGTGTGCCTAAGGGTATGGGCGCGATGTGTAAGTCTATGGGGGTATAAAAATCTCAGGTAATGGGAAACTATAGGGGGTATCGAAGTAGGCAATGTCGATTCAGGTGTGCCACGACCTCCCGCACCATCTCAACCATGACCTCGCCCACCATCTCTACCACGACCTTGCCGATCAACTCTCCCTCTCCCTCTACCTCGAATGGGCTGCATATGTGATCGGAGCTGGGATGACACCGGGAGGTCTAATCATATCCATGTGATGTAGGATGCCTCCCCGATCGTGAAATGACGATGCGATACTCTTCTCCGATCTGGTGTAACACTGATCTAGAAATATGATGTAAGTCGTACACAAAACCGGTGGTAGCACCATGCGAGCGACTAACTATGTCAGCCGTGATAAAGATCTAAATGAACCAACCAAACAATTATAAATACATAATCTAATATCCAAATTGAAAACACTTTTAGAAACACAGACTCTAATCCCCGCTAAAACCTCGAGTAGCACCGATCGTAGTATGGAACCTCATATCATCCCTATGGAGTGGTGGTGTCTAAAAACGTCGCGGTAATACGTACGATGATACCACCGCATATATGGATCATGAATGTCCATACCCACTATAAGGGTGTAAAGGATACTATCGAGATATCTCATAAAGCAATGTAATGGAGTACGATACGCCGCCTAATCTCTCCTGTCGCCCACGTGCATCCACTCTACGTAAATGGCTGCCAGCAGCCAAAGCATGGGTGCATCTCTCGTGTAGCCTAAACTCGGCGCAAGACTTGCTTCTGACGATGCCACCACAGCCTCAAACATACGGGGTCAACCAACTCTCCAACATATGTCTGCCATAAGACCTACACGTTTATACTTGACGTCAATAACTTTTATGTGAATATGAATTAAATTACTATAGAACCATATGCTTTTACATATACCATTACCTGGTCAAGAGTCTGTGCATCTAGTTGATCTCGATATAGGAGGAGTACACCGGATGGGTTATGCACTTGTGTCAAAGGTACTCTCCACCTACACACCAATGGAAGAGCCGCTCGACTCGTGCTCGCCAGCAGTTTCAACCGTAATCCATCGTGGATAGCTCAACTAGGTCTTCTACTCATCGATCGACATCGTCATCATGTAATGCATGAGTGACTGGTGGTGCTGGATATGTTGTTGGTCGCCTAAAATCGAGTCGCCCCACATGAAGTCTCTCCCAAGACCATAGCTAAATATAAAATAAACATAAAATAAGCAATCTAATGATGTGTTGTGTATATGAATGTGTATGTAATAAACACAATATTACATACCAGACGTTGTAATACAACCGCTAATATTGCGTCTACGATCCAAATTGGCTCGGCATAACTCACGATATGTATGTGTGCTAAGATCACATCATTAATTCAACTATAAGACATGCATGTGTCAAACTCGTGAGTAGTGGGAGAAAGCACATATGAACATGCACTCTCTTATTGTCCTGAAAACGTTAAGGATCCCATAAGCGCTGCACGAAACCACGTGCACTACTCTAAAGTGACCTCATATGCACGTGCCAGGATAACTCGGTCACATAACCACCGTGATGGATACGACCCTCTAAGAGCATCGACGTGGTGACAAATTCGTGCGCCTCCCGCACAACTCCGCCACATAGAACACACATGTCCTAGAGATCGCCGGGTCCACGGGACACGAGGCCAAGGATGATAGCAACATCCTCGTAACGCGCAGGATCGTCATCTCTCCAACGGCATTAGCGGAATGTGTGTCTCGGGGGCCGCCATTTCCACGACAAGTGATGAGTGGCCAATGAATCATGATGTGGCCCAAGAGGTATATACCATAAAATCCTGGCGGATCACGTATGGACGAATGCGTAGATCTATCCTCCACATACTCATGAAGGCTTTTATTTGTTGTCGAAGGTAGAGTACTACCTGAAACTATAAGTAACGAAGAAGCCAAATTTATGATTGATTATATATAAATTACATGTTACAACCGGTAATAGTAATTGATAATTAATAAAATGAATATCCGCTCAGAAGACCTTAAAATTCCAATTTCGAAAATGGTAAAATCGAAATTTAAGAAAATTTTAGTTCATTCTCTAGGATCTCGGATGGCGAAACGGATTTCACCGCTGGAATCTTCAGGAAATCTAGCGCTACCACGCCGACTCGCCGACCGAGACAAGGAAATTTACACGCTTTTCGAGTAAGAATTTAGCTCGTGCCGAAACAACTCGAGATGTGACAAAAGTCACATATAACATGTACACATGTTATACATCGCATTTAAAGAGAGTAGACGATGGAAAAGCGACGGCCAAAATAAGGCCAAATGTCGAAAAATCCAAGCTTGGCCGGACAAACTACTATTTTTAATTCGATTAAATGAGGAAAATGACAAAATAACAAACAGTGACCATCTCCTCCTTCCAAACCGTTATAAAACGCACGAACAAAAATGGAGATGCGTAAGCCAATTTTTATTTGCAGAGAAAGAGAGTTCTCTCTAAAATACAAAGGCGATCTAACTGCCGAAGTTTCCTCCTGAGCAAAGCATGGTTATGTCGTTTACGCAATGAGGCTCACACTGCACCCTGCTTTTAGGAAGCTCATCTGTAAATCTGGTGATGTGTCTATCCACAGTTTTACACTTTGTATGCTATATAATGTTTCTATGAGATGAGGCCTTTAACGATCATGCTTGATCTCGTCTCTAAAACTCGTGGACCAAATTATTGTGAAAATTTTGGGAGGCTACACAACAGCCCAGAATACTTTTATGGGCTGTTTGGGTTGTTAATTATGAAATTTAGAAATAAATCTTCAGGTTGGTTTGTATATGTGAGGCCGATCGCAAATTCGTTCACGTATGAACCGATGATCAGAATTGTCGAACATTAACCCGAGGGTTTCACTGCTCTCGAGAATAGTGTTCACAAATGATTTTGTGAAATAATGTATGTTTGGTTTAGTAATTCAAATCGAATTGCTCAAGGCCGATAATTAGCCCAAGCCGAGCTAATTCTCGTGTAATGAATTGTGAAATTACATGACATGTTTCAGGTGGTTTAAATTATGTGAATATATATGCATTATTATTATATATTTACATGTGTTATATAATTGAATTTGACCAGATCACGCATTCCATATGCACAAAGACCCTAACAATAAGTGAAAGAAGTACATGAGGTGATTCTCGAGAGAATGGTTTCGAGGGTCAATTAAATAATAATTATCGGAGGGTAGTCCATATAAAATATCAATCGTCGGAGTCGGCCCAATTTATATACATCAGAGGGTAGTCCACTAAATATAACATCGGAGTAGGTCCACTACTTAGATCGGAGGGTTGTCCACAAATATAAACAAATATCTTTGTTTTGAAAAAAATAATGTTTCTCATACGTGGCCTAGGCAAGTATGAGTGAGCCTGAGGACCTCCTGCAGGATGAAATATCGCAGAGACATTCAAGCAGTGATCACGATTTACTTGAATGTATGTTTTCATTGAAGCATCAGATATGCACTTAGGTGGAGAGTAACTCCATTTAGGTGATTCCACTCATCGGGCGATAGCTCACCCCGCTTAGGGAACAATTTTTTCAGTACAGGTCGCCGGGAGGAGCTGGTACTCTCTAGAGACTGATGAAGAAAGCCAAGTTGGTGGGCTTTGTATTATGATGTATGACATGTATTAGAATTCTAGAATTTTAATATATATGTTCAGAGCAAGAGTATTTTTCCCCTAACTCTTGAAACTATTGTATATAGCTGGGATATATTGGTCAGAGTGATGATGCAAATTCCAAGTGGCCATTATTTACCTCTACCTGGGACCCCATGGTCAGCTGGATGTGGTCGAGATTGTGTTATGTACTAAGGGTAGAGCCCCCGCACAAAGGAGACTCCGCCCCATTTCATGAGAGATGTCTGGTCACCCCCAGATTCCCACAGCCGCTTCGCGAGTCGACGGGTAGTCAACCTGACCCCTGGATCTGTGTGGTCACACGCTCCTCAGATCTACTAAGTCAGCGACCGCGGTCTATCTTGCAATACCAAGACAAATGGATCTAAAGGATTTGCATTATGAAGCCCTCTGAACGCCATATCTATAACAGATAACACAGAGTCAATATAATTATTAACAGAACACATTGGAAAAATAGTATCATAGTCATTAATGCAAGTACTAATTACAACTACAATGAATTAAAATACAGACGTACAAGAATGATGTCTCGTTTATTTAAATAAGGTACACAAGTCTTTTATAATTCAAGAAATACACATTCGTACATAAGTCTTATACAAAGAAACTACAAATCCCCGAGGCAATTGCCTCACAAAAAAATAAATAAATTTGAGTTACTTTACATCTATCATTGAACTTGATTTCTATTCTTACAAGACCGCCGATTGTGACTCGGTTGTTTGCACAAACCACATGTGATAGTAGTTTTCCCCTCCCTAACATCCATTTCATTATGCAAATGGGTTGATTTAGACGTCCACCGACCATGCTTTCTTATCATCCGTGAGGTACAATCGTGAGGGACCATCATATAAAGAGAGGCCACCCATCTTCATCAATATGGGATGAAACATGCTCGCTTAAGTATCATAGTACGATTGTAGTGTAGCCTTGAACAAATCTTTGAAAATCAACATCGATATTGACATGTCATATGATATGGCTACATGGAAATCCATATATCAAAGGTCTTACCACATGTGGCATTTCGTCATGTGTTAAGGCGACGCGCTCAATTCATTCTCGACTTGACATGAAATCATCCTTACATGTGATCAAAAGAACAATTTCCATTTATCCAAATCTTAACCACATGCCTTAATCCGAGCATCAAATATAAGGAGTGTATTGCTCATCGATGTCACACCCATTAGCACTTTTTCCTTCGCAACAAAGTAACTATTATGCTTAAAATGCGTCACTGAACGAATGCAAAGATCGTAAGTTACGAGCTCCTTTAAGAACACTGTTAAATACTTTTGACATGTTGGTTGTCATTATTATCCTACATTTTCGAATTCTTCATCTTGTGAAAGTGCCCATAATCGTTAATGGATCGCTTCTAACTATTGTCAGGCTTCATAATTAATTATATCAATTGTAATATATGCCTATCAATTTGTAAGTGTTGTAGTCGCTAAAGCGGCTCGCATTACCCAACTCCTTTCCAAGAGTTTATCTGAAGTGATCATAAATTGCTCGCAAAGACGACTACGCAAACTCGTGATGTGCAGATGATGTAGCCCAACCAAGATGAGAATCACTCACACGCTGGCACTTGGATATCCGTATGATATAACAACACAAATCTCCGTCCATCGATTTACTCGCTTTCCGATACATGCCAAGGCCTTATAGTCCCATGCTCTGCTTCTCGCAAAATACATATTTAATCATGCATTATCAACAAAACACACCACATTAAGAAATTTTCAACAAAAAACAGTTAAGGACAACCCATAAATTTAATAAAAAGCAAATACCTACAAACGACAACTAAACAAGGCTCATGCACCCATATTTGTTTCTCAAGAAAATACACACCGCAGTCTTCATCATTTTCAACAAATACGTAGTTTATGGACAACCTAGAAATTAAAAAAAAAAACAGTGACCTATAAAACGGCTACCTAATAAGGCCTTAATCACCAAAAAAATACATATTTAATCACCAACGTAGGAGGGTTACCTACCGTGGAGTTGAATGGAGTACTAGAAGAGAAAAATGGAGCAAAAATCCTTAGATTTCGAAGCCCTAAATCGATCACAGTAGTAGAACGGGTGAAAACATAAAATAAATGGGAGAGATGGGGGGAGGAAGAAGGGTTATCGGATATTTTAAAAGATGATAATGCCGCTGTTTAGGACAACGGTAATTGAAATCAAAAAACGGTGAAGCCGCTGTTCAAGACAATGACATTTAAAGTTTTAAAAAATAGTGAAGCCACTATGATAACGACAATCAAATAAAAAGCAAGAATTGCTCAAGACAAATGACATTTATCCTGTCAGAATCCTACTTCGCTTGGGGACAAGATTACTTCGCACACTCCATTTCAAAATATTTTTGTAATTTTTTTAAATGAAATATTTTAGTACAATACTCCTCTGCTAAAATAATAATGAAATGCAGGAACAATTCTAACTACTTTTCGTACTTGAAAAACCTTGTAATTATTTATGATTGATTTCATACTTCCAGCTGCACTAATAATTAATAAACCTTTTTACTCTCAAGTATCTTTTGTATTTGCAAATGCGATATAATATTTTTCTCATATTTATAGGCAAAATAACTTAAAGTTTTCTTATTTGCAAAATTATAGAAATTGAGATACCATTTCTCTATTTTCCAACAAAATAGATCCTTTATTTTTTTTTACTAATTTATTTTTCCAAATTAGCAGGGTCAAGAGTGTGTTTAACTACAACGTTTTGAGAAGTGTTTTTTGCATCTTTAATATTTGAAAATAAAAATATTAAAATATTAAAAATTTAAAATACGCCAATGCAATAAATTCTAACTTTCAAACATTATATCATAACTTCAACTTCAAATGCAATCTAAATAATAATAATGAATTTTACAAATGGTTTTGGATGAGTTTTGTACAGAAATGATGCATTTGAAAAAAGAAGAAGATAAAATTAGTTTGCAGAGCAAACTATTGATGAAATCGGCGCGTACGCCGGCCCGAGACAACGGCAATTGATTCTTGCAGATGTCAAGAACTAGGAACAATGACATTTCATTTAAATGAAATGATTTTAAATGGGAAATAAATGCAGAATTAGTGTCACTAAATGCCGCTAACCCAAGAATAAATGCAATCGTGCATTAAATTTCTACCGATGGAAGAACGACATTCGGTCGATAAATTTTCGCGCTAGGGCTTTTTTTCCCATTTTCCTCTCCCTCCCTCCCTTCCTCCCTTCCGCTCTACTTGTTAACCTTTACCAAAACACATATACAAATATATATGACGTTATAACCAAAGGACTATTGTCTAATCCTCGGAAACTCTCGCTTCATGTACCTATCGAGACCCAAAATCTCCTATAATTAAATCATTTTCAAATTTGGTTTTGGCAAGATACACAAGGCACAGCCTGAAGTAATAAAATTGATATATGTCCAGAGCATCGATCCTACGTAGATCTCGTAATTTTAAACCAACTACTCCTAACTAATCAACTCCCATACTATTTGGACCGCAAAGTGATAATGGTGTCCAGCTCAAGAAACTGGAGATTATACTAGTGCGTAAAAAAAAAAATGAACGATAAAGTGAAATGAAATAGAAAGAAATAAAGAATGCTTGAATGGTTAAGAAAATAAATGGGCGCTGAGTAATTATCATTCAGAAGACACATCAAGAAAACTGCTATAGTGAATTATCAATTCCTGTAGTTAATACTGATAAAATTTCTTGATCAATTCCAGCTTTTGAAATCAGTCTAAGGTGTTTAGCAAGGTAGCCGATCTCTCCACACTCCACAATTCATTATCTAATTTTTCGTCGATTCTCTCGACGCTGTGGAATGAGATAACTACTTTTAAAAAGGGTTTTCCTAAATTGGGTATTTTTCTTTTTTACTTCATACCTATTTTCAGGATCAGAACCTAGCTCCCAAGTTATCTACAAGCAAGGATATAACTCCTGCAAGTTACTTTCTCGAAATTAGAATAGACTGTCCCTCTCCTTGACAGATCTCGCCTTAACACAGACGCCATCTCGCCTATCCTACCATAGAACTCTTTGAGCGCCTGCTTTTAAATGGATAACCTGCCTCGACTCGATCTCGATTTCAAGTCGGTAAGAGTGATTTATCCAAGAAACTCACAAAGCCACAATAGATCTCTAATAGCAGGTTAATATACCTTTAAAGAGATGTTCATAGCTCCTAGGAATGTCATCTCTGTGTCACTCAGAGGACCTCCTTGAAATCAGAGCAATGAAACAATCCCAGACGTATACTTAAACTCTGATATTCGCATCCAAAACATTTAACCCAAAAACTGAAAGTAAATTTCTAATCTGAAATTCACAAGCTGCTAGAAACGACTACAAGAAAGATAGATTCTAACTATAACATTCACTTAATGGAAGCTGGATTCCTCAACTACTGAATTACACGCCTTGCGCATTCTCCATCATAAGAATACCGCACTAAATCAAAAATCGAATTCCATAAATTTGTCTCAACTTCCAACATTCCGTAGTAATTTGAAAGAATTGAATTCTCGCATTCAAATTTTTTTAGCTCAAAACGATAATACCCAGATCCGTAAATGAAACAAAATAATGGAACAAAAATAATCTACTTAAAACGATGAAACATAAAATAAAGAAAAGAAAAGAAAAGAAAAGAAAAAGAAAAAAAAATTTTTCAGCTCAGGCTACCCGTGTAGATTCTACTGATGCGCCGCGACCCGCTTTACTATTCCGGGTAGCGTCCTATTTATGTGGTTTCAATTGGGCCCTAATCCCAATGTAGCCTGCTGTGGTTTCAAAATGGTTTGGCCCAATTCACTGCTCAAGTCGCGACTTCATCTTTCTTGTCGCGACTTCTTCCATGTCGCGACATCATGATGATGTCGCGACATCAACTTTAAGGTCTCGCATTTTCAATCGATGCCCATGTCGCGGACTTCGATCTCTTGTCGCGACATCACCATGGTTTAAGCTTTCGGGGCTGATGTCCTCTCGATGTCACGACCTCATCAAGTTCCCGCTAGCTTCAACCAGCTAGTTCTCGTGTCGCGACATTTTCAATTGCTCGTCGCGTACATCATTTTATGGCTCTACAGGTTTAATCGTTGGTTCCCTTCATGTCGCGACTCCTGGGCCTCTCGCTTCGGCGACATAGTTCCAAGAATTGTAACCTTCAACTCGAGGTCCGATGTCGCGACATCACCCTCTCGTTTTTCGCGACATCAACTTATATCTTGAGGCTCCTCTCGCTGTTTTCCCGTGTTTTACTTCCGCTGCCGCGACATCACCTTGAGTTCCAAAGCAGCCTTCATCGCCCAAACCTCATAGCTTCAGGCTTCGCTGTCGCGATCTCTTATCCCTAGTCACGACATCAACTTCCTTGTTGCGACTTACCGATGTCAGTTTTTCGCGACGTCATTCTCTTAGCCCCGTTACCCTTCAATCATGATCCGGTGTACTTGCATCGTCATGACCAGATCAAATTCCTTCAATTCTCGTGTCGCGACTGGGACCGATCAGTAAACCCCAAATCAGATCAATGAATCAGCCAATTGTTTCGCTTCGCTCCGCTATCTGATCGTGACTCTTCCTCCAAATTTATTGTCGTATTTTTCTACTTTCTTTCTCTTCCCCGCTAATAACAATTTTGTGAGCTCTTCCATATTTCCTGTATATTAATTATTCATTTCTGTAGATGAAAATCAAAACAAAAATGGAGACTAAAATAGATGACGGCTTCAGGCTCACTCATCTTCTCCTATTCTCCGTCTACTTTCTCCTGGCCCTCCTCCGGGACCGCTTCATCTCTCGGTCCTTTCCCTCTCCAGATTCCCTCTTTTCTCGTATTCTCTTTTTATTAATTTATTTTTTAGATGTATATTTTTATCCCACCTGATTGTGCCCTAAATGGGACCGATATCTGGGTCTGATTTCTGGCATAGGTTAATGAATTTGGGTTTGAATTTCGTTTCATACTACGCTCATACAATCCTTGAATTTCAGTTTCATAATTACGCTCATATGAAGTTGATTTGAATTTTACTGGGTTTGAATTTTCTTTGTAATTTGCTCTCAAGATATCCTTCTAACTAGTCCCCATTAGTGCCCAATTATCGAGACAAACTCGAGTATCTCTTAGAAGACTTGGAACATCACTATTGTCGATGCAAGCCTAAATTGATTAAAGAAAAATAAATATAAAAATAAATTGATGGGGAGTTTTGAAATAAATTTTTCTGAGAGCAATTTCAAAAAAAAGGTTTCTCTATTGCTTTTAGAAATAAAATTTTGTTTGGAAAGTATATTCCTATAAAAAATGAATAAGGCCATAGGGTTAGAGTTAGGGGTAAGTAGAAGTATTTCTTCTTGATTCCTTGAGTCTCAAAGCAAAAAACAAGTGAAAGCACTTGAAAGTTGTTTTCAACAAATTCCCGTAATTTGTTTTTAGAGCAGAACATTCGAAAGTCAAGCTACCTAAAAATTGAGTTTTAGACTTTGGTTTCAGTTTGGGAAACTATAAAATTTTTTTATGGAAAATAAAAACTAATTTTTGAAACATTGACCCCTCTCGCTTCTTTCCGAAAAATATTTATAGTGAAACAAATTTGTCTTTGCATTACTAGAACACCCCGAATATACCATATTCGTTTTCGATACGTTTAGTATTTTGTAGGCATAATTTGAATTTTTTACCTAATGCAAACATGGAAATTCGAAAACTCGTAATTTGTACAAGATACAAGGGCAAATTTGTAATTTGGCAAAAAGGATATGAAAGTCATAAGAGAAGAAGAGTGTAGGCTAAATTAGAATACATCATAAGTTGATTTGCAAAAAGAAAGGAACTTGAGGACCTATGTGCAATAAGTAGAAAGATTAAGTATAAAAAGAGTGGGAAATAAAATACCATTTGTTTGGTCTCCAAAGGAGAGCAAACCGTGGAAGAAGTAAGAAGCAGAGAAGAAGAGGAAGAAGAAGGAGAAGCCAAGAAGAAAGGTAAGGATATCTATGATTTTGCATGGATCTTGATTTTTGTATGGAAATAAGTAAATTTTGTATGGGATTTTGTATTTGACCATGGTAGGATTTCTATGGTTTTCAAAACCTAGGGTTTTGTTAGGATTTCATCCTAACCCTAGATTTCTTGAAAGTAGAGTTGCAAAACCCTAAATGGTACAAGAAAACACAAGTAACTTCTCGATAATGATTCATATTAATTGCAAGTAATGGAGTTTGGGTTTAGAACAAACCCTAACTAATCTTTTATGTTTGGTTTATGTATGGGGGTTATGACCCATATTAGAGTTGTTTTGGGGAGTAATTCATGAGCCAAGCAAGAATATGACAAAGACGATTTTAAGATAATAGAAAGCTACAAGATGAATACTTATTGCTAATGCTACAGATTGGAGTATTGAGTTGGTTTAGGTGGAAATATATGGAAAAATGGGAGAAAAACCATCATTTCTAGGCATTTTCAAGGTTTGGTACTCGTACCAAATAAAGGTAACGTACCATATTGGTTCCGTCAATCGGCACGGTGATCGGAAGGTTGGTACTGCACCCAATGTTCTATTTCGGGACTCAGCCAGAGTGTTTTGGCTTATAACCCTGTCATTTCTTATCTGATTTTGAGTGCGGGATTCAAGTGGTCAAGTTAAATCCAGACTTCAAGGAGTAAATAAATCTCCCTTGCATTGTATGCCTCCAGTCTGACCTCTATTTGGCCTGTAAAGTCACTCGGGCGGGGCTATGTTCAAGCAAATTCTCTGCTCCTGCTTTGAATATAGAGTAACCTGCCAGTTAGACATATCTTGAGTTTCGGTGCTCCGATTTGGGTGATTCCAGTTGGAGAAGAACCCTTAGCACCTTAACTTCAAATTAGTACAAAGAACCAGTGTCAGGTATAAAGTTAAAACCCCTGAAAATGAGTATTTCAAACTATCCCTAGTGTAATATGGACAAATCGACTACTAAGGCATAACTCGAAGCCTGGATGATTCAATTGAATAATTCCAATTTCTATGTAAAGCAGATTCATAGAGGAACAAGAATACATGAATGATGTGTGAATACATAGGTGTCACACGGCAAGTATATGAAATGCCATATGCAAAGGCATTTAAACAAAAAAAAATATGTGAATGCAATATGTATAGATGTGTTCATTAACATGAATATGATAAGAAATATGAAAAACGAATCAAACACGGTAATACGGAAGACGGAAGCAATATGTCATAACATAACGTATAAGAATGCCCTAATTATTCTATAATGAATAAAAAGAAAATTATATATGATTATTATCACATATAACTAGAAAAGATGTTAATGATAATAAATACATGAATGAACAAGTGATAGCCAATTGAGAAGGCTATGAATAGATAAAGACCTGGTAGATCTACATAAATGATATGAAGACAAAATGTGATTAAGATAGGTTATGAGTTCTTAAAGACATATGATAGCATGATTACCTAGACCAAGAATGAATGAGTGGACGTTTCCGACGGCAAGGTTTCACTTCGCTTAGTGCTACAAGACTTCGCTTAAGGCTACGACACTTATGTTACGTGCCAGACACGCTGGATCAAGGCTTCAACACCCCGCTAGTGCTACGACACTTTGTTACGCAAGGCACATCGCTTTAACTGTTTCCAAGACTCCCGTCAAGGCTACAAACACTTCGCTACGCGCGTACACGCCTGGACAAGGCTCAACACCTTGCTGCTGCTACGACACTTCGCTACGCCGCGCACACGCACGCCAAGATTATACCATACCTTCGGTTCCCGTGTAATCGTGGTCCATCCTTATCCATGGTTCCCGGTCTAGGTAGACGTCTATAGATATGTAGTGTGTAGACGTTGATAAATACACTTATATAAAAAGTACATGAATAAGACCGAGTATGCTTAGCATACTTCTGTACCGTACTGCGTACCCTTGGGTACCATATGTTCCGATTTGTATAATAAAGTCATGGAACATAAACCATGTAAATTTGAATAATGAACAATAAGAGAGAAAGGAATTCATTCCACTCGATCGCACCTAATAGTAGTACCTGTGATAGGCTTTATACTCCTACGAGAGGTGTAAGACTTCTATTAAAAGTCATAAGGTATAAGTAGACAGAATTATGTAAATGACATGACCAAGAACATGACCTGAAAACTAAGAAAGTCATGAAACACGTAGTTAGACGATCCGTATAATCTCGATACGAATACGTATAAGCCTAATATGAATAAGTGAATATGATAAAGCAAGGATCAAAATATTTCCAGAACACTATCTACTTCCAGAATTGATTTACGAAAATATCGGAAATTTCAGAAAATATCAGGATATTTTTACAAAATATCTGCCTGATTAAATTTTTTTCATATTTTAATTATATAGATAATGAGAAATGATTAAGGTAGATTAAAATCAAATGGATTAGTAATTATTAAATTAAATATGTTATATTTAATACATTATTCGTATATTATTATGTTAAAGAGATATTATTTATTTGTTTTTGTTATTATTGCAAATATTATGTAGAGATATTGAGGAGATTCAAATATTATATATTATAATTTTAAATTTTTAAATGATATTATTTACTTCTTTCTTTTCAAATTAATATTTGATTTAAAAATATTATAAGTTATAATGTAAAATAAAAAATAAAATAAAATATTATAATCGTATCATGGTAGGATTATGAACAAATAAATAATAAGAAAATATAAAAGTTTGCACTATATATAATATATGCAATCAACGGTTTGTGGTTGGAGGGTACACTTCCAGCATTTTGTGGGGTTCAAACCCTCCGTAAACATTTTTTTAACCGATATTTCACAAATATCAGTAAAATTTTGTCTTGATATAAGATAAATACGTGTTCTTCTAAGATAAGGAACTAGCATGAACTCGCCGCACCTTTGCATAAGAATAAGCCTCAGAATACAAGTATAAGATCCAGAAGACAAGTATATGCTTCAGAATACAAGTATAAAGATCCATAAGACAAGTATATGCTCCGCATACAAGTATATAAGATCCGAATACAAGAATATAAGCCCAGAATACAAGTATAAGATCCGTAAGACAAGTATATGCTCCGTAATACAAGTATAAGATCCGAAATATAAGAATAAGCTCCGTAATACAAGTATAAAATCCATAAGACAAGGATATGCTTCGAGTACAAGTATGCATACGGCATAAGTATAAGTTCTCAGAGCACCTACTTCGTACCTCAAAGAAAGGTCTAAGCTCTATAACTCCTACGAGATCCGATATATTAGTCCGACAGTTCAAGCATGCCTGGGACCACAAGATAAGTCCGATATATATCCTTCGGGGAGATCCAAAATTATAAGTCCGAGACAAGTGTAAGAATAAGTCCGATATATATGTCCTTTGGGAGATCTGAATACGTATACTTCTGATACAAGTACAAGTATGTGTCCTGTGAGAGACTTGAACAAGTATACGCTCTCGCTATATACGAATATGTATAAGCCAGAATATGAATCTGATGAAAATTATGATATATATTATCGCATATCTACATCGCTATATGCCCCTATAAATGAGTAATAGTACGTGTTTCGTATGTTCATGTTTCACTAAGCTGCAAGCTTAGCATGGGTTTTAATCCGTAGGTACGTGAGTAAGACGTCCGGTAAACTTCCGTGATACTCGGGCCAACACACTAGTAGGGGTTCACTACATGTAGGTTCCGCGCTTTGATTTGTAAATGTATAAGTACAGTTTTTGTATATGTAAATGGGACTCGTGACTGCATAAAGTATGACATTGTAAACAATTATTACTATGGTAGTTTTATTTTTGGTATCTTGATATATGAGATTTGATTCAAGAGAAGACTGGGGCCTACCAATGTCCGAAAAAAAAAGGTAAAGAGTCCCAAAGATATAGTCTCGCGCCCTAAACCCTGGCTCGATCTACTATCACGACCGAATCGGGGTGTGACATGCTTCATCCGAATTTCATTAAGAAACCATTATTTTGCCCATTTTCCGGGGATCCTATTATTATCCATTTTCCCATAAATGCGCTTATGAGATTGGGGTGGGTCCTTTCCTATAGTTTGAAGCTTGTTGGTTTCTACATGCTTTATCTTTCCTCCATGTACTAATGTTGCAATTTTTTACTCCAAGACATGGCATAGTTCTCATACGTATTCTCACTCAAATATTTATTGCATTGGTTAGTTTGTTATTTTCCTTCAATATTGGGTTTAGGCATATGTGTTCGGAATTGTTTGCCAATAACCCGTGGCTGCGCTTGATGAAACTAAAAACCCGGTCAGATAGATCATCGTTCAACCTGTTGTCACTAAGACAACTCATCATCAACAATAATTCATTGCTTGTGATCGTAATTTCTTGCATTTAGAGAAATTACCAAGTGTTTTGATGGTCTGTTGATTGCTAAGAAAATTTAGGAGGAGAAAGAGAGAATTTGGAATCTTCCAGTTGCAATTCCAACAACTAACTACTATACGATTTGAGTTGAAAACAAACCAAACAATACAAAAAAATTGTTTTCACTTACGTGAAAATGAAATGCATAGGAAATAAAAGGGTTTTTTTTTTGTCAAAATAGCCTTATTTTGGAAAATATATTAATTTATCCCATTGAAACCTATGATTAATTTGATCCTTTTTTATATCATATAGAATATCACATAAGAGAAAGACTATGTTTAAACAAAAACAATAGTTTCTAATTACGATTTTCATTTTTTAACCAAAATTGTTATTAGAAACTACGATTTTGGTTCAATCATGAAAAACGGATTCAACTTTTATTCAAATACAACCTATCTCTCTTATGGGACATCTTACATCTTAAATTTGAAAAAAGTATTTGTCATTTGCATAAGTTATGGTAGAATTGATCGATTTAAAATTATTATTTTTTGAAACTGCATCATACATACTTCTCCCTAGTATTACATTTTTTCCCCAAAATTAAGGATATTTTAACACAAAACTCGGAATAAAAGGTGAGTGTGAAAACATTTTGTCTGCATCCTTTCAAGTTCCGTTTATGCAAGAACAATTTTAGTTTTGGCAGAGAGGAGAGCTTCGAGGGAAGGAAGGAATGAAATATAGAATAGGTGAAAGGAAAGGAGTAAGGAGTGAGTGAGAGAGGTTAGGGCCCAGTATCGAATAACAAACAAGTTGGTGAGGTTGGATTCGATGTGTCCAGACATAGGGGCTGATCGTATTTTATCATTTCAACCTCTTTCGTATGACCCACGCTGCATTTAATTAATGGGTGATAATCTCTCCAATTTGTTTTAATACTAATATTTATAAAAGCCTTTCAAATTCCAGTTATATATATGGCATTCGTAGGCTTCATGAGATGTTGATCCATTTGGATCCATCTCTGCTCGTATTGCAAGACAAACACATGTCCTACTTAGTCGATTACAGATGGTGTATGTATTTTATTATTCATGAATTAACATTCCAATTTTACCTTCTAATTTGTATATATTCAATTATAAACATGGTTTTTTCGTTAATTGTAGTTCCAGGAAGTCTTCCACCTCAAATAGCTAGATGAGAGCCTTCCTCGCATAAAAAGTGATGGGATAGATCCACGATTCGTCCATATGTGATCCGCTGTAGATTCTACTTGCAGATATACCGCTAGGGGCCACATCATGATAGATCGCCACTTATCATTTGTCTCACAGAGATGGTGGCCCGAGACACACATTTCACTGCCCTAACTGCAGATGACGACATACATGTGATGTTGCTATCATCCTGGCCTTCAGATCGATGGACCAGCCGCCACGGACGTGTGCTCGATGCAGCGTAGTTATGCGCGGAGCAGCCGCTTCGTCACCCCACTTTGATGATGCCGCAGGATCCGCCATTCCATCCGATGGTTATGTCGCCAGCATTCACCCCAGCACTGACGCCACGAGGGGCTCGATTTGCAGCGGATCGCGACGTGGGTTCATCTTAGCTGATGGGATCCTTCTTGCTCAAGGTGACAAGAAGGAATCCATGTCTTCATCTGCAGTTTCTCCCACTACTGTTTATGGATTTGACACAGTACATCAACTTATAGTTAGTGGTGCAAGATTAGCACATGCGATGCTGAGTTATGCTCGAGCTACCTGTGATCAGACACAGATGGCTATTATATTACACCGATACAGTATGTAATTTTATTTTATTTTTGTAATTAAGATACATTCATATATAGAACAGTTAATTAGGTCAGTTTACTTTCGCTTATTTTATATTCAACTATGGTCTTAAGGAGAGACTTCACGTGGGCTGACCCGATTTTAGGCGATCAACGACATATCCAACACCACCATTCCCTCATGCCTTACATGATGACAATGTCGATGTCATCGATGGAGACGAAATGGTGGCTCGACGATGGATTACCACTGAGCATGGTGTTGCCGCAGCTAGAGCCGTGAGGTAGTGTTTCGCAGCCAGCTCTTCCGCTAGTGTAGCTGGAGAGTACCTTGACATGGGTGCATAACCCATCCCCAAGGTAATTCCTCCTATATCGAGATCAGCTAGACGCTACAAAACTTCCGATCGCATTATATGTAAAAGTATATGGTTCTATATTAATTTCATCCATGTCGACATAAAGTTCTGACGCCAATGGTAAATGTGTAGGTCTTATATAACCATATGCATCGATAGTTTGGTCACCAACTTCCCGATATATGCTTAGTTGATCAGGATATCTAGCACACGATGTCACTGCTCATATGTTTCGAGATTTGCCGAGCGGCACGTCCGCAGTGAGTCTTATTCGCCGCATCAGAGATACCTAGCCTTGCTTTTACGAGCAACAATTACATAGAGTGGATGCACGTGGGCGACAGCAGCGCGATTGGGCGACGTAACATGCTCCGTACATAGCATTATGGGATACACGAGCAGGTAGGATCATTACTTCACCCCCTATGGTGGGTTTGATAGACTTCTATGATCCATACATGCAGCAGATTGTCAGATATATCGATGTTTTATGACACTACTCACTGCATAGTATGATATGAGGTTCCATACTGTTTGCATTTCACTTCATGTTTTGGTAAGTTAGAGTCACGTGTTTCTAAAATTTTTTCCAAATTTTAATTAATAGATTATGTATTTATAATTCTTTTTTTGGTTCACTCAAATCTTCGACATGGCTGACATAGTCAATCGCTCTCATTATGCTACTGGCTTAGTGTGTCAAAGCACATGTTATTTATATTGCCCGATCATATTACACTGTGATCTGAGAAGACCATGGCATTTCCGGCTACGCTTAGGAGGCTTCGACATCACATGGACCATCGATTAGACTTCCGATGTCATCCAATCCAACACGTATGCAGCCCATTCGAGGTAGAGGGAGAGGAAGAGGGAGAGTTGATCGTCGAGGTCGTGGTCGAGATGGTGGGCCATGTCATTGAAGGGTTTCGTGGGAGGCAACACTTGCCAGTAGCACTGGAAATACAAAAAAAATCCCAACAAAAACCCATCCAAGGACCCTAAGTAGCATCAAAACCGGTTCTATAACAAAGAGAAGGGTGTAGGATTACCAGGCTCTGCTCCAAAACCGAGCCAATGGTCAGGGTACTTTAGACCAAAGCGAACCAAGTCCTAGGTTCCATTTTTAACGGTATCCACATGAAGAGGAAGCCGATTAAACCTCCCAAGGCAATCTGGCCCGCAACTGTCCCTGCCGCCGTTCATCTCCGATCCGAAGAGGAAGCCAAACCCGGCCCCCAATCTCTATAACTTTCTTAGAGATGAGAGAACACACATGGCCTTTTTCTCATGAACTCTCTCAAAGGAGCATCATAATTTAGGGTTTTCCTATAGCATTCTACGCAGGAAACCCCCCCCCATCATGTCTAATGACTAAAATGCCCCTCACTCTAAGTGATGATAGGAAACACGATCCCTATGCGTTATGGCGAGTTCCCACACGACTCCAGCCGAGGTACAAGCCCAAACCTATTATCTCTTATGAAGGCTTTAACCCGGATTCCACTAATCCTGACATTTCATTCATGAGAATTAACTCCCTCATTCGATCACATCCAAATCCATTTTATATCGGCCCCACACTTTTCTAAGTGTGTGACCCATTAGGTTCCGGTTATGTTGGCCACTTGATTCAACTATTGAATTAAGAAAGTCAAAATTGGTATCTAGCAACACATCATGACCCCCAATTGACCGGAGAGTCAGTGGTCTAATTGCATACCATTCCCATAGACAAATACCATGCAATTCGTCCTTTCACCAAACTATACCCTACTTGGTTCATAGCATGGACAATTGTAGCTCCCATCAGACCGCTATGCCACACCTAGCCCAAGTGATATTTATCTTGTCCCTGCATTCATCACTCCAACCTTTATGCACTTGGAAGACACTCTCAAGACATTTTCACTATGGCCGTATATTCCGAGTAATGATCCGACAAGAGGCCTTAGGTATACTCTCCCTTTATTGGGAGTGGCGAACTTTATCGCTACTAATTACCTCCGAACACCTCAAACTATACCTAATCCTCATCCAATGAGCGACCCTAAGAGGTAACGTGGATTAAGGTCAAAGTAGAGGATCAACATCCAAGATACCCTTGAGCACCTCAAGTCTAAGGATACTGCATCATCACATGTATGAGACAATCATTTACATTTTAAATAGATGATCCATATGATTGTCTCATTATAGGCTCCCATGTAATTTAACTACTCTTAAGAAGCATCCACACGCGAACTCGATCAACTCTTGATCAACTTATAAGATCCATCAAGCTGATCCACCCAAGGAGTATGACATGTGCCAAATTACAGCAGATCAACAAATGTCCGGGCCACATCCTACGACTAGTGGATAATTTAGACACGTATATAATTACATTACAGATAGGAATCTTATTATCATGATCCCATCATGATTTCCTTCATGCTATGTTATGTATCATGAACTTCATTAATTCGATTAAAGATTTGTTATCAATTCAAAGTATGAATATCAAATGAACGAAGAAGCCTTTCATATTAAATAATATGTTATACAGATAATAAGTGCTAATGGCGATTCCTTTAGAAAGCACTTCTAACAATCACTGTCCAAATAAAGGACAATGGTTTAGGGTAATAATTTGAGCTAACTTTACCTACTTCGATACCCTCTCATACTTACCCTCACCCGAGACGCTTATACCCCCACACACACATCACCGGCACCTCCACACTTACACATCACCTTCCCAATTTCACACACTTACATCGCTCAGATTATATCCGGTGTCGCCAGAGCTAACGTCCATAGCAGTAGATATCATATTGTCGTCACACCCTTTATCATCTCATACATTGCCTCCCATCGATGACACCATCTCAATCTTTACTGTGGGAGTCAGTCCACTTCCAAATAGTGCGACTGTGACTCGACGCAGTACATCGACTACTTCATCCATCAGTCTCCTACCCATCACCCATATCACTCTTCAACTCCGTCTCACCCCATGGGACCCTAGTCACCAACATATTTATTCTAGGTACCATCTTAAGAGAAATATAGCGCCATCTTGTGGTATTCATTGATACATGTTATTATTTTTATATATTAATATTTTTATAAAATGTTTTAATATATTTAAATGTTTTGGTATATACAATGTTTTTTGAAGATTATGCATGAGATGCAATGAGCGATAGCTTTTCTTCATATTGTTAAATCTTTTAAGATAATGGGTGTGAATAGTAATTGTTATATCTTTGTGATTCAACCGACAATAGAAATGTGATTCCTCTAAAGGAACTTCACTGAAAATCTGGTTAGAATTAAGGTATAATCCTCATTTAATTATTAATTGGTTCATGGATGCATTTGACGACAGGCCTTAATGTATTTTAAATAAATTTATCGTTTTTACTAAACAATGAAACATGGCAAGCATTGAGTTTGTAATGGTACATGTATAAGTGATGACAAAAATGGTTAGTAAATCAAGCATAAAGTGGGTGGTTGGATAAGTGATGTACATTGTTACTTTAATTGTTTTTATCTTTTAGGCTTTTGAGAAAGCTATTTTAGAGAAGATGGTTCCCTTTCCAATGGAAAAAGAGAGCTAAAGTGGGTGTGTCAAAAACATGGACTTGTTTCTATGTATTACATTAGCTTTTGGGCACTCTCAAGTCTCAAGTGTGGTCAAGTAATTAGGCAAACAACCATGCCTGAATGAGGTTAATTTTTTCTTGTACAAACCAAGTTTATTCTAATGACAAAATGGAGACCATTTATGTTAGCTTTTCTTTAAATAGCTTTTCTATGTTATAATCAAAATTCTTCTAAATTTTATATATTTTTAAAAATTTCTTAGTAAATAATAAAGAGAAAGA
Organism: Tetrastigma voinierianum; assembly: GCA_016808115.1. Lineage (NCBI taxonomy): Eukaryota > Viridiplantae > Streptophyta > Magnoliopsida > Vitales > Vitaceae > Tetrastigma > Tetrastigma voinierianum. The sequence goes on from JAEQBH010001523.1 coordinate 301,875, forward strand.
AATGAAAAAAGTTTAAGTAAACATATAGAATTAATTTATTAAGTTTGCTTATTTTCAAGTATCAAATTTCATTTTGAGAACTTCTATATGAAAGTCCTTTTTCTTAATTTATTCCCTATGAAGACAACATCTACTTGAACATAGAATTTTATATTTAAGAAAATGATTTTTTTTTTATATATGTTATATTAATTTTCAAAGTAATATTAAAAATAAAACAATTATAAAAGCTAAGAAGATTGTTTAAAAAGGATTACATTTTGGTACAACCTTCAGAAAAATATTTTTTGGATGGAAATTTGTTTTTCTTATTCTAAACAATCTTATACTCTTTTAAAATCCATTTCAAACAAATTCGTATCTTCACATTCTAATATTTAATTTTACTTTTTATTGTATTAATAGTTTGTTTTATGTAAATATTCTTCAAAAACTTAATTACAGGTGAAAACATGCTGGATATGAATCAAAATTTTCATTAATTGCAATAATCAAACATCCACAAAGGTAAAAGTTAAAACAATAGACTCTTTCCTTGTTTCCTTTCTTGACAAAGAATAAAAGGAATCAATTAAAAATAAATGATCTGTATAATAATAAATGTAGATGAAGAACTGATGAAGCACACACTAACTATGTAATTCTAAGCTTACAAAAAAAAAAAAAAAAAAAAAGGTACCTCCCTTCCAAAAGAAAAACCTACATAAATAAATTAGATTGAAATGAGTACAAGAAAACAAATAGCTCAAGCTTTCAGACTAACAACCCGCTATCCATTCTTCACTAATCTTACTTGTTTTGTATTTTCTTACCGTCAGCTCCAATTAGTATTCTACCAAAGAGATGATCCGGTATCGCCTCAAGAAGTCAGCACGAAAGTAGTTCTTGTACAAGTCCCATAATTTTTCCCTGTCCAATGACATGCATTGTATGGAAGGAAAATGTGGCTCTTACAATATAGCTTAAACATGGAAATAAAGAGGAAAGAAAGAACAACAAGAAATTGCTTAAGACATTAGGCTTATGAATGTAATCATGAGTTATTATTGTCCGGTTCTTGAGCTCCCCCAATGCACAATAGCATTTTCTCTTCAGTATTGATAGCTACATCATCATAAGCACACACACAATCTAAACCTGGAGAAACATGTACAGATTACACAATATCAATTAGTTTGTGGGGAGTGGATCATTAATTTTTTTAAATAGTCAAGCATTAAAAATTTGCAATATTTTCCGAATTACTTGGGTGTTTGTAGTCAAATAAGTTAGTATGTACTCACATCATAAAGCATGTCACCTAGCTTGACCTTGATAACACTAGTCTTATACGTAGAGGATCATCCCGACCTGAGCCATAATCAACATCCAATGTAACATAGCTAAATGAACATCCCTGTGAGCAACCTGTCATGGACACACGGGTCTTCATCAACTCTAAAAACTCTAGTTTTCGGTATTGGACCCCTATTGGGCCCACAACCATAGTCAAATTCTTGAACATTGTAATTGTCGCGAACCAATAACCCACAGATTGATTCGCTAGTGCCTTGACTCGAACAACTTCAACATACGCCAACAGGTCATCAATGGTAGTTGTGTTAACTAAGTTCAACATTCGGCACACACTACTGTCATTCCATATTGAAAAAGATTGGAACCTATTTCCATTTTTTAGGGGATACTTACAATTGAGGACTAATTTGAACCTTTGTTCATTAATGGTCAGGCTTGTGTATATCGGTCGCTGACATTTGAAAGTGCATTCTAATTCCAGACATCCAAAGGCTCGATACGAGCTTTTCTCCCCTCATATTTCACATATGTTTCAGTCCTCAATAATTGTCCATTGTAATAACATATCACGATAATAGTTAAAGCAGATATAATTGACCTATACAAAATGGTACCAAATGAATTAAATAATACGGTGTCATTATCCCGAGCATCACATCACCTTTATTTCATAAAAGAAGTTCTACATATTCTTTAAAATAAAAATACTTACACATTTCAAAGTGTCCTCGGGCCAAATTTAGGGTTTTAGGATTTTAGGCGTTGCCATAGGTTTTGTATATAGGTCTTAGTGGCTTTTGTGGTTTTAGGTTATGTTTTAAGGGTTTTTATGGTTTTATGTTTTAAGTGGTTTCATGGTTTTAGGTTTTAGGTTTTAGCGTTTAAGGGTTTTATGTCTTAAGGCTTTGCGGCCCATGGCCTCAGGCTCTGCAACGCTCTACTGCCTTAGGCCTTGCTGCCTTGGGCGGCCCAGCACCTTGTGGCCTTGGCTGCCTTGCTGCCTCAGTGGGCCTCATGGCTCAAAGTGACACCGGGCCCCATGGCACCAAGCACCGGGGGTCTTGTGTGGCTCCTAGAGCCCATGCTCAGTGGCCTCATGGCTCCTATGGCTCCTGTGGTCTTAGGCTCCTGGGTCTTATGTCTCAAGGTCTTACGGCCTCAAGTACTCCAGGCATCTCGTCTTGATACCTGGGTACTCGAGCCTTAAGGCCTTGCTGACACTCGCTCCTACTTTGGGCTCCAGGTCTTTGTATCCGGTTTTGTGTTTAAGTTTTTGGCTGTTTTCTAGCTTTTAGGGTTTAATGGTTTTATGGTTTTATGATTTTGCGGTTTTGTGTTTAAGCTATAGGCTTGGGGTTTTAGGTTTCAAGGTTTTAGGTCTAGTAGTAATTTGGTTTTATGGTTTTAGGTGTGGTTTTATGGTTTTAGGTATTTTTTGGTTCTAGGTTTTCTTAGTTTTAGGTTTGCAGTTCTTGGGCATTAGGATTTTGGGGTATTTTTCAGGACTATATAATGTTAACTCCATTAGGAGCTTAAAACAAAAAAAAGTGATTGAAGTTCAAATTTCTAGTGGGTTTCCCATGGAAGACAAATCATTTTTAATGCATAATTTAGCTTGCTTTTATCGATGTCAAATCATTGTATTTCAATTTCCATTTTTCCTTCCTAGTGAAGCATCACTGAATGCTATCATGTACAACCACTAGAATAGAGAAAAATTGGAATAAGTGCTTTCTACATAAATAACATACACAAATTAAACAAGCAACTACTTGACAGTGAATAAGAAATTTTTAAGTACTAGAAACACACCGGGATTAATAAGGAAAGTTACACCTAGAAAAAAGTTTTGTTTCCTGCCTAAAGCAAAATTCAAGCACAATACTAATGGTATGTTTGGTTATTGAGAAATCAATAAAAATAACTAAAACTAACGAATACAAAAGGAATCATAAGCCCTATAAACTCTTCATTTTCAGTTCCCAAAACACAGAGTCAAATCAATTAAGTCATATCCCTTATTATATCAACAACCAAACATCAAAGGAAAATCTCAACTTTCCACCATTCCCTCCTCCAGACTTTCTCAAGAACTAAATAGGTGGGGTTTCCGAGCACTTACGTAAAAAGCAAATCTTATAGTTATCCTCGATATTTCAAATTCTATAAAAATAATACTCAACTCAATTATCTTCAATCGATCATTTTACAGTAGAAGGCTAACATCACCCACCAATGCAAATGAAAATGGAAAGAAATCAAAGGGGACAAAAACGATTTCTCATCAATATCAAAATGATCTCCAATGCACACTGGAAGACGGGAGAGGAAAGCATGCAAAGGGGAATAGTTTTAGCCTTTCTTAACTACAATTTAGGGCATAATCGGGTGGGATAAAAATGTACAGCCAACAAATAAATAAATGAAAAGATAATGCAGAAAATAAGAAAGCAAAGGAGGAGAGGGGAGGACAACCGGAGAGGAGCATATCGGAGGAGGACGGGAGAGGAACAGAACGACAGGAGAAGAGGAGAAGAAGAGCAGAGTAGAAGGAGAAGAAAAAGAAAAATAAACCCTGCCCAATTGCCGATATTGCCGTCGACGACATTTGATTCCACAAATTGTCAATAAGGTTGCCACAAGATTCGATTTCACAAATTATCGCTGCTCTAGCTCATGAGATTCAGATCAATCGTCATTGCCTCGACAACGACATTATGAATCATTTTGATTAATAGTTTACATAACAAATTAATTTTATCTTCTTTTTTTTCAAATAAATTATTTCCGTACAAAACTCGTTTTAGATTTCTTTTTATTGCTTCTTTGAATTTTCTTTTTTTAAATTTATTGAATTAATTTTCCCAAGCCACTCAAAGCTCTTTGTCAGCTTTTCATGGAGTACCTTAAAATGCAAGTCATTTAAAAGATTTGACATCCTCTCAAAAAAAAAAAAAAAAAAAATTAGATGATCGCAATCAATCATTTTTGTCCTCACATTGATTTTAAATTGATTTTTGTTGCCTATCAATTTACTTCATGTTCTTTTGGAAGCAACTGGAACATGGGCGTGCAATTTATTTATTACAACATTCCATACTTCTTTTTTTTTAATAATATTTTCTTCCCCTAAAAAGTTTATTTTTTAAGAAAAAAAATCAGAAGACTATTTTAATGCCTGGACTATTTCCACATTTCAGATTTTATATATTATATTGAAAATTATGAAACTAACTCAACTAGACCTAGACCTAGCCGATCATGGATATCTTATGCAGTAGAATATTCAACATTTCAAAAAGACAAATTATAAAAATAAAAATATTTGAATTCAAATCGTAATAGACAATTTATTATATTATAATTAAAATATTTAGTTGTCAAAAATAAACTGACCTATGATATCTATCAAATTTGTAAAGTTTACTAAAATAAATAATTGATGGAAAAGATAAAATTGCCCCTATTTCCTTCAAACCAACCCAAATTAGTGAATTAGAGATGCTACTTATTTTGGGTTAAAGGACATTTTTGCCTTGTCAACTATTGCCCAAGTGTTAACTTGGCTCATCAACTAATTTTTTTGTTATTTTTACTTTTATATTATTTAAAATTACTAATTTTTGTTATTAAAAAAAATTGTTCTTCTTTTCATATGAAAAAAGAAAAAAACAAATTATTTGATGAAGTTGGTGTATTTTTATGATTACTTGACTATAATCAAGGTATTCATATTTATTTACTACATTTGATTCCTAAAAAACATTTAAAAAGTTAATAAAATGTTTTTCTAGTATTTAATTTCACAAAAAAAAAAAATTTAAAATTTCTTCAACATATTATATGCTTTTAAATTATTTAATACTTATATAGATAAATAAATAAAATGTGACTTAAAAGAAGTGTTTAGAAATAAAATATTGACTTTAAATATGTTTTTAATTTTATTTTGTTTTTTTGATATATCAACTTTATATGAAAAGAAGGTATTTGCTGCTTTTTTTTTCAAAGTAAAAAAATATTGATTTTAAATACTAAAACAAAGGAGTCCAAAGTTTAGGAGTCCAAATGAGATAATTTATTACATTACAATAAAATGCTTAGTTTAAAAAAAAAATGACAAAAAAAAAAACCATGATTGACAAAAAAAAAAAAAAAGTTAAAAGGGATAAAATTGACAACTAAGTCATAATTGAAGAGCAAGAACGGCATTTAACCCACTCATTTTAAATTGAAAAATTAATTTAAAAGGGACAAATTTAATATTTATTTATAAATTTCAAATAGCCATTGAAGTTTGATTTATTTTTAGTAGTTGTTTGTTTATGCTTTTGATAAAAAAATCCCACTAGAAGATTATCATTTGCGAAAAAAAAGGGAAAAGGAAAAGGAAAAAAAAAAAGCAACATCCAGCCATTACATGTCATCGTCATGTCACATATTCAGCACAGCCAACAGGTGGACTTTTTAAAATAATACTATTATTTAAAAGAATATCATTTAAAATAAGGTATAAAAATAAATATTTAGAATCATTTATTACCTTAATGTCAATAAGTCAATATATATATATATCGTATTTTAAGCATACTATTTCAATATAAAATTTTATACTACGTTAATATACGATTTCTCAATGGTAGAATTACGGTTTCGCCTTCAAAACACGATTTCAAATAGAAAATTATAAATCACAAGTGAAAAGACACGATTTCAAACGTAAAATTCCTAAAGTCGGCCTTCAAAACACGACGTAAAATTTTCAAGCCGTTGCCTTCAAAACACGATTTTATTGTAAAATTATAGCCATTCTTTAAAGACACGATTTCAACGTAGAAATTCAAGTCGCGCCAAGACACGGCCACAGAAATTCTGTTTGTATTTTCAAAACAACACGATTTCAAGAAAATATTGAAATCGTGTTTTCAAAACACGATTTCAGTATAAAATTTTGAAGTCGTGTCTTCAAAACACGATTTTTTTTTTTAATATTTGCATATATGTGACAGTTACTTCATACTTAAATGGCAAAATCTACCATAATTCCCTAAATAATTTTTTTAACTCTAATATTTTAAAAATATTATTTTTTTAAAAAAAATCCGCCAACGTAAGATGGATTCTTCAGCAGAAATAGTACCATAACAAGCCCACCTTTATACGTAATCCTCAACCCCCATTTCCTCCTCCTCATCATCATCCTCATCCTCATCCATTCCCAGACTCCAGAAATGCCGAGTCTGAAATGGGTTTTTGTTCTTCAAATCTTGTTCACTCTGATCTATCTCAGCACACCCACTTCTTCTTCTTCTTCTTCTTCTTCTTATCATCCACTTGTCCAGCAGCGATTGGACAAGGTCCAGCACCTCCCTGGCCAGAACTTTAATATATCTTTCGCTCACTATACTGGGTATGTCACGGTCAATGAGGGCTCTGGGAGGGCTCTCTTCTACTGGTTCATTGAGGCCGCTGAAAACCCTTCTTCTAAGCCTCTGGTTCTTTGGCTTAATGGAGGTCAATCTTTTGCCCCCACTTTGTTCATTCATATTTTTTGTTTTTGTGGTTGACATTTAGTTATTGAACTGTTGTATGGATGAAGTTAGATTGTTCTTTGTTGGTCTTGTATTGTACTAGCAATGCTTTTACTTTACGAAGTTTTGAAAATGGTCGGAATGATTGATGCTATTAGTGTTTATTTTCTGCGGAAGGGATTTGCTTGGTTACCTAGAAAAGCGATGAAAAGGAAAGTATTACTTAGGTGTGGTTTTCAATCTATATCTTTTTCGTTTTTTTTCTATTGATGTTTTTACTTGTATTCAGGCAATTATAATAGTGGAATTATGGATGGTTAGTCGTGGTGTTTCAAAATCTTTTTGTGTAATTGAATAGTAATCATGATTGTTGATACTTATTGGTGTTTATTTTTGCAATTATTTTTCTGGGTTTCTAGTTGTACCAATCAGTGACTAGAATGTATCTTTTGTTGTTTGAGTAATAATTTAGAGGTATTTGTTTTCAGAGTGTTTGGCTGCAGATGAAACCGAGGAAAACAAATCTAAAATCTTACATTTTTCTGCTGATCAAACAAATGCTCAAATTTGGTCATTAATAATTGACAGTTTGATTTGTTTCTTGCTGCAATCATATACAATTTTTATAAAATGAGCTTCTGAATCTGGTTTTTCTCTAGGTCCTGATGTTCATCT